>JADLZN010003145.1:0-190403 GCA_018155175.1 Sinocyclocheilus anophthalmus | reverse complement strand
GTGAAACAGTTCTCTTTTCAAGTTCTGTGTGATGGCTTTTTCCAGTGGCGCTTGGTGTATAGCAGCTGTTAGCTATTAGAGCCTACTGAAGACTGGTGATTTCCTTCTGTCGCACCATTCGGTGAGGTTCTTTGCATCCGTTCTGTTCTTTCTCTCGTTGAGCAGGTGTCAGTCCTCTGCAGAATTCTGTGACTTGCAGTTGCAGCTCATATACCTCCTGTCTGAGGCCCTTGATGGTGTGGGCCGAGGAGAGGATGATGCTGGTCAAGTGTTCGCTTATGTCGCAGTCTCGCTGTTCCTTTCGTTGCCATTGCAGGTCGTTGGCTGCTTGGAGCTGAAGGATATCCATTACAGTGCTCTACTAAGTTTCCAGGTGGTCCTGGTGAGCTGGCAAGGCTGGATGTCTGTGGAATGTCTGTGACATACTGGCACACTTGTGGGAACACCAGAGAGAGTGAGACACAAGGCAAATGCAGGTACGTTCAGAGGTGTTAAACTATCTCTATGGGAACGGCTGTGTAGGCCATGTAAGGTATGGATCGCTGGTGAGAGGCAGCTAGTGAGGTAGGTTGCTATGTTTTTGTGTTCGTGAACACATAGAGAGAGTTTGAGTAACTTTGTTGATGGTGCTGTAAGCAGGGGTCAGCTGATGACCGTGCTATACATGTAGTCAAACTATTACTAAAGCACTGATGGTTCACGGGTTTGGTCCCTATGACGAAACTGAAATAAAATAAGATAAACTCAAAAAACAGTAAAAAAAAAGAAAATTTTTACCTATTTTAGTTTTTTTTTTCTAAGAGATATGGCTAAGCAGGTGTCACTTTTGTGTGATGCTGCAATAGACTTCATAACCTAGGGTTAGGCTGTTAGCTAAACTAGCAGGGACCCACCAAATATCTCATCAAAAGAAAAAGAAAAAGAAATGGTGGGAATTGTTCCTAGTTTTATCTTGACCTACATTGTGTTGAACAGTAGCTGCCCTTCAATGTATTATGTCTGGCACTGAGGAGTGAGGAGAAAAGTAGAGAGGAAACAGGGATTATGCTACTTATAACCTGTATAACTCGTTAAGGAAACGACAGGTGCTAGAACTACTGTAATCCTATACAAAACGCGAAGATGGTGATGGTAAAATAACCTAAACGAATGATGTGTTAGAACAAGTCTCGAACAACAACAAACACACAAGGGGTCCTAATAGCTGTAGTAACTTAAAAGGAAAGTAAATAAAAAAAAATAATATCAAAATAAAAATTGATTTAATGAATAAATCCAAATTTAATAAAATAACTTTGCTGTATTGGTACTTTGTGCCAACAATGTAAATAATGCATAAAATTAAAGAAGGTAGACTAAAGTCAAAACAAAAATAACCATAACACAAGTAAAACTACAGTATGGGTAGGGACCACAGGGACCTGTGATGGCATCAACAGGAAGTGACACCAGGGGTGACGGGGATAGAGAGAGAGAGAGAGAGAGAGAGAGAGAGTGTTAGCACTTTACCACTTTCACGCCCATCTAGCGTTAGTCGTAGGCCGAATAGTCATCAGTTGAGGTAAAGGGCTTAGCTTAAGAGTTAGCGTTGGTTACACGCAGTTCTTTGTTTACACACAAGTCTGTGAAGTGGGTGCTGTTGTCAGATTAACCGGAAGAGTCTGCTCACACTTCCGGGGTCACGTGTTGCTAGGAGACCAATGCAAGCTCACAACAGGTGCATGTGAAGCAGACTTGCACTGCTGTGAGCATGCATGGGAAACTCGTGTGGGGCATAACAGTCAGTTATGACATGTCCCATACAAATTCATTCATTAATCAAAACAGCACATTCACTTCACAGGCAATGGTGGATTCGTAGTTAGCTACGCTAGAATAACACCATTAATTTTACGTAAATGTTTCACATGAATGAATCAAAATGAAATACAATGATACGTAACACATATAAGGCCTTAAATTAATGAAATGAGGATTATCGCTCAGATCACCTACACAGTGCTGAAAAAGGGGATTTTTTTTCGCCCAAGATCAGACTGATGTATTCTGGTACCATTTATATGGGCTGCTAATCTGAGGTTTACCCATCAGAAAAGCTGTACCCTCTACTAACAACAGAAATTAGGATTTCTTCGCTAAAATCAGGTTAGTTTCTTATCGTACGATTTAAACACATTATAGCACTGAAACTTTCTACTACCTGTAGGAAGGCACCTTCAAGCTATAGTTTTTTCTGATTATATTCAGAACCTGGTGCGTGCATGTATAAGAGTTACTTAAATGTTTCACATGAGTGGGTCGATTTGAATACAATGATACATAACACATAATTAGGCCTTAAATCAGTGAAATGAGGAGAATCGCTCAGATCACCTACAACAGTGCCGAAAGAGGGAATTTCTTCACCCAAGATCAGACCGATTCATTCTGGAACCATTTATATGAGCTGCTAATCCCGAAATTTCGTCGTCAGAAAATAGACTTATGATCCACTAACAACAGAGATTAGGATTTATTCGCTAAAATCAGGTTAGTTTCATATCGTACGATTTAAAAACATTATAGCACTGAAAACTTCTTACTGCTTGTAGGAAGGCTCATTCATTCTCAAAAAAACCGACAAAACCCAAATAAAACCCCAAAAACAAACTAATAATGTAGTATATGATTTTGATCAGGAACTGGTATGCGCATGGAGAAGATGTTACTAACTTATGAAACAGACACATAAGTTTGATTATTGGGTCTGCTTGCAAGCAATTTTTAAAACGACTCCACCGTTCTAAATTTCTGCTCGTACTGCCTAAAGTAGGAAAATATTGTTTCCCCAGCAATGTGAATGCTGGGATTTTTTCTGGCTAGCTTGTCAAGGTCTCTGGGGGGTCACATCATGCGCTGCTGCAGCGATGCTTCCCTGTGGTTGCTTGAGGTATTATGGTTCTGTCTGCTGAGTTTTAAGCAGAAAGTGTTGGCTCCCCCCCTTTCGTAGCTTGTTGCATATGAGGGAGTTTGCACTGCTGAGTGAGTGTGCAGGAGTAGGGTGTCTCTCCCACTGCGTTTCCTTTCGCAGCCTATAGGAGTCCCTGAGTTCTCTTCGGACCATGTCAAGCTTGTCTTGAGCGTTGTTCCACTGCTGGATCAGAGTCTCTTGAAGTCTACTGATTTCCTCCTGTAACTCCATTCTGCTGGGGTCCTTGTGGGATACTGCCGTGATATCTTGCTTGAGATTATTTACCTCCTGTTTCAAACCCATGAGTTTGTGGGCCAGGAAGATGATGACCTTTGTGAGCTTTTTGTAGCCATAACTCTCGTTTGAGTCATGAGTCTGTGGTACTCTTCTCTCTGTGTCCAGTTGTTTTCGGCTCAGTAGGTGGTCGTCGGCCCTGGGTAGGGGGTGTTCCTCACAACGCCTGGCCAGTCCTCTTTGGTCTGCATTCTGGGCAGTTAGTCTGAGCATCTGCAACATTTTGGCAAACTTGTTTTGAGAGTAAGGGCTAGAGACTACTACTAGATCAAAACAGAGTGTGAATGCTAAGATATGTTTGGGTCAGCATATGTTTGCTGAAGAGGGCGTAAACATGGTTTTGATTGATGACTTAAGACTACTCTTATTGTCAAATTATCACTCAGAATTTACTGATGGTTCCCAAACAGGCTCAATCTCTGAGGAAGTGAAGGAGAAGAGGAAAAAAGTAAAGGAGAGCATTTCTATTCGGATTATGCTTATTATTTGGTGCTCAGGACGATATTTATGCCCTAGTATTTGTCTAGATTACTTGTGTAACAGGGTCATAAAATTAGGGCACATGTTTGAAAATAAACAAATCAGAAATAGAAATGTCTCTGGTTCCTTTTTGAGGTTCAGAGAGAACATCAAACCAAAAGGGGAACAAAAGGGGGCATAACATGTAAAAGGATTTAAAATTAGCTGACTGCTATTATCACCCTCTGATGTCGATTAACGCGGATACGCGTTTTGTGGCATCTTCTCCTGATAACACCGAAAATAACTTGAATTACACTTTCAGTTTTGATCTTACAGATAAGAGCAATACATCAATCGAATCTGTAAAGGGTCTACTTTTATTTGTATACACACATAATAACAACAGATCTTTGTGCATTTATAAAATAAAGAAAACAAACAGGGTGTGCTGTCTGCCGCCTTGGTCTTTATTTAGAAACGCGTCATTAAAACGAACTGTAACTCAGCAAATACTCAACAAAAAGACATGAGAGATATATCCATAGAAAGCTTAACATGTCTACTTTTAAACAAAATAAGTCATGACGAAAACAAATATTATGTGATAAAGTAATCCATATGAAACCAACGCGATGTCCAGTTTTTCACATCTCCCTTCATCATCTCTAATGTGACCACGCCCACGCGCCGATCGCGCTTTTGATATTACAATCGTCCACGTGAGACGCGCGCGTGTCGTGTAACGCCCACCTCAAGTTTTACTGTTCGCGTCGCGGTGAGAGGAATAAGACAGAATTCACCTCAATAAGCTTTGGATTACCTCAGGAAAAACATGAGTAAGTCTTTTTTATTAACCTACTTGTATTAGTTTTCACATAACTTGTACATATTTTACTAGTTAGACTTTTTCCAAACCATGATTCCTGACTAAATGTATAATCAAGTTAAACATTATGAAGTTTCATTCACAGCATCTAAATGTCACGATGCCAGGATGTTTTTTTATGTTCTATAACAGACAGAAATATGATATAAAAGTAATATGAGTTATAATGTTACTAGTCTAATGTCAGTAAGAATGATTAGTCAAAACTTTACTGTGATAGGATATTCTCTGTTCACGAATATAGCCCTATATTTTTATAACTATAGTTTTTGGATTGTATAGGCCTACATACAAAGCATGCTTGTGTTAATGAATGTAACTAAGCTTCTGTTCATGAATATGTGCTCTGGTGTAAATATTTTGAATGTTATACCCGTGTCTTATGGAGTAATGACTCTGAAATGTTTGAAACTGTTTTAATTTTGGTTTAGGATTGTGGCTGCATCACCGGCATCTTGCACAAGAAAGGCACACGCATGTCGTTCAGTTTTAAGTTCGCTGGAAAATCACACTGAGTAAGTGCACAGTATAGTAATTGTATTATTCCCAGAATATGTGGTAATATTATTTGTGGTTGATAGTGTTAAAATGTAAGAATTGGCATTGTTTTCTCATGAAGTATGCATACTATACTAAGGTACTGTGGGGAATACACCACTCTTGCATTCACCTGCATCTCTCATAAGAAGGGGGCATTCGTTCAGTTTTCAACTCCATTCAGATTTTTAGAGTAAGTGTGCATTCACTATTTTAGAGATGTTACTTTCATTTGATTTAGTTCGTTGTAAAATATGTTTGCTATGTGGTGATTGTGTTCTTTGTTTAGTTAAATTAGTACTAGTATCAGTGAACATCATAATAATGTTAATAATGTAGTTTGTGTAAACAGCATGCTTGCTTTTTTATTTCAGATGTGAGAATAACAGTGTAAAAGAACCTGTTGCAAAGAGAGCTAAAGCAAATAAGCAGCCCACTTGGTCATGAAACCAGAGACTGACGTTGACATGTTCCACAGGCTCTGAGATTCCTGCCCCGCACAAGAGCCTGGACCACAGCTAAGACCATGTGATGCAGACACTCCCAAATGATGTGATAGTTATATATAGTCTAAATAAACTACTAACAAAAAATATATAAATTTATTTTGTCCTCAGATTCTTTCTTGTAACTCTTCCCTCTCAAGTCACACACCTGACTGAAAGGCTCAATAAACAGCTCATTATGCAGGTCTTTGTCTTCTCAGGTGTGAATCACACATTATACATGACCATTCACGCCCCCCCGCATATTCCTTTTCTACACAAAAAGTGTCTTAGAAAATTTAAATCAATTTATTGTTTTCTGTGAGTGAGTAAACAAGATTATTTTCACATCATTCTGATGCAAAAACTTTAGACTTCAAGATCTGTTCTCAATAGTCTTGTGAACAAATGTTCTGTGTGTGTTTTATGGCCTTATTTCAGTGTCTTTAAAATTTTAGTTTTTCACTAAGTTTGTTTTCTCAAAAACACAATCACGTAACTACATGCTGCTCACATATTATTGTAGCCCATTTTGTGCTGATTATGGTGCTACTAAACTTAGTCATTAAAATGTTTATTAGCATCTGAAAAAAGCACAAATGTCAGGACATGTCAAAACTTCTCCAGGCCCCAAAACACCCTCAGACCCCAGAGGGTTAAAAAATGGTACCTCAATCTTGTATTGGGAACAATCAGTAGCACTAGTGATTAACTGTAAGATTTGTGTTGGAACCACACCATGTCTGGTCACAGCTGCTGTGTGTTCAGCTCCCATGCTGTGATTTTGCCATATGTGTGCCCCGCCCTCCGTAGAACGTTACTCACTGTGTCACTAAAAGCACCCAATAACATAATGATTCTTCTCTAGATAGACAGTTAAAATTTAATTAAATTTAGATTTAATTAACCAGTAACTAAGCAATAGCATTCAGGAAGGATACATCTCGATAGTTAAATTCGCTGAGACGAATTGAAGATTGAGAAAGATTGAAAAAGAAGAAAAAGAAGGAAGAGAAATGGAAAAATCAGAAACCAGGGATTAGGTTAAATTCAAATTACTTCACACTGCATACACACATGCTGTATTTAAAAGCTTCAATTAAAGAGTGTTAACCCCTAATTGTTAAAGCTATTTGGTAGCTTAGCCTAAGATGAAACTATGCTAAGTCGTGTTAGCTTAGCTGCTTCAGGTGGTTTGTTTACAACATGGCATCTTGTGCTTCCTGTGACAAGTTGTTGTCACGTTAACCAATGCATGCCAGTGCAATTCAAGTAGTTTAGTGTCTGCCTATTTAAAAAAGTTGCCCACAGTTTTAGAACGTGGTGCTTTCAGCTTTCAAGACTTGTTGCATTAAATAAGCACTTCGGTGAGTGCTTCTCTAATGTAACAATAAACTTCTTGCACTTGTTTAAAGAATTACAAAACGGGTTTACTGTAAGTTAAAACCGGTTTAAACATATATGCAGTTATGTGTGCCTCACACATGAATACTAAAGTACAGTATTACACCTTTAATTTCACTCATCGAGTGAAACACAGTAATGACCACCAGGTTGCTTGTATATATGCAGTCAAAGTGTAGATGAATTGCCTCAATCTAATTATAAACTACAAGGCCTTTATGCTGTAGAAAAAGGAGCAACAATGAAATCTACCTTGATATAACTGTACTGAGATTTCTTCTTCAAAGAAACAATTTAAACAATACTGCAATTTTGTGATTTCTTCACTAAAGCATTATACATTATGGTACAGTTTGGACCTGCCGCTGAGCTGAGATTCAGACTTATGCTTTGTCAGAACAGATTTATGCTTTAATACTGAAATTAGGGTTTCTTTGCTAAAATCAGATTAACCTTACACCGATGCCATTAAGCAGGAAATACATAAAGACTCTTCCAATCATAATAGCGGTACCAATTCAAACCCCACTTTATCTGCATCTAAACAAGCCAGCAAATATGGACACAACAGGGCATCACAAGGACGCCCTATGTTAACCTGGACTATCACGCACACACTTTTAAGTTGACAGTGTTTAAACTCATAACTTTCGTTTTATCATGCCCGCATTCTCCACCAATCATGTAACGAATCAGCTCATGAGGAAATATGAATAATTAACCATAACTAGTTATAATTAATTATGAATATTTTAGATCCGCTGTAGATATTTAGCTGACCTCTCAGGGTCAACTGTCTTGTCAATTCTAAGAACGTTAATTTCCGATTTAAGGGATAACTTCCTTACTGTACAATTCTACAAAAGCTTGTAGCATAAATCTGCATGATTATGTGACTCAGTTATGAGCAAACAATGAACAACATCAAGTGTGATACAAGTAAGGTTGTATAACTACATAAACACTTAAGGTTTTATTAACTACATAAACACATAAACTAGTCTAACATACTACATAAACACATAAACTGGTCTAACATACACATACACACACACACGCATACAGTTGGTATAGGAAAGGTTTAAAGCTTAACTCAGTACAGAGAAGAGACATAAGGAATGAAATTTATGGAACCATTTGCATATTCGGCAGAGCTACACCTGAGTGAAACGGCAGATTCTTAGTTCAAACACACCTTTAAAAAAAGGTGCAAATGGTACCTAATGTATCAAATAATAAGACTAAGTTTGAATACTTGCAAATCTCGTCTGTCTGAAAATAGATTCCTGATGCAAACTTAAGGCCCTAAGATCTTGCTGAAGTTGGTTGATGAAAAAGAATTAGTTTGAGTCAGAGAATCTTGGTGAAACAGAAAGGTAGAGGCCGAAAGCCTGGCACGAGCTTAGTGTTTCAGGGTGCGTTTTTTTCTCACATCCTCTCAGAATTAAAACAAACCACCAACTCGGAGGGTCCCTGGTGTGGGCCTTTAAAGTCGGAGAAGAGTCACGCCTCTCAAGATGGGCTTGCCCAAAGAGATACAGAAATCCAAGCGGGACGGTGGCAATGCTGTGGGCTTGATGACCCATTTGTCTACATACATTACAGTAACATTTGGCAATGGACTTAATTCGAAATTTGCTTAAAGATTCTCAGGACACTACTATAATATTGCCTATGTCCAACTATACTATACATGCTTTTTGGGTAGATCATCAGAAGACGATTCATAATACGAAACATGAAGGGTATTATATATATATAGTTATAGCTATATATATAATATATATAATAATATGTAAGCTGACAGGAGAAATGTTTCAATCATAAAGCCTGCATAAACAGACTAAAATCTCAAAGACAACAGACACATGACAATAATATACCCATTTACCTGAAGATACACTGTTCATCAAGAAGGTTTTCCTATGAATTACGTAGAGAAAAGTCAATTCCTACTGTGGTCATTTGCCTCTTTTCTCTGGAAAATGTGGTCAAGTCTCTCTGCTCACATTCCTTCGATCGTAACTGTATCTTGTGTCAGAGTTTGCTATGACCAGGGCCTGTTCGTCTCCTGGGGTGTTCAGATTGGTTTTGTAAATCTAGCTAACCACAATATATTATTGGTTGTTGGTGGCCAGACACTACACGCCTAAACGCCCTTTGTGCGGGTTAGAGGTTAAAGTGTCATGTTAGCATTCACTTGTATGCAGGCGCGAATATTATGCATATTAGCAGCACATTTAGCATCTGTGGTATACAACTGGAGCACAACGCAGTTTAGAGCATATGTATTGCTCTGAGGACACGCCGATAGTAACAGACATAAAACAGGTTAAATAAGCATTCTTGTGTATGCATTTTAACTGGGGTTCCCCATATACATCGGCGATTATACCAGTGTTCATGTTCATTATTTCTAAGGTTGATGTTTTCATTGTGATGAGTGTGTGGTTGATTTCAGCTGCACGCAGCATCAGAAGCACGCACTTATCGCAGTCATATCAATAACAGTGTTGCGGGCAGGGTTGCGCAGGGGTTTTTGCTACAAAACCCGCCCAATTACTACTCAAAACTGGCCCAAAAGCGTTTTGAGTTGGGTTCCCCGGTAAAAATCACATTCCAGGGGCTAAATATCATGTTATTGGGGTCGCTTCAACCCGCGGACATGAAGAACAACCCGCGGCAACAGTGGAAAACCGCAGACTTGGCAACACTGGTTGCGGGAGACGTTGAAGATCACTATCTACGGCTGTCTCAGTTAATTCCGAGTGAAATGCATTATGAGTAGTGTAGTTCGGAGAATTGTGCTCGTGCAACGTGTGCTCTTGCTGTGCTGTGTAATTCAGAAAACGGAGAAATAACTTTTATATTCTATTTTTATTTCAGTTCATTGAGGTCAGTCTACCCAGGGGTTTTTGTGCACTGTAACTTTGACAACTTTTATCTGCACAAGAGAGTAAAATGGCATGTATCAGCTAACTTTGTCCATCTCATCATTGCACGAACATGAATTAACTAGCTGTTACTCTGCTGCTGGGACTGATGAAGTGGAGAAAGTAGCAGCAGTTATCAAATGACTAAATTATGATATTTGCTCAGGTGGGTGCTGGGCTCTCATCTATCAGATTGCAACGTATATCCATTTTGTTAATTAAACATTACACACAGTGCGCGTCTAATTGGAGTTAAGCCAGTCGGCGTGGTAGCCTAGGCTCAAATAGTCATAGCCCACTATTGTTAAGCTGGTCGGCGTGGTAGCCAAGGCTCACATAGTCATAGGCCAGTAGTGTTAAGCCGGTCAGCGTGGTAGCCCAGGCACACATAGATAGTAATACATGCAGTTCACATGGCTCTTCGAAGCAGCAGCAGTGCATATGTCTTGGTGATAGATCTGCTTGTTGGGGGGTGTTTTGTTGCGTGGTACGACTCGGCTCGGTACGGCTCAGTATGGTTCGGCACGGCTCGGTTTGCGTTTCCACTGCAGTTCAGTACCGCTTTAGAGTGGGCGGGATTATTCACATGTCGTTATAGTTGCTCCGCCTCTACTACCACGACTCCTAAAAAACTTTTTTCATTCCGCATCGCCCCATCAAGATCTCGCTGGATCCGCTCCTCTGCTATCAACGAGAGGAACGTCTGTACTTCCGCAACAGAAAACAAAACTTTTTGGTTGTTAAAAAAGTTGCGCTCGTTCAAAACAGTTGCGTTCATCCTTCACTGGCTGTGCTGATTTAAATCTAGTGGTTCTTTTGTGTTTGTGTCGCAAGTTCAGTGACGCAGGTAGTGACGATTCTCTCCGGCCAATCCGTGATCAGCAGAGTTTACACGTCACGTTTTGGTAACGGTACGGTTCACTTGGAACCCCAACCAAAGTGGTACTAAAAAGTACCAGGTACTGTACCCAGTGGAAAACCCCCCAAAAGTGAACTGTACCGAGCCGTACCATTCAGTGAAAAGCGGCCATAATGTGTCCTACTTTGGGTGGGATTAATTTCATGTTGTCCAATCCGGTTCTTCCCTCCGTTCACTGCGCACCCACCAGAGGTCACCCTTCCATGATATTGACTCTCGCACCACACATACTGTTACACATCACCCTGGACTGCATTTCCCTTCATCCATTGCACTGATTACACACACAACTGCAACAAATCAAACACCCTACTCTTGTTTTGTCGTTTGGACTCTGTTTGCCGCTTTCCTGGATTATTGCATGTCTTGGATTGCCCGTTTGCCTTGCCCCCTGGATTATGTTTGCTGTCGTTTGACCCACGCCTGTATATGGATTACTCTTTGTCTTGCCTTGTCTATATCTGTTTGCTGGTGTCTGGCCCAAGCCTGTTTTGACCATGTTTTAAAATAAAGCTTTGCAGATGGATCCGAATGTCTCTCGTCTCATGTTCTGATTACTCCATAACAGAATACTTGGCCCGACAAGGATCCAGCGGCTTCACCAAGGAACATCGGCCAGGTATGAACGCAGCGATTTTGCTACTAGAGCTCAAGCAGGGCACACGATCACTCGAGGGTTACATTGTGGAATATTTGGCAAATGGCTCAGAATTAGAGGTCTGCTACCCGATCTTTAACCTGAACCCAACCTGAAACCCGAAAGTATTTCGGGACCCGTCGGGCTCGGGTCGGGTTCGGGTTAAAGTTTAATGAATGGCTTCGGGTTCGGGTCGGGCTCGGGTTTGTAGCTAAACTAAAACTATATGCAGTAGGCTATGCTGCATTCATAAACGCACGCTCACACACATTATTGCACATGACAACACAGCACGGAAACTTTTTTATTAGTAAAATAGCTTCGACAGGCTACTGACTCGCAACTTTATATTTCTCTGCAATGAGGGGGTAAAAGCGCACTGTTTTTGAAGTAGCTAAGCCTCATTGCTTGTAGAGAGAGACGTACAAACGCAGGTTCACACACGCAACTTTCATCCCTCTCTCTCTCTCTCTCTCTCACTAATTCAAATAAATGATATAATTCATTCATTCAAATAAATGCAATCTTACCACACTGCATCTGTGTCTGATTTAAATCAGGCCGAATGCTAACAAGCCTTAACTGACGTAAATGAACATAATTTGCACGATGGAAGAATTATCGTCTTGTCGTATACAACCATTTAAAAACTCGACAGAGCCTTGTGCCTTGTGAACTGGCCGAGCTTAATGATTCTCTTTCTTACATGTTTTGTTTACTGACCGTTGCTGCAATCGTGAAATACAGCATTTTTTAAAATGGGCGATTCGTTGGGGGGGGGGAAGATTTCTTGTTCGGGCTCTAAATTTAACTGTTCCGCTCGAAGGGGGTCGGGTCGGGTCAGACGATCTCGGGTTCGGGCTTCAGTTTCAGCCCTCAGACATCTACTCAGAATTACCGGACCGTATGTTAATAGACTTTTTCTGTGATGGTCTTAACCAGCCTTTAAAGTCAAGAGGGATACAGGAGGGTCCTCGTTCGTCACTGAGTAGTTTTTTGGATTGTGTTTTGTGGACTGTTGGTTCAGCGTTCACTGTGGGTGTCGCGGAGGAACGCGACCTCACACTTACTCGTGTAATGGCGGCCACACTAGAACACACTCACAAAATGTCGGCGACAGCGGAGTCAGTTGGAAAATGGCAGCCACAACAACACCCCGTCATGTCACTGCTGCCATCACTGTGTCAAGTCAGGCCACCGCTGATCTTCATGTGTCAAGTCACATCACAGATGATCTTCCTGAGCCAAGTCACATAACCGCTGATCTTCCTGAGTCAAGTCACCGCTGATCTTTATGAGTCAAGTCAAGTCACAGCTGATCTTCCTGAGTTAAATCAAGTCACAGTTGATCTTAATGAATCAAGTCACGTCACCGCTGAGCGGCCCGATCTCGTCACATCTCAGCTGATCTCTAGAGTCAATCACATCACAGCTGATCATCCAGAGTCTTGTCACGTCCTGTCTGTTGCACCCAAATCGTCAAGGTCAGTCCCTCGGTATTCCAGTCTGGTATCCAGTGTGAGGGATGCACCGCTGGTGTCTGCACGTTCAGCTGGTATCCCCAAACCCACTCACTCTAGCCCTCCTCTTCCTGAACTGATTCCCCTGTCTGAAACGCTTCCCATGATGGGGATCGCTTTTTGGTGTGTTTGGGCTGCATACACAACCACAGAACCTCCCGAGGTGGTGGCGTCCACAATGGTGTCTCCAGAGGTGGCAGCTGATGCTGCAGAACCTCCTGAGGTAGTGGTGCTCGCTGCTGTGTTTCCCGAGGTGATGGTGCCTGCTGCAGTTTCTCCAGGGGTGGCGGTGTATGCTGCAGAACCTTCCGAGGCGGCGGTGCTCGCTTCAGCTCCTTGTGTAGTGGTGGCACCCAGCAATACACTCTCAGCCTGTCATGTCACGGTCAAAGAGGCCATTACTGAACTCTCCTTTCCTGATATTACTGCTGTAGAACCTCCAGAGGTGGCGGCAATCGCTACAGAACCTCCAGAGGTGTCAGTTGTTTCCACTTATCAGCTCTCGTCCTGTCCTTTTCTGACCAAGGAGGCCATCTATGAACTCTCTACCAGTCGGTTATTTAAATTAACTGTATGTATGCCCTGTTAACTCTGTCATTTCCAAAGAGACCAATAGTGAACAGTATGTCTGTCCTGTTTCAACGAATGAGTCTGACAGTGTATTGTCTGCCAGTTTGGTTTCACTCATTGAAATGTCTACCAGTCCAGATTCCGTCAATGCACTTGGTCTTGAACGGTCTGTCTGTACGAATGTAGCTGCTAAATCTGACTTTGAACTGTCTGCCTATTTGGTTTCTGTTAGTGATAAGTCTAATTTCAAGGAACCTGTTATCTGCCCCATTGGTCCAGTTATGAGCCCAGAAGATGTAAATTCACTCCCTGTCTGTCCCGCTAACCCTGTTACTGCCATAGAGACCATTCATGAACTGTCTGCCTGTTTCGTTTCCCCAAACGTGTCTGCTGAACTGTCTGCCTTGCCAAGCTGCCCATGCAGTGGTCACCAGTGAGATTATTGATGAACTTCTTGTGTTCCCTGCCTCGGTCTCTGAGACCGTGAATGCACTGTCTGTGTTGTCTGTCTCTGCTCTCCCTAGGTTTCAGTCTCTGCCATGGTCTCCTGATCAGTCTGGCCCTCCGTGGTGGTCTTCTGCTTCGTCTGCTCCTCCGTGGTGGTCTTCTGCTCCATCTGCTCCTCCGTGGTGGTCTCCTGCTCCGTCTGCTCCACCGTGGTGGTGTTCTGTCCTGCTCTGGTGGTCTTCTGCTCCGCCCTGGCTTCTCGCTTCGCCGGCTCCGTCCTGGTTCCCTAGTCTGCCGGCTCTACCTCAGTCCCTGGTCTCTCTTATCCTTGGACCTGGCACTCCGTCCCTCCCCCTGTTCCACCTCCGCTCCACCGCCTTCCTGGATTTTGGGGGGGTTGGGGGCTATGTCATGAATCCTGTGCTGCCCTTCCGTTCACTCACCACCAGAGATCACCTGCTCATTATGATGGACTTTTGCACCACACTACTATTGCACTTCACACCGGACTACATTTCCCATCATCCATTGCACTGATTACACACACAGCTGCAACCAATCAAACATCCTACATAAGCAATGGACTTCCTCTTTCTCACTGCCGAGTATTGTTTGCGTGTATCTCTCTTCTAGTGAAAGCAACATTACGGAGCCAGTTTTCAGTCATAGTTTCCAGTACTTGATCCTAGTTCTAGTCTTAGGTTAGTCACGTTGTGTTGCCTGATTGTCGGTTTCTTGATCACCTGCCTGTCTTGAAATATTTACTTGTTTTGTTGTTTAGACTCTGTTTGCCCCTTGCCTGGATTATTGCATGTTTTGGATTACCGTTTGCCTCACCCCCTGGATTACGTTTGCCGACTGAAGACCCACGCTTGCCCTAGGAATACTCTTTTGTCTTGCCTTGTCTATATCTGTTTGCTGGTGTCTGACCCAAGCCTGTTTTGACCATGTTTGAATCAACATTACTGTCCAAAAATTTAGACCTAACCCAATCCATACCCATAATTTATTCCCCAAATCAGATATGAATGATATATGAATAACAACGGTGTAGAAGCATCTAACCCTGATTGTAAACCTAAAACTGACATTTCTTGAAAACTTATCCCTCAATTCTGATTGGTTGATTTTAATTTTGTTTGATGATTGGAATTACTAAGAGGCATTTGGTGCATCTGAGAAGAGGGGGTATGGGGACGGTGACCGTGATTTCACCAAGTACAACATGTTCCTGGATCAACATCCTTGATTTCACCAAGTACAAACATGTTGTACTTGTTGAAATCATGGTCACTGTCCCCATACCCCCTCCTCTCTGATGCATCAAATGCCTTTTAGTAATAATGAACATAATAAAATATGATGGCATGAACAAACATTTTGGCAAAATTAAAAATGTATTTATTTCCCATGTTACACTTGCTCAGGAAAACATTTTTTCTCCAAAAACTGGTAACTCATCATTTATATAATTTACATTTGCAGTTCAGACCTCGAGGTACTGCTCAAAATGCCACCATAACCTGTAACGATCAGCCTAACAGGCTGGGATACAAAGTTTAAAATAGGGTCAGATATTACTGTGTGAGAGGTTTGTAGGTGCTAAAAGACTGACTTAAAACAGAGATGAGTTTAGTAAGCATGGTGTATTCACAAAGTTCAGGGGACTTTAAAACAAAACAATAAAACCAGGAAAACTCAGTCTGTTAAAACACATAGTTAATTGTGCCATACCCTTAAACAGTCCAAGAATCCTAGTGTGCTGAAAAAGTTCAAAGTGAGAGTCCACCAATGTATATACAGTCCAAGATAAGTGATAATCCAGAAGCTTGCAAGTGTATCTGGAAAGGTAAGTCCACACAATGGAAACTCCCATTAGTCACTTTTTTCTGTGTTGACCATGCTACTCTCTTTATACTGTTCCTTCTTCAGGCCAACCATACAATTCTTAAAGACACATACACATTCAAAAAATGTTAAGAATAAAATGGACTTAAGAAAACATGTAAACCAGTTAAAACTATATTATACATAACATCATTGCAATAAATAGAGCGGAAAAGCATATCTCTTATATGACAGTCACAAACTAATCTTTTTTTTTTTACTTAAATGCTCATAATTTTTTATGATTGATCACTTTTACTTGAAATAAGTAGTCTGATTATGTAACTTACATAGATTTATGCTAGTAACACATCAGTGGACTTTCCTCGTACATTTTTAAAAATATGTTATATTTTCACTCTTTTCTCATTCTTACTAATACAAGCAATGATGTGGAGCGGGTGTTTTTTTGAAAACCTGTATATCAACTGTAAACCATGTTTTACAGTCAATTTATAGTTTAATAAGTTACCATAGACATTTCCCTTCCCTGCTTATATGTATATTTTTTGTATTTTAAATAATGTACATTTAATTTGCACATGTTTCTAAGTCTTGCCAATTTAAACATTAAATAGTTTTAAACCATTCAAGCACAAGAAGAGGTGAAAGAGAACTCAATTTGGTACTTGCTCGCTGTTATTTGCGGTCACACACACAAAGCGTGCACGCATCCACGTTTTATAAAGCGTGCAAACACATAATTTATTCCTTTTTCGTGTCTCCTTGAGCTTGAACGGACACACACACACAATGATCTCAAAATACCTGTCTCGGCAAGTATTCTCTTAAACAGTCGGTTATGTTTAAAGTGAAATTTGTATATTAGATCCATGTGTCAGGTCTTAAAGGGACAGCAACCTGCTGCTGTCTGTGTCAGTGTTAATCAAACAACAAAACACAAGCTTAACAAAGATTAATCTATATTTAATTTATACAGTGAACACTATGGAGTGTTATTTTATTTTTAATTATTACATTTCTTTGCCCGAAAATGAATATTAGACCTTACTTTATTTGTAGCTTTGCTATATTTTATCTAAACTTATAATTTGTTTTGTTCTTATTTTATTACTGACAGTTCACTTGTCTTTTATTGTCTTGTGTTTATTAGTTAAGCTACTAATCAACACAAGACAACCAAAAAAACAATCTGATGTGTGACTCAAAACCTGTAATATGATCCAAACTGTGAGATGTTGCACCCTTGACTTGTTATTTGAAGAAAAGCATATGATCACTGAAGTTTTCGATCATGCTGATTAGTCCACAGTGAAGTTCAGCCGATATCTTTTTTATTCAGGCTAGTTAAATTCATTTTGGGCTACCAAAATATGAAGAATGCCTGCCCGAAGGGATTTTGCGAGCCCTGTAGGGACATTCTAACTGCATTCTTACAGTCGTCATCACTCAGTGAATTGTTTTGGACTCTCAATACGGGTTTTTGTTTGTTTTTTTTTGCAAAGAGAGTGACATACTTGATAATCGTTAAAGCAACAATTACAATAGTACAGTAGATAATAAATATTGCACACACCCACCCTAGAAACAGTCTACAAAAGCCATAAGAACCACCCAAAACATGCTATCAACAATCTAGCAGCCACTTGGAACACCTTGGCAACAGCATAACAACGACCTGGCAACACCTCACATCCAAACCTCATGTGAGTTTTGCATTGGCAAACATCTGTCACATTTTCTTCAGAAAATGTAGACATTTTTTTTTATTTATGTTGTTTTTGCCAATGCAGACAAATTATTTTGGTGCAAAGAGCTGTAAAGCACACAATGTCACAAACACAACAACAATCACTATGAACTTGTCTAACCTCAGTTTTTGGCATTATCTCTGTATTTATACTTGTTCACAAGACACCGAAGATCTCTTTCAGGACTCTTGAAAATGCATCAAACATCCTCAGAGTGTTGCATGCCAACTGGCTGGAGCTGTTGTGTAGTGCAAGTAATGAAGGCCCTAAACACAACATTCATCACGTATTTATTGGTGGCTACTGAATCTTTCGGCCACCATCAAGCATGTATATTTCATATGCTATTGCACATTATTTCAGAACATGGTTGCAGCACCCTAATGACTGTGGAAAGAACATAACAGAACACCTTTGAAATAATATATCACTTATATCAGCAATCAGGTTGAATCCTTAAATCGGATTTCAGCATCATTCACATGTACTTTTTTTCATCCATTGATCCGACTGGCTTATCATCAGGTGCACAGATAAAGGCCAACAGCTGTGTATCTGGTGAAGATAGACCTTGAACAGCAACACTGACAAATGAGCAACAAGACAACTGATAAGAGTATTGCCACAAAAAAAAAGTCTGTTACAAAATAAGAAATACTATATTATCATGAGGTTAATACTTGAAACAAGTGGGAAAAAAATTATTTTGTACTTACAATTTATGACCAATTAAATTGCGTTCACATTTAATAAATACATTTGACATACACATTTTTGTCTAGAAACTGAACCCTTGGTCTCAGCATTATTAACACTTTAACTGTGAGATAGATGTTTGCATTATCTCTGATAAATAAGGTTATTAGGCTAGACCCAGGGAAAGAGAAACAAAGAAAATAAAAAAGAAAAAAAATGGAAAATGTACTAATAATTTTCTGACAGGAAATTACCCAATCATTGTATGGACAATTTCCGTTAACCCTAAAACACAATGCTATGAGTGGCAAAATACAAAATACAGGTAAAACACCTATAAAAATAAATTCCTTCAAAGTAATACAGTACATTGTGCCCAATTTTTATGGAATTATTTTACAGTGCATGTAGCCTTAAGGCTATAAAAAGGTTTTGGTTGGTATCACAGTTTGTAAATATAAAACAAACATGGGCAAAACTCCAGTTTAGTTTCTTTAAAACTCTACAACATAACTATATGTGTGAATGCATATGTTATTAGAAGAATGTGTTAAATACTCAACTTCTCAAAATTCCTCATGTATGAATGTGTGAAAGATCGCTTAACCTTATCATTCATCTCATTTAGCGTGCTACTGGACATCTACTGCATGAATTAGTCAGGATTTTATAGCTTTTTTCTTTTTTCTTTACGCAAGTCAGCACACACAACCCCAAACACACACACATAGGCTGTAATTCAAGCCTTTGGACTGTGCCAAACATGAAGATGATTAATCCTTTTAATTATTGATTTGTTAAGACACACCAAATTCACTTTGAAACCATGAGATTTTTTTTTCTTAGCCAAGGAGCTAAAGGCTGTGTAGTTTCTTCCCACTTCTCAAAATGGAGTTGTGTTCAGTCGATAAAATGACCTTTAGAAAGCTCCTTGCGCTTTCCTGTAGTGCAGGACAAAAGCAGACACAATGGAGAGCTCTTTATCACCTTGGTCTATAAGAGCCTCATCCCTGAGCTAGCGCCAACTCCGACAGAACAAGAAAGTGAACGGCTTTGTCAGAGAAATTGTCTCTAATACTAATCCCATTTCATACCACTTGTTCTTACTCCCTAGAAAATCGGAAAGTTGCACAAAAATACTGCTTCTAAGGAAATTGCACAATTGAAATTGTCCCGCCACAAAGTCTATCAAAGCTGCAATTGGACATGGTAGACTTTGAAGGGCCCGTTTGCTGTGAAAACCTAGAGCTGCTACAGGCTTCCATAACTGTTAAGCAAGGTATCAGCCTAAGGCCTGTTTTACAGTAGCACATATTAATTTCAGCTCCCGTATTAACATGTTACAACACTTACATTGTCCTCTGTAGCATAATCGTAGTTGCAAGTTGTTTCAGTCCTATTTTGTGTGTGTGTGTGTGTGTTTTTCTGCATATAACATGCTGAACATAGCAGAAAATCAAGAAATTCAGTGTAAATATATGAAATATAGAATTGTATGAAGCAATGGCACATAAAACTGTTTCTACTCAGTAAATCTAACTGAATTCAGACAATTTAAGTACTTTATAGCTAAACTCTGAGGTTTGACTTCTGCTCTTTGTGGAATTTAGATCTCACAATTATCAGATTGGTTAATGGTTCATTTATGGTTAATCTTTGGCCATTATTAAATTAAACACTTAAATGTACTAATGCAGAAATCACTGTAAACAGCAGAAACTCTGCCCGTGTGCGAGCAGCATTGTCTCTTACGTGCTGATGTGAAACAATCTAACTCAGTGTTTTCCAACCGGGGTGCCATCTGTCCAGAGCAGGGGTGCCGTGTAAAAAGTCTTTTTTTAATATTTTTAAATTGCTAAAATGTTCAAAAAAGCATCTATTATATAATATCCATTTCTGATGTTGCCAATAATTAGAGATGCACCGAAATTTCGTCTGCCGAAAATTTGTTCACCGCTCAGGTTTCACTTTCACGTGGTGTGACGCTCTGCGTATTATCCCGCTATATGCGTGTGTACTCCGCTCAGTCACTCCACTCATATACCGTTCATGCTCATCGAACAGCAAAAGTCCACTCAAAAATCGATGTAGTACAGTATTGTTTCTGTCTGCATTAGCCCTACTGTGTTGTAACATGGTGTGGTATATGGTTAACTCTGGTAACACTGCCCTCTCATTTATTGATCTGCTTACCGCTATGCTAGCGTGTTTTGATAATAATAGCTTTCTAGGACTAACATTATTTGGATAATTGGTAAAAAAAAAATAATAATTTAAATTCTTAACCCTACTGTTCGACCTACCTGAAAAACTAAAAGCAATTTATTTAATTTGAAGGCCTGTCGTTATTTTTTATTTGTTCTATCATTATTATTTTCTTTATTTGTTCTTATTTTATTACTGACTGCTTACTTGTCATTTTTATTCAATTCAAAGTATCTCGTGCTACTGCACCAAAATTACCCCACTGTAAAATAAAAAAAACACTGAGTGAGCAAAAATCTGTGAGATAACTAGTTATAATGGTAATTAAATAATGTTTACATATGTATAACAGCCTACATTAAAATCTGTCATATAAATTGGTGTCCTCATTAGAAATTAACCTACTGATTGCCACCATTGATGGACAAATTATTTTAATAATATTAAAAATATCTGTATGACATTTATATTCTGCAGTTCTTCCCTGCTGTTCTGAATATCTATTTTTCAAATTATCATATCGATGTTAGAAATTAAAATATTGTGACAAAATTTATTTTGTTGGGTGCCACAAGTTTGTTAAAATTTCCAAAGGGTGGCACGACTAAAAAAAGGTTGGGAAACACTTGTCTACTACCAAATCGTTAGTTTCTATCCCCATTTGGTATCTTAAACAGTTTATTGCTGGGTTATTGGAATGTACTATGTTATTATTGGAAATCTCTGTTCCTGAGATATGGTGACGTACTGGGGAACTACTCCTTTTTCTCCGCGGACTGAAGACTTATTCAATCCTCAGTGTAACTGCACGGCCCTTGGTTCGTGCAGTGGATTATGAAACCAACCAATGGCTCGGCAGCAGGCGCCCAGCCTATGGCAGTGACGCCCCGTCAGAATGGCGTGGGTCCATCTGCATAATAAGCGGCATTTCGCCATAGGATTCTCCGGGTAAATTGACTGAAGCGACGACAACCAATCGTGCAGCATCATGGCACTACAAGGAACTCCAGTACTCGTTGCCCGTATCTCAGGGAACCGAGTTACAAAAGTAACCGAATAAGTTTCCCTATCGCTGTCACTCGTACTGCTTTGCTAGCGCTTATTGGGAACCAATACAATCCCGCTGAGCCCAGGAAAGAGGAACGACTGATATGACGGGCCTGGCCAAGTAATTCAGGTTAAACTTCAGGAAACGATTCCCGCTGTCCTCAGAGGGAGAGGGGCTGTGGGTCCATGTACTTCGTAAAATTGCGGGGAGCCAGAGACAGCCCGAAGGCAAGGACCGTGTATTGATAAGCCACTCCCTCAAAGGCGAATCTCAAGAATTGTCTGTGATGGGGGAGCTATCTGAATGTGAAAGTAAGCATCTTTCATATCCAGCGAAAAGAACCAGTCCCCTGGGCGGATTTGCGAGAGGATCTGCTTCAGTGTAGTCATTCTGAACGGCCGTTTCATGAGGGCACGGTTCAGGCGTCTGAGATCGAGGATGGGCCGCAGGCCGCCATCCTTTTTGGGGACGAGGAAGTAACGGCTGTAGAAGCCTGACTCGCTCTGAGCTGGTGGAACTGTTTCTACGGCTCCTTTTGCCAGCAAATTCTTTACCTCGGCTCGCAGAACGTGAGTGTTCCTGCTGTGCACTGAGGTGGAGACCACTCCGTTGAACCTCGGGGGTCTTCGAGCGTACTGAAGTGAATAACCTCATTCTATAATCCCCAGAACCCAATGAGACACTCCGGGGATGGCCCGCCAGGCCTCGGCCCGTGTGACAAGGGGTTGGATTAATTCGGGTGGTAAGTCGACACTCATGATAACTGGAAGAGGAAATTAGCATTTAAATTTTTTTTTTTAATGTTTTTTTTTTCTCACGCTATCACGATATATGTGTTGGGCACTTTTAGAACGGGCCTGTGATTTACAACAATTTCTGGAACAAACATACTGCCACTGGCACCCAGAACTGAACGGTGTGCTTGAGGGGACAACAGAGGGCGTTTCGAGGGTGGTCCGGCACTTGCGAGACCTTGCCCCCTCCTCTTCCTTTCCAGCGGCTCAGGACGAAGCCGGGGGCGCAGAGTCCATTCGTCCAGACGGCTACGAGTGGGCTTCTCCGGCATAGACTACTCCAATCCCAGCTCCTCAACTGTCTTAGAGAGGATGCGGAAACGTTTGACATCAATCCCTGGCTTAGAGTCGCTGGACTCGGCAGACGATGAAGGGGTGAGGTCAGCAATAGAGCCCCACATCTCCTCCGTGTCTGATGCTATTAGAGACATGCTGTCATCTAATAGATCATTCTCAATGGGACCGAACGAGACCTTGTCGCTCGCATCAGCCGAGGGACGCTGGTCTACGTGTTCGAAGAGAACGGCAGAATGCTCTCTGCTTGGCGGGGGCGAGGTGCGCAGGATCTGGGCCGGCACGAGCTTGCTCATGGCCAAGCGCTTAGTACCTTTGCCCCCCTGTTTTTTCTTCACAGATCCCTGGGAGGACAAAAACGGGAGGGCGCGAGGGGCGGTTTCGCTCTCTAAAAAGAAAGTGATCTGAGCGCGCAGAGTGGCGAGAGTGGCAGAGTGGATCATGTTCACGCAATGTGAACAATCCATCTCGGTCAGAGCGGCTTCCGCGTGGGGCTTACCCAAGCAGGATAAAAAAGTAGTTTTCCCCATAAGCGTCTTGTGACGCAGAACGAGTGAAGTATCGATAGGGAACCCATTTGTACTTTCAAACTTAAAAACAAATATTTCCATCGTCCTGCATTTGTCTCATTCAACTATGTTTTAGAGGAATGTGAAGCTCAATATGTATTAATTTAAAAAAATAAAAAAATAAAAAAAAACTTTATTTTCTACTGTATCAAGTGTTATTTTCCGAGCCCTTTGGATTGTTTGGTGGCAATATTAGTTTGATGAAGAATGATGAAAACAAATGAGTATTGCAGAAAGCCTTGAGCAAGATTGCAGATGTTATTTCCTATTATCAAAACTGCAGATGCTGGTTTAATACAAAACCAGTTCAGTGTGTTGCCTTGCAGGACAGGAAACAGCTTTCATTCAAAATAGATTTGCAAATGTTGAAAAAAAAAAGTGTTGTAGATGGTTTCAGTAACATCATAATTTACCTAACATGACCTAATGCAAAATGCAAAAAGAAACATTGTAATAAGTTTCCCTGTCATGAAATATAGGTCTTGTCCGCAATATACTGCTCAGTGACGCAATAGTTTAGTGCAGATATTACATAATTGATAGGTGACAATGACAAGGGACGAGACATTATTTAAAACGGCAATTTCCCTGGATTTACAAATCCTTGGGAACTTTTGGGATAATGCAAGTACACAAGTGAGCAAAATATATAACTGTTCTAGTGGTTTTTGGATATTTTATTACAAAAATTGTACATATTGTGCCTTTAATCAAAAACTAACAGTCTCACGCAGGCGCAATGTGCAGTGTTTCATTTTGTGTGAAATCATGAAGGAAGGCAGAGAGCTGAAAGAAATTAAATGAAAGAATGATGGTTGAATTAATTCTGTGAATGCATAAGGGGGAACTGTCTTCATAAAAGTTTCAATGGCATGATTTGCTTTTCATCTTCTCTCCGTGTAAGTTAAAGAAATGTTCATAAGCGCAGCGCTGCTTTGTTTACAGCGGTTACCGGGGAAACCACTCTAATTCTGCTGTTCTTTCAGTGCCACCTGCTGTGAGACAGTGGAGGGACATTTTCCTTCAGTCTGTCTGCCTTTTTTTGTTCAGACCAATCTGAAAATCGGATCTAATTTTTTTGTAAATCTTAACCTGTAGATGGTAAACAAGCTAATGTGTATTCTAAAAATCTCGACACTTTGGATAATAAGGTAGCCTATGTAGAATTGTTTATGGAGCAGATAAAATGCCTATAATTAATGATTTTGATCATTTTCTTAAAAATGAGTTATGGAATGTGAGGTTTATCATTTCAGAAAAACTTTTTTTTCTTTATTTGAACATATAGTACATGTCAGTAGATAATGTTATGTTGGAAGTCACCCAACCAAGATTGTTTTTGTTTGCTTAAAATCCAGCTATCATCTTTAATATTAATATTTTAGTGTTTATGCAAACAAAAAGTGCATAGTGCTGCTCATTTTATTTGCTGTTTGTTGGTTTTCGACATAAAACAGTATCTTTTTTTCCTTAAATTATGTTAATAATAATAATTTCCTGAAAATATTATGTTCCTTGTGTTGTTTTAATTTTGGTAATCCGTTGCATATTAAAATTGTTCTAAAACTGACTATTACACAACACTCAGTTTTAGGTACAGCCAATAACCTGGTGTCAAATATTATATGAAGAACAATAAATTAATAAATAAATGCCACTCACTTTTCTCTTACATCAATAATGGAATATTAAAAAAGTCTATATCAAAGTGTATATCAAACGTAATGTAATAGCATTACATCTCTAGTAAATGGGTAAATATAGCCTAATATAAATATATTAACAGATCAATAAAAATATTTCATTTCATCAAACTAAAGCTCACAAATCATAGCATTCATTCATTAAGAAGTAATGTATACATTTTAATACAAATTACTATGCAAATGTTCTGCAAACAAAGCATGCATATGGTCTCCTTGATTTTTATTTTTTTTGCAGAATTGTATGAGACAAGCACAAACTGTTTTGATTGAACAGTAAATCCCATAACATTAAGTGAGTTAAACTGTGCCTGTCATCTCCACTCTGGTGCATGTGAGCCCCTCCGGTCTGTTATCTGAGCATCCATACTGTGCTTGTTTTGGAGATCATGGACAAATGGAGCCGGTTGTTCTTATGCTAGTTGGACCTTAAGACTCACCATGTTTGGTAACATAATCCTGAACAGATTGTACAGGAGGCTGAGAGACAAATGATCAGTGTGTGGACATTGGGCAGTAAAGGTTCAGCAGCTCTTAATGACCCAGTTCAAAAAGTGTATAGAAATTATTTTGTGTATGTAAAAATGCTATAAATACATCAGATATGCACATAAAAATAACATCTGCATTGGCAAGCTATACATTCTGGAAAACTACCTTTCCTGAGACCAGTTTCCCTAAACCCATTTGTGCCCAAATTTTTCTGAATGGTTACATGCATATAGTCATGTTAATTATGTCCTGTGAACATGTTCTGCATTTATTTTCCCCAGGTTTTTTGTTTTTTTTTTGAAAATCATATTTGAATGTGCGGCAACTATAGTTGCCGGTGGGCAAATCCATTTGTCTTAAAGCGGTGGAACATAGTGCAGAACAAAGTGCAGCCATTAAGTTGCCCCAACAGGGTAAAATATATGATTATTTAAATAATTATCATAGGCTACACCCATGATTGCTTGTTTCTTTATTTATTTATTATTGAACATGTAGGTATTTTCATTCTTAAAGGTGTGTTAGTTAAATGAAAATAAATATATACAAATAAATATAATTAGACTATGCCGATGCTGTAAATAAAAAGGTATACCTGAAAAAAATTACGCTTTTTTTTAGGTCCCATGATCAAATGGCTGACTTAGTAGTTGATTTCAATATTTTGCCCCTGACATGTCATAAAAGGGAGATAATCTACAGCATAATGCATTAGCTCTTTATCTTTCCATTCTTCCTTATCTGTGACTGATGGAAGTTTGTAAACTGCTGCTGTCACTTGAAAGCTGGAAATTCCCACCCCCCATGGCAAAAGCAGACTCAGAAGTGGGGCAGTAGAGCTGTGGACAGATTGCTCTCTCATCTCCTCCTTTTGACAGATGTATTCCCTATCAAATTAAGGTCTACTGTATAGTAGAGATGTCAGTTAAAGGGTTAAGTTTTGTTTTAGGTGGGATATTATGAAAGCGAAAAGCACTAAACAAGACTAATAACCTTGATTTATTAACCTATTAAAAGAATATACCCCATTTCCCCATGATATGTACTTATAAGTAATTTGCCCATTGGCAACTACAGTTACCGTTTGGACTTTTGACTAAGTATACAAAAAAACTATAGATCTCCTGTAAGATGTGTTTTGTTTGGATGATTCTAGAGACCTTCATGATTATGTAGATATATATACTGTATCCATCTAGTGCAGTGATGGGCAAACTTGGCCCTCCCAGGCCACTTTCCTGCAGAGATTTGATCCAACCCTGATACAACTCACCTGCTTGTAGCTTTCTAGTAACCCTTAGACCTTGTTTAGTTTGTTCAGGTGTGTTTGATTAGGGCTGGAGATAAACTCTGAGAGAAAGTGGCCTGGAAGGGCCAAGTTTGCCCACCCCTGATCTAGTGTATACTGTATTATACAGTAGATAGATATTTTGGCTTAATTTAATTATGCTTTTCAATGTAGCTGGATATATGGCTAATTTAAACACATAGGGGGGGGGGGGGGGGGGGGGGGGAGGGGGTGGGGGGGGGGGGGGTGTAAAGTCGCATGTAAAGAAAATGCATCATATCCATTTTGGTAAATGGCATCTACAGAGAATGATTCATGTATATTCTTACTTTTTTTTATCAGTAATCAGACATTCATCGAGTGAAAGTAACAGACTTCTCCCAGATAATGTTGTCTATCTTATTTCCTGTCTTTTGTCACATTGACTGGCCAGCTGCACTTTTTATTTATTTATTTATTTATTCAATGCCCACATCATTAAATGTACTCTGTATTTTTTTCCATTGTCCAATCGAATGAACGCAGAGGCAGGCCTTCCTTTGTGGTGACTGAAGTTTACAGTTGCTTGAAACCAAATTCCCTTTAAGGCAAGTAATTTCACTCTGCGGCCATCTTTGCAACGCCTCTCGGGCATGCAAGTGCAGCTCCTATCTCTTTGAATGGGGAAACATAAAATTCTCCAAAACTGTTTGCTAAGCTTATGATTAAATTTCATATTTGATATCACCAATGAAATCTGATAACAACTGTCTCATAAATGTTGTTTCTTATGCTCCAATAGCATTAAAAAAGGCGTATTTTTCAGGCTAGACCAGCCAGTGCGCATGTGCAGTCCTAAGCGCATGCCTCAGAACGCTGACTGTTTCTATAGCAATCGGGACTTCTAACGGCAGCTGCAGTGACGTGCTGATTTACCGATTAGCGATTGGCTCTTTTACTCAGAAGGCGGGGCTTCCTTTGATAAAGCTGCCATATTGAGCGTTGGCAGTTTCCTCCACCTTCACCATCTTGGGGTTCAGTTCTATAGCTAGTTGGATATCGTCCGGCGACTGCAATGATGGAGGGAACTTGTGGTGGCTGTCGTGGGTTACCCGGAGCTGTATTTTATTTATTTTTTTTATGTTTCTGCTAATATGACTGTTTACTTAACAGCAAACCAACAATTTTAGAACTCTCGCGCTATAATCCTTAATTAGACTGACAGGACAGCTGATTGGGTGGATGCCTAGCAACATAAAAAAATGCAGCGCACTGCTCTTTTCTAAATTAAAAAATGTCAACCAAAAAATGGCAGTGCGGCGTGCCTAGCATTTTCAAACCTAAAAAACGCATTCTGTCTTATCGGGGCCTGAGGCTGTCTACATTGAACGAGACAAAGCAACCGTTGCAAATCATTTGAACTTTACGTCAGTACATCCTAAATGGAATGAGGCATCAGTTTGCTGTTGGGTATTTATCGTGTATTTTGTTGCATTGCATCGTGCCGCGATGCTCACGTCTGGTGTAGACATGGTGTTACACTCAGATGTACAGAATAAAAGATCTGTCACTACTTCCATTTGACATGACTTTAAATACATTCCACAGAATTCTACAGATTTTTCCCAAAATCGGAGCAAAAAAGATTCAATTTAATGTGCATTTCACTTACATATGAGAGTTTGCCAAATACAGTAATCATGATGTAGCTGTAAGTATAGGTAAGCATTTGTAACTGTTTCTTGTTTGCTTGGGTACTGTGTAGTCACTTAGTTTCATTTTATCTCCTTTAGTTATGCCACTGGGAATCCGTTAGAATGACCTATTGTGACCTATTGTTTTCCTGGCATCCACATAAAAAAAGAAAAAGAAAATAAAGAAAATGTGCCACTGTTTCCAAAAGACAGAACTTTTAAACTTGATCACAAAGCAATACCAAAGACTATATACAGATAGTGCTGAAGCTTCTATAATGCTCACACACAGAGTCACGCCGGTGGAGATGATGGTGGGAAGCAGAGGGGGGAAGGGGATGTTAAAAAATAAATAAATGAAAATACTTGGCTGGCTCCACAGAGGCAATAACAAGCTTCTCGCTATTATAAAAAGGCGAGGCAGTGGAGGGTTTGGTCCCACGAGACATCATAATGTGTTTTCACTGCAGCTCTTTGACAACTGCTGCCATGTATCCAACTCTCCAGTCATGATTTCCCCCACTTTTTATTCACGCTGTATCAGTTTTATTGCTGAAAGGGGAACTTTCCTAAAGCCGAACAAAATTAAACACTGGGCTGAAGGCCGAATACCGAATATGGTTTTTCGAGTTTTTTCCCCCCATGTATTTTGCCAATTTTTTTTCACAATTGCATAAATTAAAAAGCCAAAATGTGCTTTTTACTGTTTTGTCTTGCTTTTCAAAGAAGAAAAAGCTATTACAAAACAACAATTTAAAAATATTTAACACTGAACATTTTTAACATTCTAGCAGACACTATTATGGTGGCCGATAAGTGCAAAGCAGATCACAATTCTGAAAACAAAATAACAAATTACAAACGCAAATGCAAGTCTAAAAAACAAAATAACAATTCAGAAAACACAATGACAAATCAGACAAACCGGAAGAGGTAGGTATAGTTTGAGACAGCACCATTGGTTTGGAATTACTCACCGCTGACTGGACAAGGCATCTGTCAATCAACGTATACAGGAAGAACCAGCCGAAGAACAGCAGAGTCATGTTAGAAAGTTCGGAGATGGTATTAAAGTAGCTCAGTTTAAATGTATTATATGAATTGCCCTTACTATGGAATAAAAAATGCGGGGTGTCTATTTACATTTAGTTAAAAGTGGCTATAAAACATCAGCTCCAGTGGTGCAGATGGATAAGCGTTTGCCCTTGGCTTTTTGACGCGATCGACTGCCGTGTTCAATCGCCTTGCAGATAATTGCCACTATTTTCAACAAGTAGTATACTTGATAGTAGAAATCCTGCTATTTTAACAGTGTAAATAGGTATTTGCAGTTAGTGTAAATAGCATATTGCTAAAAGTACTGCTATTTTCACTTAGTGTAAATATAATCCATTGCTAATACAAGATTTGAAAAGGAGGAAAAAAAAGTTCGGCAAAAGACAGGAACGAACCGGTGTCGATCGTGTCAAAAAGCCAAGGGCAAGAGCTTATCCATCTGCGCCACTGGAGCTGACGGTTTACCGTGACAGGGAGGGGCAAGAGGCCGCGGAGATCGTTCGAGACCCAGAGTTGGAGGGACTTGCTTCTTCAGGAATGTAAGCACAACCACTCCCTCTCCCCGGAGGAGGGCCTGCGAGAATCTTTTTCTCCACCAGGACCTTGGTCGGTGGTACCCAAGATTCTCGACAAAGAGGCATTCCCTATTTTTGGGTCCCCAGAGGGGACGTGGGGTTGTGGACGATCTAGTACGTATAACACTCACCCTCCTCTCTCGCCAGTGAACAGCAGTAGGCGGATCGGGAGGACAAACCAATGGACTAACCACGCACCCTCTGCTCGAACGCAGGACAGTGTTACACACACCAGACCCCACCTCGGACCGGCTAAGAGACGCCCGGGCCGGGTCCCTGCGTTCTTTCACGCTGCACCGCTGCGGGTACGCCTGTAGTTCCGATGATGCCACTTGCGCGCCGTCTGGGAGCCTGGCTAGAGCTACCCAGGCCCGTCTCGATGGCTCTCGTCGACCGTCAGGCTCGGCTATGCGATTCGTTCGCTCCGCTCCCCTCCAAGTTGAGGGGTCCACTTACGTCAGTGAAAGCAGGAGATGCCCCTGTCTTGCGTGCAGAGATCGCAGTCCTACTGGCTAAGGACTCGATAGAGCCGGTTCCTCCAGCCGATTTGAGGTCGGGGTTTTACAGCCCTTACCTTATTGTACCCAAGAAAGGCGGTGGGTGACGACCAATCTTGGACCTGCGCCGTCGTGACTCGCCTTCACCGCCTCCCTTTCAGATGCCACGCAGAAAGCAGTTCTCAGGTGTATCCGTCCCCAGACTGTTCGCAGCAATGCACCTGACGTACGCGTACTTTCATGTTCGATTAATCCTTCCGCGCCACAGTCCATTTCCTGCGTTTGCGTTCGAGGCGTAGCATACATACAAGTCTCTGTCCCTCGGGCTTTCCCTGTCGCCCCCGTGTCTTTACTAAGTTACGGAGGCAGCCCTTGTTCCCACGAGAGAGCGGGTCATTCGCATCCTCAACTACCTCGACGATTTGCTCATACTCGCCCAGTCTCAGGATCAGTTGTTTGAGCACAGGGACTTGGTGCTTTCACACCTCAGCCTGTTGGGCTTTCGGGTCAACTGGGGAAAGAGCAAACTCTCCCCGACGCAGAAGGTCTCTTTTCTCGGTATGGAGTTGGACTCGGTCGGACAGACAGCACGCCTCACGCAGGAACGTGCTCAGTCGTTGAACTGCTTGAATACATTCAAGAGTAGGATGGCGGTCCCACTGAAATTGTTTGCAGAGGCTCCTGGGGCATATGGCATCAGCAGCCGCTGTCACGCCACTCGGGTTACTTCATATGAGACCGCGCAGCAACTGGCTCCATGGCCGAGCCCGAGGTGGGCGTGGCAACGCGGCCCCTTCCGGGTCCAAGTGACACCGGCCTGCCGCCGAACCTTCACCCCGTGGTCAGACCTTTCGTTCCTCCGGGCAGGAGTGCCCCTGTAGCAGGTCTCCAGGCATGCTGTGGTTGCACAGATGCCTCAACCACCGGCTGGGGGGCCACGTACAACGGTCTTGCAGTGTCAGGGGTTTGGACGGGGCCCCGGCTGCACTGGCACATCAACTGCCTTGATTTGCTGGCAGTGCACCTTGCCCTGAGCTTTCTCAAAGGGCGCTTACGAGGCAAGCCTGTACTGGTCCGCACGGACAATACAGCGGCCGTTGTGTACATCAACCGACAAGGTAGTCTGGCGCTCAAAGACTCGAATCTACCTCCTTATTGCAACTCTACCCGCCATTGCGGGTCGGGTGGGGGGGGGGGATGGGGAGCTGGTCCTCCTCTGGATCAGAAGCGTCTGAGGTCCTTCGTCTGTTCACATTCCTGGCTGCTCAAGCCGTGAAGCACCGACGACTGTCCCTAGCTGTGCGCCCCCTGGGGGGGGGGAAAGACATGCGACTCATCCCCCTCCCAGACGTCCAGCTGGTTTGGGGACTTTCGTATCCGCCCAGGTCGACTCTGTTTGCCTCTCAGAAACCTCTCACTGCCATTGTTCTTCGCCTGACCGACGAAACACTCGGCATGCGGACGCCTGGCAAGCCCAGCTGGCCCGCGGGCATTCGTCAAGTAGGCGTTTCCCCCATTACCTTCTGGCACCGTTCCTGTGCAAATTCGGGATGACGAGGAGCAGTGTCCTGCTGGTGGGCTGCCCTATTGGCCGACCCGGACCCGGTTCCCGGAACTAATGCTCCTCGCGACAACCCCTCCCTGGCCGATTCCTCTGAGAAAGGGTTTACTGACTCAGAGACGGGGCACCCTTTGGCACTCGCGTCCAGACCTCTGAAACTTCATGTCTGGTCCCTGTACGGGACGCGGAGGTTCTAGGTGGCCTACCCCAAGGGGTAGTTGACACCATCACTTCAGCGAGAGCACCGTCTACGAGACACGCCTACGCTTTGAAGTGGAACCTGTTCGTTGAGTGGTGTTCTTCTCGCCGAGAAGACCCCCGGAGATGCCCGATCGTAGTTGTGCTGTCATTTTTGCAGCAAGGGCTGGAGCGAAGACTGTCTCCCTCCCTCCACCCTTACATTCATGTCGGCGATCGCTGCTAACACGACCCCCGTAGAAGGAGGTCGTTGGAAGCATGACTTGTCGTTCAGATATTCCTTATTTGGCGTAGAAGGTTAAATCCATCCCGCCGCCCCTCTATACCTCTTGGGGACCTGCGTCTGGTGCCACGGCACTAAAAAAAACAAGGGGGGGGCAGCTCCCCTGTTTGAGCCTTTACAGGCAGTGGAGCAAAAGGAAGTTCCAAAAAAAAAAAAAAAAAAAAGACTTTGATCCTGCTGGCATTGGCCTCTATCAAGAGGGTAGGGGGCCTGCACGCATTTTCGGTCGACGATTCGTTTCTATAGTTTGGGCCGGCTGACTCCCAGGTATTCCTGAGGCCCCGGCCCGGCTACGTGCCCAAGTTTCCCGCTACTCCCTTCAGGGACCAGGTGGTGAACCTCCAAGCGCTGCCCTCGGATGGGGCAGACCCAGCCCTGGCTTTGCTCTGTCCCGTCCGAGCCTTAAGGTGCTACGTAGACCGGACGCAAAGCTTCAGGACCTCAGACCAGCTCTTTGTCTGTCACGGAGGCTGGCAGAAGGGGAATGCCGTCTCAAAGCAGAGGATGGCCCACTGGATAGTGGATGCCATCACCTTGGCTTATCAGGTACAGGGTGTGCCCTGCCCGTTCAGGTTGCGTGCTCACTCAACTAGAAGTGTTGCATCATCCTGGGCGTTGGCTTGTGGCGCCTCGCTGACAGATATTTGTGGGGCTGCGGGCTGGGCGACCCCGAACACATTCGCTAGATCTATAGCCTTCGTGTGGAGCCGGTATCCTCCTGTGTTTTCACCTCAAACGGGTAGAGGCACTGAGAGGACCCGGTTTAGTGTCTGCTTGCTAAAACTGCTCCAGAGAGTCCATATAGTAGACCTTGTTGAGGTCCTCCGTCCCCTCGGCAGCCAGACATGGCAGAACGTCCGGCGCTAGGCCCTCACTCGATGAATCCTTGAGAACCGGTAGAAGGCTGGGTTCCATATGTAAGACCTAAGTGGATTTCATATGTGTAAAGTCCACGGTATAGTTTTGAGCCCGTGTTTCCCCAGCAGACTTCTGCCATTTCAAGAGGGTTCAATCACCTCCATTCTTCCATATGCACCTAAGGGATTTTCATATGTGTATTGCTTCCGAAACCTCATTCGGGAAGTTTGGAGCTTCCGTAACGTCCCTGTCCAAATAGATTGGGTATGTTTTCCCAGTGTTATCCAGTTTTACTGAGTGGGTAGTGCCATAGCAGCAGTAGCTGGTCCTCTTGTGGTAAGCCCTGCCCTGTGCCAAAAAGTAGGGGCGCTGGAGGCTCCTACAGGACACTGGAAGGGGCAGTATCTGTGGCCTTTTGGTAGGATCCCAATTTTGTCGGTCATCCGACGTGACGTCGAGAGTGTCCGACTGAAAGGGAACGTCTCGGTTACGTATGTAACCCTCGTTCCCTTAAGGAGGGATCGGAGACGTCACGTTCCCGTCCAGAAAGAAGAAAAAAGAGAAAAAAAAAAGAAGAGAAAAGGAAAGAAGAAAAAACAGCTCCTGTACCACCGCTGAGTGGCCGGGTCACTGGCTCGGCTCCGAAGCGAAAAGCTGAATATGCGCTGAACCTGCTGCCTACTTATACTCACGCTGTGATCAGCGGCAGCTGGATGCAATAATCGCATGCCAATGTGCATTGGCTCGTTTAGTTTACACTCGAAGTGGATTGGTCTCTCTAGGCGAGATCCCCAATTCGTCGATCATCCGACATAAATAGTGGCTGTGTACACTGATGGAGTGGGGGCTATGGTGGGTTGTGGGGGGGGGTGACGGGCCGTGACGTCTCCGTTCCCTCCTTCAGGGAACGAGGGTTCCATACGTAACCGAGACGATCTTTCTGCAGTTAAACACAGATTTATGATCATAAGATATACTTAATACTGTTTTTGAAATAAAATATTTGCATAGCTATGACAGGAAACACTGGCATCTAGCAATTCTTTGGAAAAAACTGTTAATCTTAAAAAAAAAATAACGCATCTACATAAACCCAAACAGGAAATAAAACCGTTATTGCATAAGCATCTGTCCTATTCTGTGTCCTAAACTCCTGAAACATTGGTGTCTCATATTTTGGAGCAGTCACTGCAATTTATGAAAGATATCAATCAAATCTGTATGTGTGTGAATATATTCAGATGTAACTCCCTTTGTAATCATTTACGTTTTCATAAGTAACTGTAATTGAATTACACATTTTTCTTAGTACTGTAACAGATTACAGTAACATTTTGTAATTAAATTACGTAATTCCTTTACATGTAACTAGTTACTCCCCAACAATGCCCACAACCTAGTAAATAATAATTTTTGGCCATCAAAACCCTCTCTTGAATCGGCATGTCCTTTTTTTTTTTTTTTTTTTTACTGTACAATTAAAAGCAGCCTTGCTGAGAAGAGACTTCTTTTAAAACATTAGAAAATATTACAGATCCTAATTTGAACACTATGTGTGGATGTTATAATAAATGTATTAACAGAGCTGTTGTAATGATTTTTATCATTATTATTGTCTTACTTTTTTTTTATTTTACAGAACAACAGTAAAAATTACAATAATAACATTTATTAAAGTTGACGGTGTTCTTGCTTTTTCTCAACTTTTATTTTGGCAGAAACGCGCAGGAAGACCTCAATGCTTCTTTTTGTTGACAACAGATTTATAAATGAGTCTCATTACGAATATGTGGTACGAGGGTGACAGCACACGTGGGAATAGCTGGTAATGAATCTGCTGATGAATTAGCAAAAAATTCTTTAAAAAGAGAAGTAATAGATTTTAATGTTCCTTTAAGTAAATGTGAAATTAAAACTATCATTAAGGAAAATATTATTAAAGAATGGCAGGACATATGGAATACAGATAATAAGGGAAGGCATTTATATAATATTTAAAAAATGGTTAATACTAAAAGAAGTGTAAGTGGTAGAAATATAAAAGAAGAGGTTATTATAACTAGGATGAGACTTGAACACTCGGGATTGAACGCTTCACTGTTCATAACTGGAATACATGAGACTGGTCTATGTGGGAATTGATGATGAAGAAAGAAATTAATTAATATCATATTTAAACAAAAAAGGTAAGGTAAATAAGGATTTGGAATACTTATTAGGATATGAGTTTAACAGAGATAGAGAAGGATACAGGATATTAATAAAATACATATATACTACTGGGTTAAGTGAAAGGATTTAAATATAGAATGCAGATGCTCTATTCTATTCTGGATCTTTAGGAGACCACGGATTTAGTCTGGAGGAGCTGAACACGCAGCGGCAGGTGGAGCCTGGGGAGAAGGAATGGGATAGAATAATTTAAGTAGGAATATTTGTGTATATACGTGTGTAAGAACAGGAAAAGCAAAAACAAGGAATAAATTGATAAATAAACCATGACTGCATAACAGCAAATGTAGGTGGCGATATGCACACAGGATGTAACACACCAAAAAACGGAAGGAGAAGAATACGTCGTACGTATCGCATCGTCACATGCCTTGTAAAAATTCATTAAAATGTGACTGAGCAACTGACGACTGTATCAGCTACAGCTTTGACACCCTGTCGAGTTACCAAGACGTGATCCTCTGCTGCAAGTTTGTGACAGGGCTTGTCAAATCTTGCAATTGCGTGCATGTATTAGAAAACATAACGTTCTGCAGTTTATTTACTAATCGTTTAAGGCCATTTCGCGACTTTTTTTTTTTTTTTTTTTTTTTTTTTTTTTTTTTGTTGTGTTTTTTTGTTTTTTGGTTCATCACAGACAGTAACCAGCAACAATCACTCCTTCCTCTTCTCATTGAAGACATGCGATGCCGTAAACAGTCTCTCGCTGTCGGTGCTTGATTTTTGCGTCTTTCACCGACAGTTTAAATGCTTCCACACTGCTGATGTGTGTGCTGCATAATAAAGAGTGCGTGCCTCTCACTCTGCGCTGGTTGCTATTTGATCGCATCATATCATTGTTCGGTACAATTTATTCGGTCTTTTCGCTTATACGGCCGAACACCGAAATAGCTTTTTTTTGCTATTTTCGGCTGAATAATTTTGGTTGCCGAACATTCGGTGCATCCCTAACATGCATGAGACAAAGAAACACAATGTCCTTAGAATCAAAGCTATGACCTGCAAATGCCAAAGAATAAACAAAACTGTTAATGCAGCATCCAGTAATATGAATGGGAAAGTGCACTAGTTTATTTGTGGGTTTCTAAATGTCTTTTCAATTTCAGTGGTTTCAATCATCTCTTCAGCCAATAATTCACAGTGAAAAATGCATTATTCAGCATAAACCATATTTATCCTTGTTGCAAGTGAACTTGTATTAAATGTCTGCAGCATTACCTTGCAATGGTTTGTTCATGGTTCACTGTTAATCGTTTGTTTTCAAACATGTCACTCCTTGCCCACATTGGTATCTGATTAAACTGGCTAGATGCTCTACAAATCTGCATTTACACCAAAATAACGTGTTTATTGGAACACACAGCCTTTGAAATCAACAGCAAATGAAATGGGAAGTGCTTTCTCTGCCTGATCTTGTAAGTATTTGTTGGTATTTATTCATAACCTTTACACATATTTCTGTATGTTTGAATACATGCTCAAGCATACAATATGGATGTATAGACAGCATTGAAAACAAGGAAAACAAAGTTTGCAAATGCACAACTTTAAACGTAAAATATGGCAGTTCACATATATTTAGGTAGTTACATTTTAAAGCCTCTAACTCTAAACACGTTCATAAATACATAAATAAATGCATGAATGAATGAATGGGAGTAATCCACGAACAAAAATCAGATCAAATAGAATTAAATTGGTAATGTAATAAACAATTTATTTATTGTAATAAATACAATAAGCCTTATGTATTATGTGCTTAACTGCTATATATATATAATATATATATATATATATATTATATATATATATATATATATATATATATATACACACAAATGAAGAGTTTGGTTCCAAACGCGATAAACGTCATTTAAAAAAAAAAATTGAGTTCCCGCCAAAATCAGTGTTGTATCTGGTCGGTATTGAAAAGTCATTTTTTTTATTTACGCAAAATGCGATATCCGCCGAGTTATTCTGTCATGTTTTCTCCCTTTTTTTCCAAACTGCGACAAATGCCAGTCTCCATTTTCTGCAGAATGCGATATATCCGCTCAACCAATCACAGAGCACCATTCCACACACTCTGTAATGGCGGCGCTTTGAATACACCCTGCATCCTAGTTTTCCTCATCTATTTTTTTTGTACTTTGTGATCAACAAACAATCTTAGGGCTGCATGATAAATCGCAGGTGATTGTCATGCGCATCTCCTAGCCGTTCGTGATAATAGTAAACTCCATCACATGCTTTCAATGGAGCTCCATTTATTACACGAGCCATAAGGCGCTTCCTCCATTATGCATTCATGGTTGGGTTGCGGTCGGGGATGAAACTTCGGGGGGCGGATTTTATAAATGTCGATAAAAAAGTATTGTGAAATTACGGCGTTTCCATTAACCAATATTATGCGACTAAAACGTAAACTTTTGCCTCTCGCGATAAGTCATGGTGGCAACGGATTTTGGCTATATTTATTCAAAGGAGGCATATGCGTGTATCTTTACAGAAGCAGCAAAGAGAGCCGCTTCAGAAACGTGCGTGGCGCGGCTGGAATAAACCATAGACTGTATAAAAACATAAACACAAGCTTTGAGTGGCCGTAATCAGCTTCAGTGGCCTTATCAGAGCCACACTGCACCGCAGACCTGTGCAGTGTAAATTGTCTAAGCATTAACGGCAAGGAAAGCCCTTATACTTGAGAGGGGCCACATATGAAGTGTTTCTTGGAGGTTATAGTACATTGAAGAATGATCATATGACTTTTTACATATGCCATGTGACCTGTAAATGCGAAAAAGCCGTTTCCATTGCAGTTTTGCTAATTATTCTTTTTTCGCATTGCCTGAAAAACCACCTCTTGCGAGCCTAAAAACTTTTTTGCGATATATGGCCGTTTTTGTGAATTATACACAGCGTTTCCATTAGGCGTATTTCAATTCGCCAATTCAAATTGCGCAATTTGAAGTGGGGTGTGGTGAATGGAAACGGCGCCGTAGATCACTGCTATATTGTGTTCATAATCGCAGATGAGTCACATTTGATTATGAACATGATATTGCGTAGCTTGTCAGTGTAAGTCTTTTTATTAATGCCATTAATGTTTTTGTTAATACAGCGTAGGCTATAGCACTAGTCAACTAAATGAATGTAACATGGCAAATATTAATGCACTTTTGAAGTTGAATGTAAGGGAAACGTCATTTTGGAATTTCTGTGGTTTAATGTGATATTGTTGTTCATGTTCTTGTTCATGATTCAATTTTCTTTTATTGTTGTAATTCATTTATAGCATTAAGAAGATGACCCGTTGAATTCATTTTGGCAGCGATGACTGATTGATTGGATGTATTTTTAGTCCAGTGCCTGCATATAAGATTAGTATTGACCAAGTTCAGAGGCTGTCATATGTGGATCCACTTACTATGTTGTGTATTTTCAACAGTTTCAATATAAAAAATAACTTTTATATTAATTCAATGGATTTATTGCCTTTTGAAGAAAAAAAAGTGTCATGGATTTATTGCAATTTGGGAAAAAAAAACATTTTATAATAAATCTTTTAAAATCAAAATCTGGATTTGAATTTTTAATGTTATTATAACCAAAAAAAATACCAAAAAGGCTATGTGAAGTTTGAAACATAAATAGTGGTATTCATCTTGGGGCATCTTGCCACATTCTTGGTAAAGAAAACACATTTTTACTCAAATTAATCAAAATGGATTTATTGCGTTTTGGAACCAAACTCTTCATATATATATATATATGAACAGACCCCATGGCCCATCAGTTGAGAACCAGGAGTTAAATTAATCCAAAAGCCACTTGCCATAAACTGTTTGTAGTCTGCTGTCACTTTCTTTTTAACTTTTGCTGAATTTGATTTGAACGCCTGACCTCATATGTTCATTCTATAACGATGAATGACATCAGTGTGTGCTGATGGCAAAGTTCTACCTTTATCACTCAATTTGGGCTGATATATCAGTGAAGTGTCCTCCACATGATGGAGGAGAGGAGTTTGTCTGTGCCAAAGCAAGCAAAATTAATGACCCTCACCGGAAGGAATGCTAATAGCCATCTCGCTGCTGCAGGGGGAAAGAGGTGTTTGTGTTGTCCATCAACATTAGTGTGAACGAAAGAGAGTGAGTGAAACGACAGTGATAGAGAAAGAGAAAGTAAAGTGTCTTCCCTGGGCATTCTTAGATTAGAGCAAAATAGATAGGGGCACCAGGAGTTAAAAAATTGGCTCTGGTAGTACACTGTTCTCAGCTTTTTCGAAAGAAACCAAGCATTAAAAAAAATATCATCATCATGTCGGATAAAAAATTTACGGTGAAGGCGTTCTTCTTAAGCAAGTTGGTCAACATTACTGGCCAAGTTTGCAAATCGGAGGACATCTTATATATGAATAATCATTATTCGTAGAATGAATCATTATTAATCACCTACTTTTTATGTGCTTTAAATATTTTGAATTCTTTAGAAAGCTTGCAAATGTGCTATAATTTCCATCGCACACGCCTTGTGATAACCACATTACTTTTGTCCACAATTCATAAATCAATGGCGTGGATCTACAGCTGTGAGATAAAACTCCCCCAGACAAGTTGGACTGCATGGAGAACTATAGACCGAATCCGTTAAAAAGAAATGATGAAGAGAAATGCATGAGTCATGACTTGAATGAATTCTGAATGAGCTGCAGAAAAATAAGGCAACTTAGAGAGTACATCTTAAAATTATTTACATTTTTATTTAAAACAAATAAATACAAATAAAATATTTATTTATTTAGGTCTATTTATTTGTTATTTTTCTTCTTTTTTTAACTGTTGGTTGGCACTTGAATAACATATATTAGCTGAATAATTTAAACAGAAAGAAATTGTTTATTTTGTGGTCTTGATTACGATTTTTTTTTCTATACCTCGCAGAATAACAGGTTAACACTATGGTAGAGCAATGTGAATATGATAAACACTCAGTATAAAAAAGTACTATAGTATTATTATCTGATACATCCTTGTCCCACGGTACTGTCACAGTGCTTGTATTTAGTAAGGACACTTACAAACCACAAGTCTGCAAGTTTCACCAAGATAATACGTCACCAACCATTTTATTTTGAATAAAACTGGATCGCTTGTTACAAAACACTCTGACACTTCATTTTTGGGAAAGTGCCTTGCTTGGTATTCAACTAATTGTCTCCCCGGTCTGTGTATGGAAATCCCAATAGTTATTAAGATATGCACACTGCATCGCAGAGAGCTTCCCCTTTCATACCACCTCCTGTGTCTGTCGCAGAGCCAAGTAAGCCAGCAACTCTTGCTATATTATGCTCTGAGTGACAGTAATTGTACGACGTTCAGCCTTCCCAGGAAATGGCAGGAGATATGGAGAGAAGAGGAATAACACTGAGAGGACTGAAGGTCAGTATAATCTTGCTGGTGGTATGGAGTTGTTCTGTCTGTGTTTGCTCTGTGAAAGGGGACAGAGGTTGCATTTTTCTAACCCCTGCATATTTACGCTGACCTCTATGTGTTATGTCTCACGGGAGATGAGGCAAACATAGAGTGTTTGGGATGATAAATATATCTATTAAAATTTAGAGCCATGTTTAAGGTCTGTTTTGTGTGAGATTGATGCAAAAACATCTATGGATGCATCCTCAGCTTGTATGCCTATTAGTAAAGTGGCATACTGTCGAATGCTTTAAAATTTCTGAATGTGCTTTTTTTTTCTCTCTCTCCACCAAAAGTGGTAAGAAGGAATCGGGGCCCATGAAATCCACAAAGTCTAAATTAGCGCTTTGTTTTCTCATGAACTCTATCTCTGGAAGTGTTGAGTTTAACAGTGTGCTGGGATCACTTGATTTACATTCACATTTGTTTGTTGTCCAACGTTTTAGTGGATAGTCGTTTACAACATTTTACCAATATTCTGCTAAAATTAAAGCTTGAGGGTTGGAATGTTTAAAAGTGAAAAAAAAAAAAAATGAATATGAATTGTAACTTTGTAAGTTTCTTGTAAAAAATTAACCCAAAGGTGAACAACATTAAAATTAATTTATTTCCATCATTAGTCTATGTTTTTGTGTCTAGATGTCCCAGTAGCAGCAATACAAAATAATCACAATATAAATGCCTACATTTTTGCATGTGTCATTAAATGAATGAAATATTGACATAAAATCTAGGAGGGAGCAATATTTACTTCAAGTAAATATTTCATGTCTGAGGGTTGTTAAAATGCCTTCACAAAATTTCATGAGACTCAAGAAAATTAGCCTGTCACAATACAATTTATGCATACTCTCATCACACAGCTGAGGGTATAGGTAATAAGCTATATTCTTCAGTGAGCAAAACACAGAGCAAAAGCTGAACTTCAGATAAGGTCTTTCTTAGAAGAAATGGCTCTTTATACAGTTGAATATGCAGTTGTTATTGTTTTTTTTTTGTTTTTTCCATTCCCAACTTCCTGTCACCGAGTTAAGCCGCTTTTCAAATTCCACATTTATAAAATCTGTTTGGCTTATTGTCAGCTTATTGTCTTCCTCGCACAAGCCAAACACCCACAGCCTGCGCAGAGGCGTCATTCCTGAGGTAAATTGTCGCTCAAACAGTTTCCACGCAGGCAAACAACTTTGCAGAACTTTATCCTGTATCTATTCTCCTCGGTATGCTAAAAAGAGAAACACAATTGTATCCAAAGTCTATTCTTTCGAGTTCGCTTCTAGTTCTCTTTTTACTGGCGGTTGTTGAGTAGTTGGGTCTTTGGAGTGGTCTTGTCAATATTCTGTACATTTAATCAGCATCTTCCTTCCTTTTAATTGTTTCAATGTGTTTTCAGAGTGAATATCGTAGCTTTGCTAAATTGAGCTTGTACTGCCTGAACTGATCCACTTGATTTCGCCCTCATTGATTGTATGTCCCTTTCATTTAGATCATTCTGCCACAAGTTTACAATTCTATAGATGAGGACAGACAATTTACCACCAGCACCCCTTTTGATATGGGACAATAACGTATAAAGCCTATGAACAGCCACTTTGAAACACAGATTCTGTTGTTCTTTTTACATCACAGAGGGATTTTCACAAACCGACAGAACTGGAGTCAATACACCCATGAAATTCCTTGTTTTCCTTGAAACTCCTAGTTTACTCAAAATGAAAATCCGGTCACTATTTACTCACCCTCGTGTTGTTTCAAACTTATTAGGCTTTCTTTCATCTTCAGAACACAAATTTAGATATGTTTAAAACACCTTAAGCTCAGGGCGTTTTTTGATATTTTCGCCTAAATTTGACATACTCAAATTCAAATGTTTACCCTACACACATACAATGGAGGAAATGAAAAAAAATGGTTTCATTGTAAAGAAAACCCTTTGACTACGAAATATGAGTGTAATTCTTTATAAATAACATTATTTATTTTTCAAATATTACAATAAACACAAAAAAACATTGGCGCTTTGAGTTTTAAAACAAATAATTTTTTTGAAATTCTGTAATTCAGGTTCTATTAGGTTCAGCTTTTTGCAATTTATTTTGTTTGATGCCATTAGATGCCAAAATGTACCAGAAAAAATAATCTTTCAAATAACAGCTTCTAAACAGGAGTTATTACATTATATGTGAAGCGAGTCAAATTGTCTATTTCTGCATCTAAATGTGTCATTGTGAGTTTCCTTTGCAAAAACAGGCTTTATAAAACACATTAACCCCAAAATCCTATTTTACTCTGTGCCATAAGCACTTTAATTGATTATTAATTTAATTATGTTTTTCTAAGTAGTAATATACAAAATGGCACAAGCGAATTGGACCAAATTTCACATATTGTGTATTCTACAATGTGTAATTATTTCAGGATGCACAAGACTGTATACATTATAAAATATATCTGGTTTATCACAATCTAAAATAGAATCCATGTCCTCCAGCTTTATATCATTCCATTTATATGCATTCTGTATTGGGATACTGATTCACAGCATCCTCTCACCTCATCAGTTGACTCACTCCTGTATCCAGAGCATCTCAATGCAACACCATTGCCTCCCTGGACCAGAGCGGAGCTAATTTGCTAACCGGCAACTATCTGTAGCATTCAGAGTGTCAAACAAACACATATCAGTTCATCCACACAGCGCTGTAATAATCCATGTATATTTACTGTATATTCACTGACATGCATAATGTACTGTACTTTTCTGTCAATAAACAGTGTATCAGATTGCTAGCTGTGCTATCATGTTTCAAAACAATGTTTCAAATATCAAAAACACGCAAACACGCTCATAAAGCCTTACCAGACGCGTGTTCATTCCTCTCCACGGCGCCGCTGAACGTTCTTCACCATATATAACTTGTAATATGATTATCATAGATTGATATTATCCGAGCCGCATGTGCAGTAACCTTTCCGTGAGGGAAACGCGCCTTCAAAACATTCCAAAAACTAAAGAGACCAAAACGCCCAGCGGTAAATTCCCGGATGTGAAGACCCCCCTCTGCCCCCTCTAGTGACGGAGGTGTCAAATTTCACTGCTCTGAAATGGCCGCCGAGTTGAGAGACATGTAATCTGACCAATTGCAGTCCACAAGCGAACACAGATCTCTATAACATCAGACGCACTAGCTGTGCGCGCTAATGATATGGAGAGCGCCTGTTTGCCAGACGCGCGTCTATTTCGCAACCTGGACAAAATGCTATATCTCACCGATGGAAGCACGCAGAAATGTGAAAAAGGTCTTGTTTGAAAGAAGAGATCCTAATCTAAAAGATAATATAGAGTATATAGATATTTGTGGCTGTTTGCGGCTGACTGAAGCAGTGCTACGAGTATAAATGTAAATTCGCTCAGAGGTGACAATTTTACATCGCGATTCTATTGAATATCATTCGATCTGTGATTGTCACACAATGATATAATCTACATCGTCAAATTCCTGAGAATGAGAGCTTTCTTGTGATATATGACTTGACTTTATTGTAAAAAAATATATCAAATACACATTCTTCGTAAAAATTATTCGCAATGGTTAGGCGGAAATTCGTGTGGGACGAATACATTTCTATGCTTAATTTTACTGCTTTATGAATATAAAAACCAAAAGGAATGGTATACTTTGTAAAGAAGACACTCCAAGCTTTCAAATGAACCCATATATGGGCTGATACCATATAAGGAAGGCTATGTAAATGAAGCATACACATTTTTAATGCGATTTTGGACCCGTATCCGGGTCCGCAGAGTTTAACTGGTTTTAATTCTTTCATCATTTAGTCTGTCCATTGAAAGTCCATGCAACCAAAACTTTAATGCATCAAAAGGTTCATGAAGACAATGGAAGTCTTCTGAAGAGACATAATTGCTTTTTGTGATCAATATGATTTAGGCTTTTATTCATTTGTAAACACTGATCCACACACAAACATAGAGCACATCAAATATGGATTAATACGGAAGCTCACCCATCTCACGTATCTCATGGATTACTTTTACAATGTCTTTGTATTTTTTAGTTTGTGAATATTTTGGTTGCTTGGGTTTTCAATGCGTGGACAAAAATGGTGAGAGAATATTAAAAATACTTCATTTGTATACCGAACATGAATGGGAAGTCTTGTGTTTGAAACAACAAGAGGGCGAGTAAATGATGAATTTTTTTTTTTTTTTTTTTTCCGGGGTGATTAAAACAGCTATTATTTACTATGCTAATCTCTGTGATTAATTCTAAAAATAGAAAATAATAATGAAAATATGATAAGACAAAAACAGAATTAATTATGCCCTGTGACCTATATGTAAATTCAGTAATAAGGAATTGTACTAACGTTAGAGCGATTCAAGCGAAAAGTACCACCTTCATGTTTTGACAAGTTTACAGCTGCCTCACCAAACACAATTACTAAAGGGTAATTGGTAATTATTGGTACTGTATTTGCATATTATGTAATTAATTTAATTAAAATGTTTAATCAGTTAACACCCCCTTTTTTGTTCCTTGTACAAGGAAACGTTTTTCACACACGACTTGGTAAATTGCTAAAAGTTTCAAGAATCATCTGTAGAGAGATGTCCAAAGTAAAGCTTTAACTCACATTTTCAGGGATATGTGAGGGTGCAACATTGTAGCCTTCAGCTTTAACAGTTACATCGAGTGGCAGTAAAAACATAAATCTCTTAAAATAAACTGTAATGTTTCAATGTAAGTGTGTGCAAAGGTGTGCAGGAGAGGTTGCCTACACCCGCCCCCTTGAAAGGTTATCCACTGCAACCATGTGGAAAAAAATAGCCCAAATAACTCTGCACCGACTTGCCAAAGAGGTTGGCAACAGTATCCACAGAACTCACTGCTATACCAAGAGAAAAGCTTTCTTTGACTTTAACTATCAGAAGAGAAGTCCACTAGCATGGAAACGGAAAAACTACGCAAACAAGAAGAAAAGAGAAATTAAACACCAGAGGTATTTCAAAGATTGTTCACATTACAGCCAAGTTGCGTTAGCAAATCTTCGATTCACATCAAATTCTGTCATGATAAATTGTTAATAAACTGTTACAGTTTTGATTTCTCCATTAGGTACGGTACAAAAATCACACAATCAGCTTCAGACTAAAGGTGAAATGCCTTTTCTTTCTCAATGCAATATTTTAAAACACTTCTGTCTTTTGTGCAACATAAAATATGATATGGCAAGACTTTATTTCGATAGCCCACTGATTATAAATACAGACTATAAATAACTTTGCACATACATAAGTACTAGGCATGGCTCAATACCACAATTTTGACTTCAGTAGGAGACCAGAATTTAATAGCACAGTATCAATAGTAAACTGATACCATAGGTGACAAGCAGCCTCAAAGGATAACTGAATTAAAAACAGTTTTATTAAGAGCACTGCATGAAACTTTGCCATAATAAATGTTTCTTGTTTTCAAGCATAAACATATAAACAACATAAACAGCACTTCTCAGTGCTCCATGCTCAGTACAATATTTTTTTTGTTTTGTTTTATTTTATTATTGAACTATAATTGAATTACACTAAAAGTGCAACTTTCCAATAAAAATAACACATAACATATTGCATGGAACAAGTGGAAGATCTAATAATTTGCATCGTTTTTGTCCATTTTGCATGTTTTGCATTCAATCCACCATTTAAAAAAAAGGTTGCCAATCCAGTTAGCAGCATGACAAATGTATGTTAGACAAAAAGCCTGCAAAGAGTGCTGCCATCATAATCACTGAAGCTCAGTGCCACCACCTCACTGACTGAGCGAAAACTCCCGATACAATGAAGGAAGCTGACAACACTGCACAATGAATCTCTTATTTACATTGCATTGCTTTTTATAATGAAGGGATTCAGGAGCGTGCTGCGGCTAAACTCTGTGAGCTCGCTCTAAACAAACTTCAGCGTTTTCAGCACTATTGAGTGGATTCAGACCAGCCTAAGCACATCTGATTGGTCATTGCATTCACATGCTCAACAGAAATGTCCGCAATTGACTACAATGCTCACTGCTGCAAAAAACACATTGTAAATAGAAACATTTGATACTCACAGCGCAAACATAAATACACATGGGAGCATTAACTGTATATCAACAGTCACCTATTGTCTTATTTTATATCACCAGCACAATTATCATGTAGAGTGAGTGAGTTTAACTGTTTGATCCAAATTGTTCCTCTGTTGTCACATTTGACAGTTTCATATCAGTTTTGGTAACATTGCCGCATAGCGGTAAAATTCAGAACAGCAACATATTAAGCAACAAAATTTTACCATTTGAAAAATAATATATACCAGATTGTTTTTCCAGTTGTCTACCACACAACCCTACTAAGTCTATAGCTAGTAAAATGTCTAAAACTGACTATCGAAATAAAGTGTAACTGATGAGATATTAAATAATTCTGAATAATTGTTTCATTTATTTATTTTAATACATACAACAATAATCTGAGCCTAAAACGTTGCACGCGATAAGAGATTTCCACACTATCCAGCATACACATCACAATGAACCCTGGTGATGAATAATATTGCGCATCATCCTCATTCAGGCCTGTGTTAATAAATGCTTTATCCCATCATCGTCAATGTTGATTATGAGAAGTGTGTGTAAGTGAGTGATTGTGTGAGTGTGTTTCTGCTAAGGACTAATAACCTCATCTATGACAGGCAGTAGAGCATGTCTTTCTATATGAGGGATGGATCCATCTGTGCATTTTCCTAATATTGGAAGCTGAACAACATAAATTTGTAATGCACATCATGATCTACCTTACAGAGTATTCATTTGTGGATGTAACTTTTCCTTTTAGATTAAAGAAATAGAAAATACTTTGTTGTTTGAAATAATAATACTACATTTACATTTAGTCATTTTGCAGACGCTTTTATCCAAAGCGACTTACAATTGGGGAATACTTCTAGCAATTCATCATAATTGGGCAAATAAACACTATAAGTGCTTGTAATACAAAGTTTAGGCATTGTCAAACAATAAAGCTAGAAAGGACAGGAATAAATAAAGAGAGAAGACAGGTTCTTTTTTTAGGTAGGTTTGAAGTAAAGTAGCGTCGGAAGAGATGAGTTTTCAGCTGTCGCTTGAAAATTGTCAGGGATTTAGCATTCCGGATAGGGGTGGGAAGATCATTCCACCAGCCAGGAATGGTGAACGAGAATGTTCTGGAAAGTGATTGAGCCTCTCTGTGATGGTACCACAAGGAGTCGCTCACTAGCTGATCTCAGACTACTGGAGGGGATGTAGATTCGTAGTAGTTAGTGGAAGTAGGCGGGTGCTGAGCCTGTGACTGTTCTATATTATAGGATATCAGACATCTAAGTTTGTCAAAACATGTTGAAAATTAGGAGCACAAAATTCCACGAGGGCCCAGACAACAGGAGTCATTAAATCAGACACGAAGCCTTAGCAGGCTGAAGCAAGACCCTAACCATCGTCACCAGAACAGTTTCAACATAACACAAAAGAACACTAGACAAGTCCAAGGGATTGTCAATTGGGGGGCAAGTTATCAAAATAATGGTCAAAAGAGATGCACGCTGTGACCGCCACATGGAAAACCATTTGTCACAGTGATCACAAGCTTGGATGCTTTCCTCCACCTCACGAAAGAGACACAGACTAAAAATTCCTTAAACAGACAGGTTAAACTCTCTGGTCTTCACAGAAAGTATCGTACAGCCACCAGAAGCCAAGAAAACTCATTTCCATGTAACTATGCATCTAAATGACACTAAAAGGACTAGTGACCAGCTAATAATTGCTATGCATAACTACATATTATGTATCTAACCCACATGTTTAAACATCATGTTTTAATCATTTATTGTGTATGTATTTTTAATAACTACTGAATAGCTTAAGGGGTCGTATTCATGTTTGGTATGTGTGAGTTTGAATCTTCATGCTTGAAACGTTCCTTCCAATCAATTCTTGGTCAAATGTATCATATCCTCGTTATAGAAATCATGTCCAAAATGTATACTCTGCCAGAGCGGGAAAACGCAGATCATGTGAATGATGAGATAACAGTTGATTTATGAATGGGGAGGAGGAATATACAACCCCCCGAGCAAACACGACATCTAATTGGTCAAAGCACCATTTGGGGTGTGTTAAACATCCCGGTTTAAATACTAGAAACACCATAAAATCACTGCTCTTGGTGCTCTTGTCTCTTGGTTCTCTTCTTCAACCCCCTTCTTTGCTCTTACTCTCCTCTTTTTAGGCATAGCTTTGAGCTATGCTTTTTAATCATGCTTCTTTAGCTTTTGAGCGTGCTCTGGCTTACACGCCAGCTCCTCCAAAACCATGAGGAGAAACGCCACCTGGTCTCGTCAAACTTTACTTCTATTCTTTAGTTTGTTTTATTTTCCATTGAGAGTTTCGTGTTTTGAGTTAAGTTTGCCTAACGCCGCATCTCCCAAAAGAGTGCTGTCTAAACTTCAACTGCAGACCACAGCTCCGCGTCGCCAGCCAACGCCCAAACACTGGCTTCCCAAAACTGAACTTCCAGCCAATCAGCAACCACGGGAAACCCCTTTCAGCAACCAGACAAGAAAGGGAAACACGGACACAGAAACGCAAGTACTCCAGATTCTAGCTGAACTGGTGCATTTAATATAAATTTGAACCTCATTGAGCAACTCAATGCGAGGGTTAATTAAGTGATTGATGGTTGTTCAGATCTATGCAATTGCACATATTGCTGTAAACTTGGGATTTCACATTTTCATTCTCTTAAACTAATTATTTCCTCACTCTCTCTTTCTGAAAACTTGTGTGAATGCGTGTGTTCATGTGTTAGATTAGTATATATGTCTTAGATTTATCCAATAAAGCCTTATTTGTATTGAAAAGAGAAGTATCTTGGGTTTTGTGCTCAAGTTAATGTCTTAAACTGCCGATCTTGATACTGTGCTAATTAATAGTGTTTTCACTATCTTTTGGATATAAATATCCATTGCAGAACTGATGTCATACGGCTCGTTCAATGACTCACTGGCCGTCTCAGTGATCAGCCGTAAAACAGTGATTCTGTCCTAATTCCCTTACATATTAATGGTGGAGTTCCCTTTAAAATCTTAAATGATTCCCTTTGAGCTAAATTATTGACCTGTTTCCCTTACAATATGCAGGCATCAATGTCTTGAACTCGATTCGAGCCGCAACCGGTAGCCAGTTCAAGGAGATAAAGAGAGGTGTAACATCGTTGAAGACCAGTCGTGCCGCTGCATTCTGAATCATTTGTAGAGGGTTGATTGTGCTTGATGGAAGTCCAGCCTAGAAATGACAAGGGCCTGGATAAGAAGTTGTGCAGCATGCTCCATTAGAAAAGGCCTGATCTTTCTGATGTTGTGCAATGCAAACCTGCAAGATCAAGCAGTCTTTGCAATGGGGTCTTTGAAGGTCAGCTGATCATCAAAGATTACACCAAGATTTCTGACCGAAGTTGATGGAGTAATTGTAGAAGAACCTAGCTCAGTCTTTGCCAGGTTGAGCTGTAGGTGACGTTCTTTCATCCATGCCGAGATGTCCACCAGGTTTTCCTGGATCATGCCGATACTGTTGGACATCTGGTGAAATGAGATGATCCTCGATACTACTTTAACAGGGTGTTGCTACTAGGGGTTTGTTGAGACAGTTCCTTCAGCATATACAGAGCATGCGGTAGCCCCTGTGTGACAGGTCAAGACTTAGTATGATTCTAGGCTCTTGGTCGTATTCCCTTAAAGGAATCTATCCTGATTCCAAACCTTGAACTCTACCCCGGGCCTGTTTTTTTTTATGGGTATGTAGCCTAGGCCTTTGGCCGTAGGGAATAATGTCACTTACAGCCGTCTAAAGTCCCAGGGGCAACTCACCATGAAAAAGGTTAAGTTTGTACTTAGTGCTCGCCATGGTTCTGGCAAGCACTCACCTCAGCATGGTGGCATGGGTATACCATTCCCCATAGCGACCCCTAGAGAACGCAGTTCGAAGTTCCACGAAAGGGAAAGCTAGTTACGTATGGAACCATGGTTCCATAAGTAGGGAACAAAACTGATCCGTGAGCTGATCCGTGCTGGTCGCTGAGGAAATACATCAACTTTGTGCTGTGGATTGCCGGATCGGCTTTAACAGTGGGCGAAGCGAGTCCAGCCCGGGGTCGTCACATGTGGTTGCCGCAAGCCTGCCGGACTCTCCTTCGTCGAATCAGCTGGTCGTGCCGTTCTCAAGGCCGCCCGCCTCCACTCACTCAAGCCGGCCTCCACTCACTCAAGCCCGCCCGCCGCCGCTCACTCAAGCAGGCCTCCGCTCACTCAAGCCGGCCTTCGCTCACTCTAGCCGCTGGTTTGTTTCCATGTGAAAGCAAAAGAATTGTTTGGCCTTCCAAGAGGACACGACTAGAAATCAATGGCTAAGTTGTATTTACAACACTGTTACACAACACTTCAACCCAAATATTCAGATGAATGCAGTGCATTTTATGGAGGACAAGGACTGTTTCCTGATCCTGGTAGAGTAGACTACAATGCCGGCTGTTCTGACTCACAGACTGTAAGTAAGGTTTTTATATTTAAAGAATTTGCCACAGACGATTCAAACGAGAGTTTTGAGCAGTGTAGAGTAGCACTTGTTGTTTGTCATTTCTCCGATCACAAATGCAGACAAGGTTTTATGTTTATGCGGCGCGATGCAACGCAACTCGTAAAAAGACAGTATAAGTCATTATAATCCGTAATTATGTCCCCACTGGATGCAACAAATGCCTCATTTATAATGGGTTTTAATGTTTTTTGATCGTTCGCTCCGGCCTGACGGGGCATCAACAGTATGTGAGGGGCATAACATTTCCATCACACGCTTGAGGTATTCGGCCAATCACACAACGCACCGGATAGCTGGCCAATCACAGCACACCTTGCCTTTCAGACTGATGAGCTTTGTAAAAAAATCGATGCGTTTCAGAAAGGCAGGGCATAGAGGAGAAACAATAATGTACAGTATGTGGAAAATAATGTGTTTTTTACCTTAAACCGCATAAACGCATTTCATTACACCAAATACACAAAATAATGTTATTTATAGCAACATCATATGACCCATTTAATGTGTTTGAGATGTGCTGTCTACCTGAATGCATAACTTACATTTCACAGGTATATTCTCCATCTGTAAATGTTAGAAAGCCATGGGAATATTTCCATTTTTCTGTCAGAAGTGCATGAGCCTTCTGCTTTGGGATTCTCCGCTAAATTTCACAGACTTCAGTGAACGAGCGCCAAACAGACAGAGCTCAATTAAATAGGAGCACAATAATTCTGACTAAAATATATATTTCACTGAAATATTTGTAGTTGAACAATAAATGCGCCATGTGTAGAACTTTAAACCTACAAGTAAGTCTATTTTATGATAACACTGACTGTAAAGTGACTGTAATGGGGGTAATCAAAATAGCCTAACACAACTCTGTGCTTTTGTTCTCATTTATTTTAATTTTTAGTTTAGTGAATTTAACTTCTGCTTTAAAAGCGTTATTTTTGTTTTTAGATTGCAATGTTACAATGTTAGAATGAAATGTGATTTTAACCCTTTTTTGCACATAATAATATTATATGTGTATATAAAGGCTTACATGATTACATTCACTTTATTTGTTTTCATAGCCCTTAATATGTATTGTTTTGTTGGATAACATTGGGAGGTAAGTGAAATATATAGAGATAACTGAACAAAATTATAAACGCAACTTTTGTTTTTGCCCCCATTTTTCATGAGCTGAACTCAAAGATCTAAGGCTTTTTCTATGTACACAAAAGGCCTATTTCTCTCAAATATTGTTCACAAATCTGTCTAAATCTGTGTTAGTGAGCACTTCTCCTTTGCCGAGATAATCCATCCACCTCACAGGTGTGGCATATCAAGATGCTGATTAGACAGCATGATTATTGCACAGGTGTGCCTTAGGCTGGCCACAATAAAAGGCCACACTAAAATTTGCAGTTTTACTGTATTGGGGGATCCAGGGGGGTCCGAAAACCAGTCAGTACCTGGTGTGACCACCATTTGCCTCACGAAGTGCAACACATCTCCTTCGCATAGAATTGATCAGGTTGTTGATTGTGGCCTGTGGAATGTTGGTTCACTCCTATTCAATGGCTGTGCGAAGTTGCTGGATATTGGCAGGAACTGGAACATGCTGTCGTATACGCCGATCCAGAGCATCCCAAACATGCTCAATGGGTGACATGTCAGGTGAGTATGCTGGCCATGCAAGAACTGGGATGTTTTCAGCTGCCAGGAATTGTGTACAGATCCTTGCAACATGGGGCCGTGCATATCATGCTGCAACATGAGGTGATGGTCGTGGATGAATGCCACAGCAATGGGCCTCAGGATCTCGTCACAGTATATCATGTGCATTCAAAATGCCATCAATAAAAAAACACCTGTGTTCGTTGTCCATAACATAAACCTGCCCATACCATAACCCCACCGCAACATGGGCCACTCGATCCACAACGTTGAAATCAGCAAACCGCTCACCCACACGACACCAAACACGCTGTCTGCCATCTGCCCTGTAAACCGGGATTCATCTGTGAAGAGAACACCTATCCAAAGTGCCAGACGCCATCAAATGAGAGCATTCGCCCACTCAAGTCGGTTACGACGACGAAATACAGTCAGGTCAAGACCCCGATGAGGACAACGAGCATGCAGACGAGCTTCCCTGAGACGGTTTCTGACAGTTTGTGCAGAAATTCTTTGTTTATGCAAACCGATTGTTGCAGCAGCATTCCGGGTGGCTGGTCTCAGACGATCTAGGAGGTGAAGATGCTGGATGTGGAGGTCATGGGCTGGTGTGGTTACACGTGGTCTGCGGTAGTGAGGCCGGTTGGATGTACTGCCAAATTCTCTGAAACGCCTTTGGAGATGGCTTATGGTAGAGAAATGAACATTAAATTCATGGGCAACAGCTCTGGTGGATATTCCTGCAATCAGCATGCCAGTTGCACGCTCCCTCAAAACTTGCGACATCTGTGGCATTGTGCTGTGTGATAAAACTGCACATTTTAGAGTGGCCTTTTATTGTGGCCAGCCTAATGCAGACCTGTGCAATAATCATGCTGTCTAATCAGCATCTTGATATGTCACACCTGTGAGGTGGATTGGATTATCTCGGCAAAGGAGAAGTCCTCACTAACACAGATTTAGACAGATTTGTGAACAATATTTGAGAGAAATAGGCCTTTTGTGTACATAGAAAAAGCCTTAGATCTTTGAGTTCAGCTCATGAAAAATGGGGTGTATATAATTTTGTTCAGTGTATATTAAATACAGATTTTTTCAAATTCAAATACAACAACAAAAATACAGAGATATATACAGTATATCACAAATCGGCCAAAAAAATACAGAGATATGAATTTTTGCCCATATCGGCTAGCCCTACACAGAATAATAATGTGAATAACTCAACTTCGACAAAAAATGGCAGATAGAACCTTATAATTCCAAGGTGACGAAATGTAAATGTACATTTGCACTATTATGTTGATGTACAATGTTGCACTGTCTCACCATTGTTATTTTTATAGGTTTTAGCCAAACAAAAAATCATGTTACACCTGTGTCAGTCTTGTTTTACAAATGGCATACTTTAATAGCAGCTCTTTTCAGGTCAGCACTGTTTAGAGACCTCTCATTTGTATGTCTCTATTATCTCATTACTGAGGACCTCAATTAAGCGTTTTACTGCAAGTTAACTAATGATATTTAAGGTAATACCTGTCATTTTTTAGAAGTGGGTTATTTCATAATAATCTAATAGCATATGGCTCATGTCCAGTCAGTGTTACTAAAACAATATTAAATACTGGTGAATCAATTTCAGTCAACAGATGTAGTTCTGCAAACTGATTTGAAACAGCTGTTCCTCCATGGAAATCTCTGATGGATAAACATCAGTTCTGCTCATTATTTATTAAGTGAAAACAATGTTTGAGGATTTAGTGAAATATTTAGAATTTACTGTAACAATTGTTGCAGAAGGGGCTAACCTAGTGTGTGCCCATAAGAAACTGTTAAACAGACTGGTTCTGTGTGTCTTAAAGTGCTCTAATTTTAAACTGTAAATCATCAAAGCATACAGACAATCCAAAGGTTTAATTATAAAACAACACTTCCAAACATGATTTCTGACTGGATGAGTCACAATATATGCAGATATACAGTATATGCAGACCTGTGACTGCACATCATTTGAATTTAATACAAGGCAAAGTCCACATATCTACGCCATTATCTATAATTATGAAGAATATTCTATTTAATGTAACAATAAATTAATAATATAAATAAAAAATAAATTATTCTGCTTAACATAAATAAAATGATTATAGAAGTAAATTCATGATTATAAATTAAATATATTAACCATATATTAATCAAAGAAAGATTCAGTAACACTTTTTTTTTATTAAGTGAATTAAAGGCACAATATGTAAGATTTTTTTATCAAAATATCCAAAAACCATTAGAAACAGTGTTATATATTTTGCCGACTTGTGTACTTACATTATCCCGAATGTTTCGAAGAATGTTTAAATCCAGAGAAATTAGCAATTTTAACTAGTGACACGGACCGTGTCAATAGTGTCATTGTGTCGCCTGCCAATGGCGTCATAACCCCTCCATTTGGAACATGGAAACACCAAGACGCTTTAATATGTTGTGCGTTTTATTAGACCTGTGATGACTGCACAGAGTAGCATAACAACAGAACGTTCAAATGTATCTAGTGTGATAAAACAGCGCTGCTTACTTCCACTGTAAGCGGAAGCGGTCAACTGTGGCATAATAAAAGCTCCGCTGCTTTCGAGCCGTGTGTCGCACTCGTTCAGTGGCCTCGTTTCGCTTCGCCGGCTTTCAGCTTCACCCTGCTTCATTCTACTACGTTAACAAACAGTGGTGTAATGTAACGAAGTAATAATAATACTTTGTTACAGTACTTAAGTATTTTACTTGACTTTTTATATTTCAGTCAACTTTTACTTTTACTCCACTACATTTCCTAATTAAAAATGTATACTTTTACTCCGATACAATTCCCCGAAGCATATTCGTTACTTACTACAAAAATAGTCAGAAGTCAGAAGAACACAGACTGCAGAAAAGCAGGTTTGACGAATCAGTGGTCTAGCGCTTGCAAGTTAAGACTCCTAAAAACACCTTTGCTCACGTGCAAACAAGTGCGCGCACAAACGTGGATGATTCATTTTCCACTCAAGTCGAGTCCGGGGTGTGCGATATACAGCATAGTCTGCGATATTATGGTAAGTGTTGTTGTAATGATGTACGATCTGACATTATCAAGTATGTCACCAAATCACACACAGAGTGCACGCACGTGATTTATTAGTCTATTAAAACTCAAAATTCAAGGTATTCTAAATTGTAGACGGCAAAAATGTTTCTGTATGCTATTTATATAATTTAATATAGTTAACAATCTATATCACACAAAAAGTACAGTTTTTCTGCAGATATCAGCATGAACCCATTTAATAATCATTTTATACAAGTTCAGTAAAGCAATAAGTGACTTACATTTTAGAAAAAATATTTCCTGTTTTTGCACTATTTCGACAACAAAAATAATTCCAAACAAAGCCACAGCACAGTTTTGCGTCTCTGAGCAATGGACGGCGTTTACTTATTGAATGAATCAGCTTTTTGAATGAATCGGTTGAATAAATGATTTGTGATTCACTCATTAACACAGTCAAAAGTTTTGTTTCTGAATGAATCAATCGTTTGAATAAATCGGTTGGATCTCAATGACTCACTCATTAACAGTAACTTGCTGTCACCTACTGGCGGTTTTAATTTCACATTTCTACTATTCTTTCATGTTTTATATTATTTCAAATATCAGTATTCAACGTTATATGTTAAAAACAAAACATTAGGCCTATTTATGCATCTGTCACTGGAGTTTAAATGCGTCGATGTCCCCTCTGAGATACATTAAACTGTGTAAAACATCTAAATGCTATTTCAGATGCAAATTCCAGAAATGTTTTCTTATGTTGGAATCAAAGACACTAAGTACCGGATGAAGTGCTTCTTATTCTTACCAAAAAATACAAAATGGAAGAAAGAATTAAAACTGAACACAATCTTGCTACTCAGGCTGTGTATGAAAAATAAAAAATTAAAATTAACTAATATATGTCTGTTATATAATATATATAGATATTATGCTTCTTTCCATTTACTTTACTTTTACTTTCAATAAAAATAAATACTTTACATACTTTAAGTACAATAAATATCACATACTTTAAGACTTTTACTCAAGTAATATTCTAAACGGTGACTTCAACTTCTACCAAAGTCATTTTCTGGTAAGATATCTGTGCTTTTACTTGAGTATGGCTTTCAGGTACTTTATACACCACTCGTTAACCACATAATTAGCTCATCCATGAACATGATTTCTGCCAGTAGTCCCGTCGGATTGCTTTGGCTGTGGGGATGAAGACAACAACCCCCATGACTCCCCACACAGTCACGGCGTCATCAAACTACGCCTTTGTCACTTTGTTTATTTTGAATATGCGCCCTTCAGCGGCGAAAATTACATATTGTGCCTTTAAGTAAAAATGCATTTCATGTGTAATTTTGATTATGTGGTCTATGTTGACAACACTGTAAAATCCAATAGTTTACCTTACTTGGATATAATTAATTAATTGTGTCAATGTGTCTTTCTGTGTGCTGCTAATTTTAACTGACTAACCCTTGTCAGCGGTGTTAGCTAACAGATACCAAAGATCTTTGCTATTCTGCTGTTAGAAAAAAAGACTGTAGAAATACAGAACTTGTGGCGAATTTAAGACTTTGTTTTAACTTTTCAAACTGAAAAATGTGTAGCTAGTTAAAAAATGAAAATTCAGAGGTACAATTCAAGAACATGTCAAGAGTCCTCAAGATGAGCTCACAGTAGGTTTTAAAGTCAATCTTTATGTGCCACTGATAATTAATTGTTTACTGTAATCTTTTGCAGTGTTAACACTATAATTTAGTGTTAGAGGATTTGGCCACTTAAGTTATTTAAGTTAATCATGTTATTGTCAATATTTTTAATACATCACAATCATAGTCATCACGTGATCACACATTTAAGGTTTAAACCGAATGAGCTCTTTGTCTTGCAGTAATTATTGCTTTGCTGTGTTGAAACACTTACTACTGTAATACAGAGGAAATGCTGTTTTCCGATTGCTTTTATGACTGAGGTCTCAAGTAGATGTGTATAGAACTTTTCTTTCTTTCTTGTAAAGTATGCAAATATCAAGGAATGAATGTGTCTGTAATCTACAATTCACAACAATAGTGAGACTTGCCTTTAACTGAAGAATTATTTGTCATATTTAGGACAAGTGCTTGTGGCAGCTGTCTTCTCTGAACAGCAGTCTGGTGAACACCATACCTCAGTACACTGAAGGTAAGGTATTTCATTTTTAATCTCTTTTACAGCAGTAGAGCAGTTTTTGACTCAATCATGTGCTACACTTTATTTACAATATTAAAATAATTTCTTGCGGATGAAGTATACATGTAACCACTGTATTTCTTTGATTTTTTTCACAGATCTAAGAAAACACTTCACACCCTACAACCCCTAAAAATGTATGTTGCTACCTTAAACGTTTTCAATATTTTTTATTATATTTAATAATAATATTTAAAATAAACCATGTCATTGACTTCTTTATTGACACTTTGACAAACATATTTGTACTGTAATTTTTGAATGTCTTAAACCTGTTTTTTACTTCTAGAACCCAGATTTGACAGCAGTGCATACCCATCTGAGGCCTACCTGTTTTACTTCATGATCACCCAGATACTTCTTCAACTAACCCGCTTTGTAAGTTCTCATAGCTACACCTTAAAGAAGCACATCATATGTGTATTTGCTGGTAAATTACTGAGATATTTTTATAAAGATTAATGTTGATTATATACCTAGTTCAACAAAAAATGAAAATTATGCCACTTAATCTCCGTCCTGTCATTCCATCCCATAAAAAAGTGTGCATCTTCAAGATGAATAACCCCAAAACTCTGACACCCAAGAAACCATAAAATAAATCCGTATGAATGGAGCCATGTAATCTACTTTTGGGCCAATCTGTTCAATGAATGGTAAGGAGCCGTTTCAGTTATATTTCCACTTGAACTTGGTTAGGCAAAGTCTGATCACAAACCATTCTTGATCTGGAATTATTAGCCGGACACGCTGAACCGTGCTGTAGAATGCCTCGAGTGACGACGCTGCTCAGGATTGTAATTTGTCTTTTGCTTAGCCAACAGTTTCTCTGTAGCTGGCCAAGCCTGCTATTTGAGCGAAGTAAACAAGTTAATAGTAAAATTAAAATAAATATTTAATCTTTCATAACGTGTGCTATTTACATCTAGGACCGTATTCTAACTCTTGCATTACTAAGGTAACGACTGACACATTTATGTTGCATTCCAAAGAGCTCTGTTAACAGCCCAACAGTGAAAAAATAAACCGTATCCGTATCGGCTTGGGCCGGATCAGCACAAAATGGAATGGTTAAGCAACAAAAATGGTTTGGCCTGATGGTGGAAAAGCGGCTCAAATCTTTGGAAGAGACAAGATTGCTATATGATCAACTGTCTAATGTTTTGGGTAAATAGACAGAAATTTATATTGGATTTCACTGAAAATTTCTTTATTTGTGTTCCAAAAATAAAAGTCATGTTTGAGTAAATTATCACATAAATTTCAAGTTTGGGTGAACTAACCTAATGGCATGGTAGTGTAGGCAGGACAGATAACACTGACAACTTATCATCCATATTTGCCTACTAATATTGTTTTTATTTGGTTTTATACAGGTTTCTGATGTTGATGCAGTCTGGGCACTAGTATCTGTTGGGTTGCTGACTCTCATTGAAGATGAAGTACTTCTCCAAATCTTCTCTGCCTTGACCCTGTGTCTTTTGCCATCATTGTTCAGGGTAGTACTGCAAAGAACAGTCTCCAGGGTCTACCTCAGCCATTTGCTTCCGGACTACCATGTGCTATGTTTGGATCACTGGTACAGTACATTTGGATTACCTTAATACTGTGAAGAACACTTACAGTGTAATGCTTGACTTGGGACGGGACAGGAAAAAAAATAATAAAACATTGGCAACAATGCGGCCAACCCAGTGCCATAATTATTCATTGTACTGCTACCTCCACTGTTTACAAGAAGCATACCCTAAATCAGATTGTTTTTGCTTTGTTTCAAAATGTTTGTAATACAAGTTAAAACTGCGCTGAGAAAAAAAACCTAAAAACATTACCTTTAACTTTGAACTTTCAACTACCTTAAATGTATGTGTAATTGTATGTGTGTGTGATGAATGGAACATTGTTGTCAGTAATTTGTAATGGATATTTGAAGCACTTAAATTAGTGGAGTAACGCTTACTTGTTTTTGTTGAGGCAATCGGTTTACCAGTCGGTTTTCTGAGTTACCAGAACTTGCGTGTAAGTTTACAACACTAAATAAACCTTTGTTATTACAAATTGTTATTCTTATTTCACTTTACTTGGCTTTTTCAAGGCAATCGGTTTGCATGCTTTTTTTAAGTAAGCTTTACTAATTGGAATTTACAGTGAACATATCATATCATAATTTAAACAATTAGCTGTCCTAAAACATATTTAGTTGTTTTGAGGTCTGATTTTGTAGCAATATGAAGAAAAACCTGCATGTTCCTGTCTCCACACACAATGCTGCTTCCTCTAGGTCAGCAGAAATGTGGGTTCGTGCATGTTATGCTGAAATTGGCAGGTGAAGAATACCAATCCAGAGAAAATCTGCTGCTTTATTTTACTAATGTCACTGTGCATTTAAAATATGTATTTTCCATATCATCCTTATTTATTGCTGCTGTGTTTACATGGAGAAAGTTTATATTGAAATAAAAACATAAATACAGACCTCTCACACTATATTATACGTCCACTCTCTCTCTATACCTACTTTGGTGAAGTTTGATATGATACTACCTGAACTATCAAAGTACACAAAGGGAGGCTGGGCTTTCTCACATTTACATAGTACAGTGTTTTAATTTACTGAAATCAATACATACCACCATTACAATTAATTGACACAGGTTATGACCGTAATGGCTACACTATACTTATTACAATAAATGTATATTAAACTGGAGATTTGGTATGTTTATTCCTTAAAAATGCATTGATACAATGTCCCTATCCTTTGGTTCTCAAAGTATCATGTGAGAAAGAAAGAAAGAAAGAAAGAAAGAAAGAAAGAAAGAAAGAAAGAAAGAAAGAAAGGAAGAAGAGACTTTTCACTGAGTGCTAATCAGAACTTTCAATTTGTCTGGGTAACAATGGACCTCGTATGACATGTAATCATGGTGCTCTGAGCTTCACAAAGGGTCATTTTACAGCTTAATTACAGATCCATTATTCCAGAAAATGTGTATAAAAATGACTTGACAAAGTAGAAACAGCTGCATTAATCATATGTCAGTGTGACAATGGAAAGGAGTGAAAAGAATTATGAAAAAAAAGTAACCAAAATTGATATGGCCAGTATCAGACAACAGTTGTTGTTTTCGCTCTTAAACAACCCATTTTCTGACTGTGAACTAAATCTGACCTCTGATTTTTCAAGCTAGCATCTCTCGCTTCCTGCTTTCTTGTAGGGAAATTACATAACAAGGTGATATGCTAAAGATGATAAAGCTGTGATGCTTTAGCTTTGGGAAATATGTTATGTGACCGGGGCTACATTACTCTGCAGTTTCAAGATAGAACTTTAAATATGGAACTAAAGAAGCTTATGTATAAGAAAGAACACTATGGAATAGGTTGTTCTAGATGCAAATGACATGTACGTGTCTGTGGACATTACACATTAACATCAGTCGGGAAAAAAATGCTTTGAATGAGGCATGAAATAAATAATCAATCAATCATCGGACGTATTTCTACAGTTTCAGAAAATATCACAACAATGACTTAACTTGTGATTGGATTAGTTGACTTTGGTTGCTAGGTACATGTCAGAGATTTCATGAACTCATTCCATGCATCCAAGACCAAATGATCTAAGCTATGCAAATCGCCAATAACTTTAGATGGTTATACTTTATTTTAACTTGATGTTGTTACAGTGTAATTACACAAATAAGTACTGAATGATAATAATGATCCACAAATGTAATTGCTATAGAGTTATGGTCAGGATTGGGGTTTTGTTTAGGGTTAGATGATTGTAATTATGCACAATTCACTGTTATTAAGGTTACACTATATTTTAAGGTATCTTTGTTACAGTGTAATTATACATTTAAGCACTGAGTAATATTAATTAACTACATGTATTTACTATATGGTTAGGATTAGGGTTTGGCTTAGGGTTACTTGCATGCAATTATGCATAATTAATTGTTATTATAATAGTAAGTACATGTAACGTGTAACAAGGACACCTTAAAATAAAGTGTTATTAATATTACTAATAAGCAAGTATATGAAATGTGTAACTACATCACATTAAATTAGATATTAACCTTTGGAGCTCTAAACAATCACTGCATGTCGGCAATTGCCTCATTTGTGTCGATATTTATTTATTTAGGCCAAAATTAAGCCTAACCCTTTATGAGAAAATTCTATGACAAAGTTGATTCTTAAATTAGACATAACTGAGCATTAAACATAACTATAACTTCATCAAATTTCCTTAGCCAAAGAATATGACCGTTATTCTTGGTTGGTTCTACAAATGAGCCTTGACCCCACTGGGACTGTTTGTGGAGTCCCAGGGTGCCCTTGTGGCCAGGAAGAAGAGAAACCACAATTTTGGAACAACTGAACCCAAAATGGGAGATGAAAGAACAATAAAATAAAAAGAGCAATAACTGTGTCCTCTAGGCACCATTGTGCCATAGTAAACATCCAAAGAATGTACTATCTAATGCACTCGCTGCTTTTTTTCCGAAGTTGTGGGACAAGCCCTGGGAATGAAGGAACAATAAATGCCTAGATGATTTCAAAAAAAGTTATACAAGCTACTCATGATATCAATATGAGGAATCTCTCTCCTAAAACAACAACCCTCTGACAACAGAGTCTGTCGATACAGATTAAATAAGTCTGATATCAAAAAACAGTGGAATTTCCCTTTTGGGTTGTCTTGTGGAGATTGTGAACAGCCTCGGAAAGTAACTACAATTTCAGTCTCTGCACTGGCATCAATCCCATACATGGCTAGCCTCGTTGTAGCCATCCATCTTCACATTCAGAAGTGGCTTAGAGCGTGCATTGTTGGTTGGGATCAACGACATGCAGGTGCATTGAGTGTGATACAAATGTGCTTCATCTAAATAAGAAAAGACAAACTGGGGGATGGAGAAAATGAACTGGCATTCGTGTGCAGTGAACGAGTAAAGAGCTGTCAGACACCAAGTGCTCGGTGGAAAAAACGTGGCGAAGATCTGCAAGCAATTGCTGCAGTGTTTTACTTCAGTAGCTATTAGAAGGGGTACACATCACTGATATCTGTTTAGCCAAACTGGCACTCAACACTGATGTAGACTGCTTACTTTTCGCCACACACACACGCACGCACACACACACGCGCGCACACACACACGCGCGCACACACACAGGGAGCGAGGCATTCTGGGCTTGAATTACTTAGTGTGAGGACTCTGAGCCTAAAAATAGCTGTCATTTACATATGCTGGTTCAAATAACCAAGGCTTCTCATATCTCAGCTTTGAGGTTGATTTACCTGTCCCTGTGGGGATAGGGAGTGCTCATCCATTCATGCAGAGCCTGTGTGTGTGTTATCGCAGAAGCGCTGATTATCGGGTAGAGGATCAGGTGAGGGGTATCTCAAGGCTATTACTGTCTCAAATTAGGCAATCAAGCTTTGCTATGCAATTCATTTGAGCTAGTATGCATACCGTTTGATGACAGAACTCTGTGCCATGTTAATGAAGAGCTAAATTCAGCATGCAAAGTATGAAACATGTAGGATGTCATGTCTTGTCATGTCAAAATATATTTGAAAGTTGAAAATGAGAACATGAAACTGGTAATACAATTTATTGATGCTAATTGGTCAAGACACAATTTAATAATAATAACAACAACAATAACCTTGGGTGTTTTATTTATTTATTTAATTGCATTTTTGGCAACGGAAGCTCAAATGATAAATCAAGTTCTCAAATGCAATGATAATTAATCAAATTCTCAATGCTAAACTCAAACTCAAAAGCTAAAATGAAATGCATGTTTTCCCATCATTTGGGATAGCATAAACTATATATTTATTTTTTTTAATCCAGTAACCTTGTCAAAAAATTAATTAAATATTCCAATGATGAATGAAATGCTCAAAATGGCATCACAAATGATAAATCAAATGTTCAAACCCACACTGCATATGGAAAATCCAACCCAGTCTCATGAGAAAACAATGTGGCTCATATGACTGTCTAAACATTAACAGTCAGTGGGGCTGATCATACAAGATCATACAAAAATGTACAAATAAGGTCATACAAATTCATACATAAAAAGTTGAATTTGTATATGTAAAATAGTTATGAATTGCCTTGAGAGTGTGTTGCAGCAATGTTTATATTATGGCAACATATGGGAACACATTTACTTAGGGGGAAAAAAAGTTCTGAATGTATTTGGAGTCACAATTAGCTTCTGTCATAAACATGCTGCATGCTGTGTCGTCCAATTAGCATCCAAAAAATATAACCTATTTTATCTATTGTGAAGTGACAGTGAAGTGAAGTGACATGTGGCCAAGTATGGTTACCCCATACTAGGAATTAGTGCTCTGCATTTAACCCATCCAAAGTGCACACACACAGCAGTGAACACACACAAACCGTGAACACACACCCAGAGCAGTGGGCAGCCATTTATGCTGCGGTGCCCGGGGAGCAGTTGGGGGTTCGGTGCCTTGCTCAAGGGCACCTCAGTCGTGGCATTGAAGGTGGAAGAGAGCACTGCACATTCACTCCCCCCACCTACAATCCCTGCCCGGTACGAGACTCGAACCCGCAACCTTTGGGTTACGAGTCCGACTCTCTAACCATTAGGCCACGACTTTATTGTGTATATTTAAGTAATATTACAAATGCAAGTGTGCCGTTGTTCTCAAAATGACTGTGATTTGGTCGCAGTAAAGCAGTGTTGATATTCAGGGAACACAATATAATTGCAAATATGATTCTGCTTTTTACAATACTTCAACTAACTAACAGTTTTGGACACATTATTACCAGATACTTGCCTGAATTTGCACTGCCAATGAAAATAGTTCCAAACACAGCCACAGCAAACTGAAGTGATAGGTTAAGTTTCTCATGTATTTCCAATGAGCCTGGGTATGGATTTTTTATTATCCAAAATTGAAATTTGATAGCCCTTCCCCTTTTCGTCCGTAATTAAAGCTGCAACATTTGAGTGCATGAAGTATCCGACATTTTACACTTCACTTTTACAATTATTTAAGTGCATCATATGGGTATTTAAAGTGCACTACTTGTTGTTGGAAATTCCAGTGGGAACACACTAATCAAAACTATTTATATTAAAAATGGCATAGAATAGTGCATAAGTATGCAAATTGTGACAAGCCTCGTCACTTGCTTCATACATGAATGAATCAGCCGTTTTGAACAAATCAGTTGCATAAATAAATCAATGAATCAAGTCAGTTGATTCGCTCTTGAATGAATCAGCTTTTTTTGAATGAACTGATTGAATAATGAGTCAATCATGAAGACAATCTCTTTGCCGCAACTGGTGTAATAATGTAACCTGTAGAAATAGTCACTGAAAAATCCCCACCACTAATGCACAGTCTGACAGTCTCTCGGGAGGGAACACAATAACAAGCCGAGTCATATTATAAACAGTAAAGATTCCCAGTGCTGTTATTCCAGCACTCTCAGAACGACCAATGCTTGACCAATCATATGCGAGGACCAGTTTTATGCAGTATAATAACTGTATTACACCAATAAAATCATTCATGTAGCTCAAAAAGTGGTGCCAGCAACACCAAAGTCATGTTTTTTTATTCCCAGGGAATGCATGAATGTAGACCTTGAATGCAATGTAAGTTGCTTAGATAAAAGCATCATGCCAAATGCATAAATGTACAATGCTGTTCAGCTATCGTTTCCATGTCAGGGACTGTATCTTATAGTGAAACGAGAACACTTAATGAACTTGCCAAATGTTTTAACTGTTTTATACAGCAATAAGGCCCTGAGTGCCATATTGAAAGCATGTGAAAAGTATTCATGCTAAAGGGGTTTCATCCACATGTGTATTGATAGACAGATTATAGTTCATGCCTAATATTTATCTATATATAGGCAGGGGAGTAGTGGCCCTGAATAGAAATTGTGGTCCGGGGGTGAGGGGGCACCTTGATTAGGCCAAAAGGTCACTTAAAGGCGATTAAAGGGCCAGGGGCTCGAGAACCCAATCCCCCAACCCAATGCATGCCACTGGTGCCTAGCAATGCCCTTTAGCCATGACTGTATTCAAAATTCATACCAGTTTATTGCTTAATTTAAATTTGATGCAAAATGTAGCATGATAACAAAGTTATTAGCATTTCAATTTGACAAAGCTATTAGCATTTCATAAAAACAGTATATAAAGTGTGTTTGTCATTGAGCAGAGTACAGAACACTGATTGCAGGGACTGTCTCTTAAAGATGAACCTGAGGTTAAACATGACGCTCAAGAACAAAACATGTGATAGGCTGGGATGGGATAAAACCCACACTCTTTGAATGAGATCCTTGACATGTTGACTGAGATTGAGCATAGAGCACAACTGTCAATTAAGTGTATCATTGAACTGCTGTTTTTCAACTGCATGCCAAGAAAACACAGGCCTTGAATATTATGTTATTTGTTAAAATACTTTCTTTTATCCCAGTTGAATGTGCAGAGTCAGCTCTAAGTACAGTACACTGTCAGCCATTTATAGGTTGATTTTCCTGAAAATTGTAAACAAATCCCAACACAGCAACCTTAACTAATGAGTTCTGAAGTCATGATGTCAATTAAACTGCTCTGCTGTATGTCAGTGAAATAGTGAATGCGAATTGGGACACAGCCTCAGTTTATTCACAGATGAGTGGGAAAAAATCATGAATCACATGTCAGCTTTAGTTGCTAGTGGTCAGCAGATTTTATAATGACACATTTCCTTTCACATTGGTCATAAAGTGTCATTACTTCAATGAATCAGTCAGCATAACAGCATATCCCCAGTCAAATGTCAGTGTGCATTATATATCAAAGCTATTTAGTGTTAAAACACATTAATACAATTCTGAGAAAAAAAACAGGATTTTACATGAAAGCTGCAAACCGCACACCCATTATTGTTAATTTAATCAATTTTTGACTAACTGAAAAATCCATTATTTATTTATTTTCTTATGATTTTATTACATGTAAGTATACCACTTAGAAGTAAGAGCTTGTGATTGTAGTGTACTTAAAAAATGAAAATATAATTATGCAAAACGGTAGAAATCTTGTCCCTGCAATTACAGTCATTACCAAGACACAAAACCGATCCCACAAAACAACTTATTAACAGTTCAATTGAGATCAGTGTGAAGCAAATCAGGTGTGTATGTGCATTTTAATTTCACCGTCTGGCCAACATGCAGTTCAACTGATAATGAATCCGTCAATGTTGTCATTACTAAGGAGTTCTGACAATGCTGGAACGGAAGGTTTATAAACCACAGACTCTCAAAATTAGCAGCAAAGAATGCTTTTAATGTATTTATAATTCAATAATGCTTCACACAGTTGTGTACAATATTAGGTTTCTGGTCCAGAGGCAGGCACTAACTTTCTCATAGTGGTCTGAAATCAGCTGCTTATGAATTTGCTTCTGGCAAAACTGGAATGAAAGCATAATAAGATGCATATCTGTGTGATACATGAGTCATAGCGGATGCTTTAGAGAACGCTAAGGCACAGAGAATGTGCATTATTTAATGAATTAACGCTAGGCAGCTGAGACATTTGCAATTACCTACTCATAAAATGAAATTAAATAAACTCACGTGACCAAGCTAGACAAAATATTTAAAACTGAATATGTTAACCTGCACTTGCCATACAATAAGGAAAGTTTACACTTATGGCTATGAAGCCATTTAATGCATCATCAAATCTGATGCAAATATACCTCTGAATGCAAATCAATGTTTAGCCCAAATTAACCAGGTAAACAGGACTTAGCAGGAATAGTCTAGGATTTTAACACACCAAGAAAATTAACACTATTTAAAGCAGACTTATAACTTTACTTGTCGAGAAATTAGACATTGAGGTGTATATACGTGAAACACATTGAGACATGGAAGTGTAGATAAAAATAAACATATGAAAAAGACATATGAACATGTCCTTCAGAGGACACCTGCATTGATATCACTGACCTTAAGATGCCACTTATTGATTAAGCTCTTGTAAGCTCAAGCATAGTCTCGGATTTATCCAGCCTAGTGCTTTGAACTGACCTACACTGTGACATTTAAAATATATTCATAAGTTGATTCTCAGGACGTGCCCTTAAACATTATTTTAAATAATGCAACACATATTTCAGGTTGCCTTATTATTGTTTGGCAATATTGTCTAGTTTAGAAAATAACCAGTGAATCCAATTTTATGTTTTATCCATTATTTATTAAGTCATGAATAATTTCAAGACTACTGGTGGTTTATCTTAGGACAGAAAATATCAGATATTTTTGAGAAGTGTTTTGAGAAATGCTGATGTAAATGTCTCATTTGTTCTATTCTTCCTCTTTGGAAAAACAAACACGTACAGAAGAATTACCTCATCTTCAGCTTTTATTTCAGGCATGGCTGCACATCTCTCTTGATCTCAAATCTGAGCACTTCCTTAATGTGTGACCTCATGATTGCCAAACTAAAATTAAGCTTGTCTGCCATTAAGAAATCCGAGCAATACTGTTATGTCCTTTAGTGCAGGAAAAAAAAAAGGTTTGTAGACGAATGCTGAGCTCAGAGGTTGCATTAAAAATGCATTTTTAATGGATGTATTTAACAGAGGTGCTCTAATCTAGAGCTATGATCTACTCATAGATAGGTTTGGCAAAATGCACAAATTCCTAATGATGAGTGTGTGCAGCTCTAATTCCAAATCATTTATAACAGGTGCTTGGTTAAGATGCGCAGGTTTAGGCGGATCATCATGGCTGACTGCGACTGGGACTAGCTTTTTTATATAAACCGTTCTTAGGAGCTCAGAGCACGGCACTGAATGTGGTACCAAATGCTCAGTCACGGCCCGCAGAATTTTTCTCGCTTGACCATCCCTGGTGACGGGGCCTCAACTGTCGGTCACATGCAATAACTGAACATCAGGAAATGCACAAATTAAATCTGTACTCAAATGGACAGGCATATGTGTACACGGACATTTTTGGCAGAGTTTTCAAACAATGAACCCTTTTCACATTTCAGGGGTTCTCTGAAGGAAAAGTCTTCATAGTTGGGTAAACGTTTGTACAGTTGTGGTGTTGTAAACATATGTACAAAATATAATTTTTTGCATTCCCATATGCTCCAATAGCCAAAGGAAGAAAAAAAATCCACAGTATCGTTTCTATGACTTTTCTAAAAGAGTAAAAAATTAAAAAATAAATACATAAAAAATAAGAGATTGATTTTGTTGGTCAGATGAGGGAAAGATGTCAAATTTGCCATCACTCCCTCAGACGTATTAGAATCATTCATGCAGCAGTGTTAGCTGTCATTGGATTTATAACACAAAGTATAGTGTTATAATTGTCTGTTAAAAAATACTAATAATAATAATTATATGAAAATCATCCAAGTATTACAGTTTGTGAAAAATATTTACTTTTTTTTTCTTATTTACAAGAATTCCACCTAAATTAACGACCACTTTATGCTAATTTTACGGGGATTTTTGTGTCATTTTTGAGCTTTACAACCCTCGTGCCCATTTACTACTATGTAAAAGTTAAGTATATAACAATGCAATATCCCATTTTTCTTCACACAATTTATTCTTAATTTTTTTTAATATTACCAAAAATATTGAAACCTTTTTCGAAGGCCAATTCAATTCTGTCCCGGGGTGTCCTTGACTTCGGCTGAGACACTGGGCTCCAACATCCTCATGACCCTAGGACAGGGGTAGGCACGTTCGGTCCTAGAGAGCCGCAGTCCTGCAGAGTTCCCTCCAACCCCTGAAAAAAAAAAACTCCCACCTGCCTATAGCTTATTATCCTGAAACCTTGATTAGCTGTTCAGTTTTGTCTGTTAGGTTGGAGCTGAACTCTGCGGACCCGGCTCTCTAGGACGAACTTGCCACCCTGCCCTAGGGATAAGCTACTTGGAAAAGGAATGGATGTTGTTCAGTTTGTTTTTAAGTTTCTGTTCGAAAGCAACTTGCTACATCAACACGTGTAAAACTTTCACTGTATGTGCGGTAATTAATTTGTACAGCGTCCCTTGTAAAGTACTGTATATATATATATAACAAATATATATATATCTTTTTTTTTTCCTTACTGTATATCGAATTAAGTGTAGTAAAAATGCCCTGTAAATTAACACTAAAATACTGACAGCACATTTGTCTGTAGTTTACTGTAATTTTACAGTTTGTTACCTACTTTACAGTATATCACTGTAATGCACTAAATTACAATAACTACCACATATAATATGCTTATAAACTAATACTTCTAATGTGTTAACAATGTGAGCACCTTAATACTCTGAACTATTTTAGTCTGAGACTACTAAAAAAATAATTAAGCAAAACCTTTAAAAGTAGATACATACATTTAACTCAAATCTCTTGCAGAGAACTGCTATCTAACAACAGTGCACGTGCATGTGCAATTAGCATTAATAGATATTATCACTGCATCAGCAACTCCACAGTTACTGCCTTTAAATAAAGCAACATGCAGCATAACATCGATGTCTCTCTGCTCATCATTGACTTAAACACAAACTCTACTCTTCAGCACAATGATGACCCACAAAACTCAGACAAACAGTAACCTTTTAAAAATCCTGTAGTGTCCACACTACAAAGAGTACAAGTGTTGCAGTTAATTAGATCATTAAGTGAATATTTTATTGCTGATTGAACATTAGTGATGAACACCTGTTGTTATCAAGCAGACTCACTAATGAAAAGAGAAACATCAATAACAGAAAAAAAGCCACAGCGTTAGATGAAATCAACTGAAATTTCAAGATCTCAGCAGAGGATGATTAAACAACTCCACAAACAGCATTACCAGCTTCATGCATTACTAACCAGATTGACATTATTTCTGTCAGACGTCTAAAAAGTTTGTATAGATGTTGACATTCGAATGAAAATGAAAATGTTTTGTCACCATGATGGTGGCTGCTGTTTGGTTTAGTTCTGGCTGCTGTAACTCTGTGTTTAAAGCCACTGCACAATTTTAACAATCCAATATGATCATTGCAAATCACACTGTGCGTCATGGATCTGATAAACTTGGGTACGACATGCACACAGACTGTACGATGATGTATGCCTATTGACTCATAGGCTACAACGCACGTTACTATAGAAGAATAAAACGTCATCAGCATGCGCTAGTGGTAAACAAAAAGAGCATGATGAATAACACTTCCAAAGTTGTAGTTTTTATGTGTGCTGAAAAAAGTGGAAGTGGCCAAAGAGGAAGGGATACGAGCTTGAGGTAAGCAGTTTTATGTTTTAGTGCCGTGTCGTGTTAATTTCATGTCGCATTTTTACTGACTGGTCAGTAAGCGTGGGTCTTAGCAGCAAACACACTGTGAGATGATCATGCTGAATTTCTGACACTATCGTGGCTATCTTTGGTCGCCATCTTTGAACCTGTCTCACTGTACGACATAGGACCACCGTTTAGGATCCACGGTCACAGAAATCGCCCCGATTGTTTCATGATGCCAATCGTTCATCTGAGACAGCCGGAAACCATGCAGTGTGTCCCGGGCTTAAGACACAATTGTAATTGAAAGGAAAGCCGAGAGAAAATGAGATCAGGTGATCTTGACCACTGTTTGGTGATGATGTGGCCTGCTCTCATCCAGAGTCAAATCTTTCATTGTAAAGGGGAAAAATAATTAAATATCTGATCATTGCAGCATTATTACACTTCATACTGTAGTATCACAATGTTGACTGTTGAAATATATTTAGGACACATCAGAGTTTAGATCAGCATATCAGGCTCCTTTATGATGATGTTACAATCGACATATAACCGTCATCACCTGATCTCAATTGTCTCTAGCAACATTCTTCAAGCACACATTAAAGCAACCAAAGAAAAAATTAACACAAAAATTCAAGGGTCATAGCCCAAATAAAAGAAACATCAACTGCTGTAATGGTAACTTCAAATGAATTCAATAAAATATCATTAACCTCTAAAGCTCTGTAATTCTCAACAAGGACTTTTGTAGACATCTAACAGAAATAAAGTCAATTTGGTTAGCATAGCAATAAGTAAAGCTGGTAATGCTGTTTATGGAATTGTTGCTCTTGAGAGATTTAATGTCTTCTTTTATTTCAGTTGATTTCATCTAAAACTGTAGCTGGAAGTCAGTTGCATTTGTTGTGTTTCTTTTTTCCTGTTGTTTCTCTTTTCTTACAGTGAATCTGCTTGTTAACAGCAGGTGTTCATCAGTGTCTGAATTTACTCATTTGTGTTTCATTTCGTCCTGTCCAGTGTACTATACAGTATTAATAAACGAATGTAGGGAATAGTGAATGAGGGTATAGGGTATCTTAGTGTTGACTGATAATTCACAGTATACTGCAGCAGGCCACCTTCTCGAAAACAACAAATATTACCCAGAATAAACCACTTTCTATGGTTTAATGGAAAACAGTATGTTACTGTTAGAATTTGTCAGGGTCTTTTTTTTTACAGCAAAGTTTTACTGTGCACCTCTTATAACATTGTGCAGTTCCACTCCATTTTCATACAGTAATATTCCCATATGTTATATGTCAGCAAGACGGTGCAAATGAGGCCATATGAATAGGCCAAATCCCAGGTCTAAATCTGTACTGATGTCAGCGAGCCATTGGGGGGCCTTTAGAAAGGTCAGGCGTGATTCGAAGTCGAGCTTTGCACTTCTCTAATATATATAAAATATTGTCATGTAACAGACATAATCCTTTTAAAATTAACTGATGGTAAGATTAAGGGTAATATTTCTTCTTTTAAGAACCTCAGAGAATGGTTCTGAAAATAAATAAATAAAATTAAAATATTGGGAGATGAAAGAACTTCTTTTAAAAATATTCCAAAAAACGTATGTGAATATATTTTAAAATGTAACGTATTCCTGTGATGGCAAGAAAAAAAATATTATTAATAATAATAATCCTACAGACGCCAAAACTTTAATTATTATATTTACCTTTAAATGTAATTAATTGGTGTTAATGCAGTACAGCTGAATAAATCATATTTAATAATATTTTACACTTTCATCAACCAGTTACATTTACAATATGAAACACATTTTAGGTTAGCTAAAATACCCACATTTTTTTACACTGTACAGTATATGCAACATAATTATCCACATAAGATTTTATGTAATATTTGACCTTTCAGCAAAAAGATGTACATGCCTTTGAGGAATCTGTCTTTTTCTTATTTTGGCCCCGGACGCTTCATGGTAATCACCTCTAATTTATGTAACTCTCTTGTAATTTGAAGGATTGTGCGATTTCAGAGAAGACAATGTTTGTTAAAAGTATGAATGCATTACCCACTAGAGCAGAAATAAAACAGATGTTCTATTTCCTCTGACGTCTTCAAAAGCCATTCATTCAACTCAAAATATAATCCTGCTGTGCTCTGGAGATTACAATATTTTGCATGCTAATACCCTCCCGTGCAATTTTAAGCATTAACAACTAGAGAGATTACGAGTTGAAATGCTTCTCGGTCTCTCTCCTCTTACAATCTGTCCTCCAACAATACGCATCCAGTCTGAGATGACTTGAGCAGCCCAAGAGCACTTTAGGTCAAGCAAAGTTTGGATTATGCAGAAGTTTAAAAGGGTGGTTCATTGCGATTTCACTTTTTTTAACGTTAGTTAGTGTGTAATGTTGCTGTTTGAGCATAAAAAAATATCTGCAAAGTTACGAAGCTGAAAGATCAATGCAAACGGAGATATCGTCTTTTAAAATTCTGTCAGTTTAATGCCTACAAAAACGGCTGGTAGGGACTACAACAAGTTACTTCCCGGGTTCATGACATCACAAACCCAGATAAACCCCGCCCTCGGGAAAAGGCAGCAAAGGGGGCGAGGCCATGCTGCGCTGCTTTAGAGAAGAGGAAGAGAAAACTAGAGGTGCACATACAAATCTATTCATATATGAATCGCGATTCTGTCTTCTAACGATTCTAATGGATTCACAAGTTTCAAAATCAATGTTCTAAATCAGCGGTTCTTAATATTGTTCCTCGCGTCCCCTGCTCTGCACACGCTCTGCATCTCTCTCTCTCTCTCATTCAGCTCAGCTCCAAAAATGAATGGTTACAATTATACACTTATTTTCACATAGCTATGAGAAGCGTTAAACATGGACGCGTGTGCAGTTGCCGTACTGTATTAAAGCTTTAATCAGGATAAAACCGTATATTAAAAGCTAACATAAGCAGTAGCATTTACAAATAACAGCGTATCTAAAAGTGAGACAACAACAAACAAAAAACATAGGCCTACCATTAAAAGCCGTGCTTGCACAGGTTCTGCACGATCCTCTTCACTAATATCCTCTGATTCTCAATCGGGCTCAAACTGATAAGCGATATTGATGACTCCATTGTTTACAATACAACCGGAGCACATGCCGCTGAGGTGTGCGGTTTAACCAATCACAACACACTGGGCTAGCTAACCAATCAGAGCCCATCGCCTATTTCTGAGGGAGGAGCTTCATAAAAACAGGAAAAGATCAGACCGTTTCTCAGAGAAGGGACAGAGCGGTGTGGAATAAAGGTAAATTATGTGAAAAATAATGATTTTTTTATTAAAAACGAAGCATTAACACATGTTAGACTGCACCCCATAAACACAAGCAAGCCTAGAAAAAAAACACTGAACCACCCCTTTAAGAGCTGTTTGTAATATAATGCAGTGTGTTGGCCCTTCTGCATATGTGTGATTGTGGGATAAGGATCTGTGATAGATAATTATAATACTATAATAAATGCATAAGACTACTGCTTGCAATGCTTAAATTGGATTTAGATTGAATCAAATTGCTGCCTGTCTCTTAAAATGTATTTTAATATAAACAAATGACAAGCCTTTGATAGAAATGTTCAGAGTTATATGTGCTATTCAGCTAGTCAGTGCTGTCACCAATGTTTTATTTTATTTGATTATTTTTATAAAATTTTTATACCATTGATATACTGTGATAGTGTTTATGTTACATATATATATACAGTATGTATATACAGCCTTTTAAGTGTCACCGTCCCACCTGTGGGACGTTTGGTGCTCTTTTGTGGTGGTGGCTTTGTGTGCCGCTAGCAAAGCGTGTATCAATCACTCATAAAGCTATATCATTTGAAAGCTCCCCCCCAAGGGGCCCCCAGATCCTGTGAAAACCATTTCGAAATCAGACATTGCGTCACCATGGAAATGGTACTTTAAAATATTTTAGCGGTCTCCTCTCCCTTAGAGGACAGTGTCAAGTGTCATATTACAAAATGAATTACGGTCTTTTAAAATCAAAACTTTTTATAATCTTGACAAAAAACATAGAATTGGAAAGAAATCTAGACATTTGTGACAGAAAAATGCATAAAAAAAAATGAAATGGAGTTTGGATGGCACCCGGTGGCTTTTTGTGGTATAACGCCCTAAATAAAATATGACAGGAGCCTCAATTTTTTTCATATCAACTTCATATTTGTAACATAACTTATTTAGACATAAGGCTATAATTTTATACGAATTTTAGAGTAAAACCTGATATGTAAAATATTTATTATATATAAAATAAAATATAGTGCATTTTCTTTACAGTAAATTTAAACTACTATAACGTTTTGATACTTAAATATTTTGAAGAAATTCCACTTTTGCGATAATTTTCTGATTTTCTGATTTTCTAATTTGCTGAGACCAACCGTATGTCTGTGTTCCAAAGTGTTCATAAATTACAACAATTTAAGTTTTGATAGTGCACCTGCATGCCTATTTAAAAAAATGGGGGGTGACCGTTAAGGAGGTCAATTCCCAAGGCTGCATTTCTTTGATCAAAAATACAATAAAAACAGCAATATTTTAAATTTTATGAAATATTACAATTTTAAAATAACTGTTTTCTATTTTATATATTTTAAAATGTAATTTATTAAGTTGAATTTTCAGAACCATTAAGTACATTTAAAGGTTTTTGTTTAGTTTTTCTTGTATTCAACAAGGAAGCGTTACATTTTTCAAAAGTAACAGTAAAGTAATTTAGAATATTACAATAATATTTATAATATTATTTAAAAAATATATATTTTGAACTTTCTATTCATCAAAGAAACCTGGAAAAAAAAGTATCACAAAAATATCAAACAGCAAAATCTGTTTAAGCATTGATATTAAGAACCATTATTGATACATGAGCACCAATAATAATTTAGCACCAAATCAGAATATTATAATGATTTCTGAAGGATTATGTGAAACTGAATAATACTAGTTAGCAAAACATTTAAGCCCAGGTTGCACCAGACACTTTGAATTCAAAACATCTGTGAAATTACCTTTTACTTACAGTGAAATGTAAAATAATTGGCATATGTTAAACACAGATGCTATAGCTGTCATCAGGGTCATTTTGAGGAACTCATGAAGGGGAGAGTTTGTGATTGTATTTCTTTCAACCATGTACCCTGAGGAACTTGGAAAGGTTTGTGTTTTTCTCTTACCTGACTGCCTCCTCACTAGTTCAACTGAACAAGAGATAGGGTTTCTGGGAGCTCCGGATCCAGATGGCAAAAAAGTAACGTAATTATTCAGCCCATTAGCCAGCCTAATTAAACAGTCACCTCACACAGCTCCATCAGCATCACACACACACTTATCCCAGCCTGCATCATAGCTTATGGGCTACACACTTTAATCACATGCTATTTATTTATTTATTGGCTTTATCTCTCAGTGGGCTTGAAGTTAACATGCAAATAGCAGTGTTGGGGAAAACTGTAGCTCACGAGGTTACAAGCTAGTCATAATTTAGTTATACAGTCAATCTGCACTTTTGCAAAAACAACAGCTACACTACAGCCAACTGGGTAACTACACTGAAGCTATTTAAGCAGGTTATATATTTATAAATGGACTAAATGCACTAAATGGACATATGTTTTGGGATACCTGACCATCACACCAACAGGAAATTTAATGACATTGCATTCTAAACACAAAGACATTAATTTAGAGAGCTTCCACTCTTCTGCTAAGGCTTTTCACAAGATTTTGGAGTGTTTCTGTGGGAATGGTTTGCCCATTCATCCAGTAGAGCATTTGTGAGGTCAGGCACTGATGTTGGACGAGAAGGCCTGGCTCACAACCTGTTCACAATCCAGTTCATCCCAAAGGTGATGGATGGGGTTAAGGTCTAGGCTCTGTGTGGGCCAGTCAAATTATTTCATACCATCCAATCAGTCATTTTGGACACTGCCTTGTGTACTGGGGCACAGTCATGCTGAATTAGAAAAAAAAAACTTTCCCAATCTGTTCCTACAAAGTTAGTAGCATAGCAGTGTCCAGCACGTCTTGATGTGCTGAAGCATTAAGATTTATCTTCATTGGAACGAACTGGTCTAGCCCAACCCATAAAAAAACAGCACTATACTATTACCCCTCCTTCACCAAACTTTACAGCTGGCAGAGTTCAGTCAGGCAGGTAAAATTCTCCTGTCATACGCTAAACCCAAATTTGCCCATCAGACTGCCAAACAGAGAAGTGCGATTCGTCACTCCACAGAACAGGTTTCCACTGCTCCAGAGTCCAGTGGTGGCATGCTTTACACCCCTACAACCAACGCTTGGCATTGTACTTGGTGATTTGAGGCTTGTGGAAATGGCATGCAGGTGCTGAGCCATGGAAACCCATTCCATGAAGCTCCCACCACACAGTTTTTGTGTTGATATTAATGCCAGTGTAAGTTTGGATCTCTTCAGTTATGGAATTGAGTTCAACAGAGCATTGGTGAATTTTTACGCACCATACGCCTCAGCACTCGGTGACCCCGCTCTGTTATTGCAAAAGTGGCATCCTATCACAGTACTACATTCTGAGTTCTTCAGAATGACCCATATACACCACGTTTATACACCTGTGGAAATGGCTCTGATTGAAACACCTGAATTTTATAGTTAAGAGGTGTCTTCCAACACTTGTGTACCATTGTTAATATAGAATAGACAACTCTATGTAATTTATAAATGAATCCAAGCAATTTATAAACCTTAATTAGGACATTGGTTGTTGTTACTGGAAAATCGACACTTTAAACAACATCATGCTACCGAATAGCCTGCATGTCATGTGACAAGCTTCCTGTTTTGAATTGCGTTCACAGAAACTGTTTGTGTCTGGAGAGTCTACTCTTGTTTTATTGCACTATGCAGTGAATTGAAAATTGACTACCGCTTTCAAAGGGAACTGACAAAGTCCTGGACAACTCAAAACTATTGGCGTTTGTGTTGCTTAGGAAGGTGACTCATGCGACACATAAAAGGACAGACACCCGAGGAACTTTTACTATTTGAATTTAATTCCCCAGATTATAGAAGACTTAGTTTATAGAAGTTAGGGACTGTTTCATCTGTCAGTAAATATAAGATATATGAAAGCAATTTTGATGTTGATGTTTCTCATTGTGATGATTTCAGTGCAGTGCAAATAAAACAAACATAGAAAAGTAAATGGCAAGTTCCTAAGTTACTGAAGTTACCTTTTTGAACAATGTCAACTGCACAAACAGTGCAGATAAACACTTTTAAGTGCTCCCTGAAGACCTGTGTTCAATTTCATCTTTAAACACAGACCTTCATTCCTCAAAGGTGTTGTTTCCATTTTAGAGTCTGTTTTTACTTTGTTTTGTTGGAACATTAATGGCCAGTGTTGTATTTGAATGCAATGTATATTAAATAAACAGCTCTTTAAATGTAAGGAGTAAACATGATATGTCTGAAGTGAAGACAAGGTCATTAAATAAAGTGATTCTCAAAGAATAGTTTAATTTTTCCACAGTTGCTTTGTTTTGTTACCTTAACATTATTTTGAAAGAAGAAGCAAATACAAAGCACAACCAACCAAATACACTAAATTACCCTTAGCTAACACTACATTAAATTTATATTAAGTTGGAATTAAAAAAAAAAAAAAAAACATTAAAGCACCCTTTCGTTAGCATCAATACAATATTACATTAACCTTAAATTAACTATATGTAATGTTAAATTAAATTCATTCATTCATTCAGAGTATTTTGTTCGAATATTGATTCAGGCAGAGCATTGTTAAAATTAAATTGTATGTAATTTTATTTATTTTTGATATTTTTGAATTTCCTAAAATAAACATTATATTAACAATGACACAATATTATATTATTACATATGAACACTAAATTAAAAGAAAAATATCAAAATGTGTGTTGCCATCAACTTTTTCATTTTTCATTAGAACAATTAGTCACATGGCATTTGGTCTCAGTAGATTTACTTAAATAATAAAATAAAGTAAAATCAAATAATTAAAAGCAACAGTTTAGTAACACTGACAAAGCAACACATAATGATCGAATGAACTCTAAATTATCATTAAGGTAACATTACATTAAGACATTACATTAAAATCATAGGAACATATGAACAATATCACAGCATCTTTACCATAACATTAACACAACATTACATGTAAAGTAAAAATATTCTATAATCTATGTAATATTTTTGTTATGGATTGTTAGAGCTTTTTAAAACTGCATTCAAAATTAATTACAGCATATCCTTCATTTATTAGCTGAATTGTGTGGAAGTCTGTTTTGTCTACGTAACATACAATGACTGCGCTCTAATCAGCCCTGAAAATAACCCCACAACATAACAGAGAGTTAAATAGTTCATTTTGTGACACAACTATCTGAAACAAACCTACTTTGTCAGCTCCAATTAATTTTCCCTTAGCCTTCCAGCAAATGTTTACTCTTTCAACTATCTACTTGACACAGGGCCAAGTAAATTAATGTCAAATGCCATTGAATTTCACTCTTAGCTTCTTTAAAAACTACCCAAGAAGGTCTAAATTACCTGGACAGGTTTAAGTCCATTTCACACTTTTAAAGTGGTAATGAAACGGAAGCAATGACAGATATTTTCTTCCATATTGTGAAATACATCCGAGTGTACCAGATTATTGAAAAGGACAAGGAAAAAAGATTCAGGCCATGGTAAAACATCTAAAAAAAATTATCCATAATGGCTAATTATGAATAAATATATACATATTAAATGGAAAAAGAAGCTTCTTAGAAGCATAGTGTGTATTCACAACATATGCTAGCTGAGGCTAATGGGGCAATGCTAACCAGCCAGCCCTTGACCCCATGAAAAAACCTCCAGTTCTTCCATTTCCGCTGGTGTGCATAAAGTGAATAATCAATCCGGATCACAACACGCTAACGTAGAGCACACACTTTAGGGCCCTTCCATATGATGAAGTGAACCGAGTTTGAAATAATCAGTCTAATTAGATTAGGCAATATTCCTGTGGGCTGATCTGCGTGATGTCAGAATGCCAGGGATGACCTTGGGGAGTCTGTGCTCCAGACCTTAAATGACAGATGACAGAGTTTTGTGTGGTGATCAATGCTGAATGCAGATGAGCTCTTTGTGTTCCCAGGGGAGGTTCTGGGTTTGGCACCAGGGAAAGATCAAAGGCTGATGGAGAACTGACATTGATTTGAGTGCCTTCCAAGCAGTCGGGAGTTTGGCTGGTTAGCATGATCCAGTTAGCCTCTGCTCGTAGATGTCGATAAGTACAGTATCCAGGGGGTGGAAAAAAAACATCTTTCTTTATTGTCGGCCATTGACAGAAGATGTGTGTTTTGGAAGCAAAAGTCACAAGTATACAAGTATATAATATTACAAAAGATCATTTAATGAGTCGTTTTTGGAGGGCTCTAATGGTGATGTGTTCTAACGGTGACATCAACCATTTCATTTCTGCAGCTATTCATTTAATCCAGAGTGATTAGTCACATGGCATTTGAGCTCAAAATAAAATAAAATAATAAAACAATAAAATAAAATATTACGATAGACATCAATCTAGAGTGACCTCTGCCTAAAATGAAATAAAATAAAATTATTAAAATACATAACATAAAAAATAAAATAAAATAAATGCAATGATAACAATTGAAATTGCATTCTTTGAAAAAGGTCATGCTCCAGCCAATAAACTTTCATTTAGATTAAATGTTTAGATGAAAGGGAATGCTAATGGATAACATTCTTCAGGTATTATATACCTCCTTTTTTTCTCCATCCTGTTTGCTCTTTTTTTAATGTTTTTGTTCTTTTTAAATTTATGTTTAATGTCTAGTTGGACATCCTTTATTGTTTATGAAGGGGTTTAGTGAATTAAAGTAATTATTCTTTGATTCTTAGAAACTTGCGGTAATATATTGAAATTGTGACACTAAGCATTTTCTCATGTAAGGCTCTGTGCAACATATAACATTTCAAAGCAGTGTGAGATCCCATGAAAGAATGTCATTTAAGGAAAGTTCTAACCCAAAAGAAACATCTTCTGAAAAACTTCCCTGAATGTTTGAGCCAGAAAAGCATCTAAAAGTTGGATTATGCCTGCTCCATAATCTGGTAATAATTTGATCCCTGGTGCAGGATTCTTTAAATACCCTGCTAAAGGCAAGAGAAATAATGCATCGGAGCGATTACTGCCAGCCACGTCTTATCTGCTATTAGACTCCTTAGCATTTGAGGCCATAAATAATCCAAGGAGGCTATGTTAATCATGACACCTTAAGACATCAAACATATATAGATTTCAGTTGTCTTCATTTGCTATGCTTTCTTAAAGCAAGCATGGAGAATAATGTGCTGGAGGCATAACATCCAGGCATTGCCAGAAATTGCCAAAGCAAGCAATTGCAGACGGATTGGAGAACGCTGGATACAATAGAGGTGAAAATGTGCAAATATTCCATAAAATAATGGAGGATGTCAATTCATACTCAAATAGAATGTGACACGTGCGGTAAGTGCTGGTGAGGGGGATATAGTGCTCCAGGCTTTTCACTGTGTCTTTGGCAATTCTCCAGGCAATGCAGCCAAGCCCGGAAAGGTAATGCGCTTAGTGCTCGAGTTGCACCTTCCATGTAATCAGAAAAAAAATTTTTTTCTTCAAACACCTTCTTTTGGAAGGATGAGAAATTATTAGGACACAGTCAAAAGGAACCTATCAAAAAGCCATTTTTATCATAAATCATGGGTCAGATTGTTTTCTTTTCTTTCTTTTTTTGTAATTTGTAATAACACAATGTACAAAAATGCTATATCACAGATATGTGAGGTTTTACAATGCGTAAATTCTTTTTTTAAAGCATGGAAGCTAAGACCTAGGTTGGATGGGAAAGTGACTATTAATTAATCTATAGTCCCCCTTCTTTTAAGAATTATCTTATGCTCACAACACAAAAATAAATAAAAATAAGATATATATATATAATGAAAGTTCTATTAGAGTTTAAAATAACTGTTTTGGTTACTATGTATGTATGTATGTGTCACGGTGTGCCTATGGTGAGGAGCGAGGAACAAGGAGAAAGGAACGAGGAGAATGCAGGAGAATCATAATCAACAGTCTTTTTTGACATCTAGGAAATCACACGTAGGACACGGGATCGACGTTCAAGACAGCACGAAGGACTCCGGAAACACAGGGCTTAAAGGGTTAGTTCACCCAAAATTAAAAATTAGGCTGTGTTTTACTCACCCCCAATGCATCCTAGGTGTATATGACTTTCTTCTTTCAGACGAATCCAGTCGGAGTTATATAAAAAATTGTCGTGTGATCTTCAGCTCTATCGTGTACTCAGCGGGTGTTGCACTCCTTCAGTGCAAAAGACGTGAATTAAAAAGCACCCTTCCACAAAAAAAAGTGTCTCACACAGCTCCGGGGGGTGAACAAAGGCCTCCTGTAGCGAATCGATGACGTTTTGTAAGAAAATATTCCATAATTCAAAACGGCTAATCCCTTGAATCTAGCTTGCGGCCAACTAAAAAAACAAAAATAAAAAAAAAAAGAAAAAAAAAAAAAAAAAAAAAACACTTGTACACAGAAGCAGTTCCGGGAGCATGACGTATGGGGTCACCGTTGCGGTGAGGAGCGAGGAACAAAGGGCGAGGAACAAAGAGAACGCATGAGAGTCTTTATTGACATCTAGGAAACCACACGTAGGACACGGGATCGACGTTCAAGACAGCACGCAGGACTCAGGAAACACAGGGCTTAAATACAAATGGAAACTAATCAAGGAAATCACGAGACACACCTGGAACCAAATTAACACAATCAACACGGGAAAACTGGGACATGGAACACGTGGGGAACAAAACACAAGACACAGGACTGACAATATGTATGTATTTAATTATTTATTTGTTTATTTGTTTTATTTAATTTTATTTAATTTTCCTGTGATCAAAGCTGCATTTTCACCATCATTACTCCAGTCTTCAGTGCCACATGATCCTTTAGAAATCATTCTAATATCCTGATTTGGTACTTAAGAAACACCTTCTTGTTTTTATTAATGTTGAAAACAGTTGTGCTGCTTAACAAATTTTTATGAGTTTTGATGACGAGAATTTAAAAGAACATCATTTATTTGAAAAATAAATATTTATTTATTAACGTAATTATTATTTATTTTGTAACAATGTAAAGACTTCGCTGATACACTTACTCAACCTTGCTGATAAAATATTAACGTCTTCAAAGAAAAATGTACTGACCCCAAAACTTTTGACAGTATAACGAACGTAAATAAAAATTTTTATAAATAAAACACAATAATTAATACTCACTACACTACTAATAATAATAGTAATAAAGTAATAAAGGTTGTACCAGGTTGCATCAGTGGAATCTTCTAATAGTGAATTACCTATAAGCCCTTGCAATAAATAAGTTACTTATGTGTGCTTAGGCAATGCACTATGGCCAGAGCTGTTGTCAAGGGAAAAGTTGTCCCAGGTATATAGTTTACTGGCTAGAGGGTACCACCTATTAAAATGTTGTCCTGAGGCCCATAAATGCGAGTGTCTGTCCTGATTAGTACCTTATGTGTACAAAACCTTTTTTTCAGCATTAATAGAGGTTTAGTTCTCTTTGTTGTAGATAGTTGTGTTTCATTTGATGGCACCATTATGGTGATTAATGATCCCTTTTGCTGGGACCTTGGACCTTGTTTACTTTTAATTAATTCTCTCTACTACCGTAAGACTGTGAAAGTAAAGCAGTTTGTGTGTTGGTTTGTTACATATGGTTTATATAAACAGAAAATAGCCTACTGTTTATATGAAGTTATTCAGTTGATTGCAACTGAATTTCTCAGATGGTCATCCAGCATATCAAAAACACTAAACATGGCTAAAAGGCGTTTACTATATGTGTATACTTCAACGTGTGGTGGAAGGGTTTGGAGTAGTCATTTCTACCTACAGAATATAAGCAGTTTTGGCACATCCATTTAAAAACCATAAAGCACCTCAGTCATAGTTTGATTTAAATCCTCTTGGCTTGGTTTTAAGTAGATATCTCTCACATTCTACCACTGGATCTTCAGTAAGAAGGGCTGTGTAGTGCCGCCCTCAGCCACTTATGTCTTTCAGACTAAAAAAATAAAAAAAAAAAAATTTAAAAATTTTAAAAAAAATTAATTCTCTTAACAATAAAAATGCACTTCATCGTGCATTTAGTCAAGTCAAGTCACCTTTATTTATATAGCGCTTTTAACAATACAGATTGTGTCAAAGGAACTGTACAGCATTAATTAGGAAAATATAGTGTCAATAATGCAAAATAATCATAGTAAACACTCAATTTTCATTTAAAGACAGCTCATCATTGAATTCAGTGATGTCATCATCCAGCTCAGTTCAGTTTAATTAGTGTCTGTGCAATCAAGTCGACGATATCGCTGGAAATGAAGTGTCCCCAACTAAGCAAGCCAGAGGCGACAGCGGCAAGGAACCGAAACTCCACCGGTGACAGAATGGCCAGTTCTCCTCTGACCAGACGAAACTAGCAGTTCAATTCCAGGCTGCAGCAATGTCACATTGTGCAGAGGACTCATCTGGTTCCTGTGGTCTTGTCCCGATGGCCGTCTAGGAGACAAGGTCCTCACTGGGGATCTGTCTGTGTGGCTCATCTAGTTGTCCTGATCTCCACTGATATTCAGGGCTGTAGAAGTCCTCTCTTGGTGCTGATCCACCATCTGGGCTGGATACATACTGATCCGGGTGACTGCAGTGACCGTCTGATCTGGATACAGACTGGATCTGTGGCTACGGTGACCTCGGAATAAGAATGAATGAGACTAATATTAGCATAGATGCCATACTTACGATGTAGCGAGTATTGTACATCGGGTGTTATGGGAAGTGTTCCGGCTGATCTAATTAATGCAGCCTAAAAATCCTTTAACGGATTTTAATATTAGAAATGTGTTAGTGTGTTATGTGTGTGCCAGGTTAAAGAGATGGGTCTTTATTCTAGATTTAAACTGAAAGAGTGTGTCTGCCTCCCGAACAATGGTAGGTTATTCCAGAGTTTGGGTGCTAAAAAGGGAGAAGGATCTGCCGCAGTTGATTTTGACATTCTAGGTATAATCAAATGGCCAGAGTTTTGAGATCGCAGTGGACGTGGAGGACTATAATGCAATAAGAGCTCGTTCAAATACTGAGGTGCTAAACCATTCAGGGCTTTATAAGCAATTAGCAAGTTTTTAAAATATATACAATGTTTTAATAGGGAGGCAGTGCAGTGTTGACAGAACCGGGCTAATATAGTCATACTTCCTGGTTCTAGTAAGAACTCTAAATGCTGCATTTTGGGCCAGCTGGAGTTTGTTTATTAAGCGTGCAGAAAAACCACCCAATAAAGCGTTACCATAATCTAAACTTGAGGTCATAAACGCATGAATTAACATTTCTTCATTTGACTTTGAGAGCATAGGTCGTAATTTAGATATATTTTGAGGTGGAAAAATGCAGTTCTACTAATTCTAGAAACGTGGCTTCCAAAGGAAAGATTGATAACAAATAGCACACCTAGGTTCCTAACTGATGACGAAGAATTGACAGAGCAGCCTGCGCATATTAGATTTTTATTTTTTTTTAAACTGAAGGCGGCAAGTCGACTAGGGCACAACGACGGTGACTCAACGGTAGCAAGGGAGATTAAGGAAGAACAGATGAGGAGATTATACAAGGTAAGATATTTTCTTCATTTATAATTGATGTAGACTTAAACATACTACAACTATTTTTATTATTTGATCGATCTTGATTTACCTTAACTGCCCTAACTGCACTTTTTGGCGAATGAACTAAAGTTAGATATTTTCGGCCTTCCCTGCTAACGTTATCTTGATCTTTTTAAAATTTGCTATCTTACTATTCTAGTATGTGCATCATTTTTGCATTTAAGCAGATCACGCATGATTTTTTTTAAACAGTGTCATCTCGACATACGTTAAACATTTGGATCTCGCATAAAATCAAATCTGTTATCAAATATATGCAACTTGGATCATTTTAAGATATATATGGTCGACTATGTGCATCTTTTTAGGCAGATTACGCATCTATTACTTTTTTTTTTTTATAATAGATTAGACATCTCGACGTAACGTTACATTTTCCTTTTCTATAAATATGCTTTGCAACTATGCAGAAGCGTTGTTCAAACATGCTCGACATTATATGAAAGTTGCATGTAAAAGTTTGTAGGATGTCCTGTTAAAACAAATCGTGTCCATGAAGTGGAACATGCATTCTTTTCATGCTGAGTTGTACTTTCATTACAAAAATCAAATCATATGTTGTTTTTAATATTCCAGAGACATTGTTGTGACATCAATCCACATTGAATCTGATTAAAGTCAATCACCGACTTACAGTATGTATATATATTTTTTTGTAATATAAACTGTACTCGTTTAATTCCTTTGTAAAAGTATTGATCTTTTCTCTCTTTTTTGACATTTAGTTATGTGAATATATGAAAGGTACATGTAAAAGTTTATAGGATTTCCATTTAAAACAAATTGTGTATATTAAGTTGATCATGCATTCTTTTAATGCAGAGTTGTCATTGCAAAACTCAAATTATATGTCACCTTTACTGTTTCAGAGACCTCATCATTGTGACATCATTCCACATTGTCTCCAGTTTGGGGCAATCACGCAATTACAGTAAGTGTTGCTGTTTTTGTTATAAATATATAACTAAACGTTACTTGTTTAATTATTTTGTAAAAGTGTTAATGTTAAGAGTCTGTGTGTGTACCTCAATGAGGACATGACAACAGTCATCAAAGAATTCCAGGTTTGTATAAGTATGCCCTTTTTTTAAGGACCTAACATACATTGCCAGCCTGTATGTTGCCAATATTTCAGTGAAAATGAAAATGTGTTAATTTTTTATTTTATTTATTATTATTAAATTATGTAATATTTATTTACTTATTTTGGCCTTAGGACTGCAACCCTGAAGATGCAGAAAGAGGAATTTCTGAGACCACTCTGGGGCTTTTTGTGATTCGCAAAGAAGGTGCTGGTGCTGAGGATGAGCCGGGTGATGTTGGAGTTGTGATAGAGAGTGTAAAGCTGCTACAACACTTAAAGAGTATTTCCTTTGGATTAGTAATGCTCTTCGGACTGATCTACGCTCTCAACTTAAGCTACCCTCAAAGTCTTAAGTTCACATTTGAATTCTTCCAGAAGGTACTGATGAATTTAGATGGCAGCAAGCTTTCCCCAAAGGTTCAAGCACTTAAAATTAAAATGTTTCAGTGAACAGGACATTCACTGTTTGCCTACATGTTTCCAACAACTGGAGGGACATTGAAAACTTTTAGACAAGAATGCCCTGAAAGAAATATTTATACAAACTGATGACACTAACTCCAGCATGCAAGAGACTGCACTTTCCTGCCTCCTGTAGCTCTGAAACTTTTGATACAGGAGATGTTTCTTATATTGCTATTGAGTCCAGGAAGTCAACTTTTCAGATGACTCGTTTTCCAGTAGCGTTGAGGGTGTCTTGGGTTACGTCTCCAGTTCTTGGCCTTGTTGTAGTAGTTTCTTGTTTTTCATGTTCTGCTTAAATTCAGTTTCAGAGAGCTAAAACAGAGTTCAACAAAAGTGGAATGCTACTTATTCCACCACCCAAACAAAGGTCTGACATTCTTGAAGGCATGGCTGAGGAGATCTTTTAGTATGCAGCATACCCCTCTGCAGTGAGTTGGACACGTTTTAATGGCCTAAATGCTGAAATGTGAAAACCTGTTATATGTATTTTAAAAAGTGTTGAAAACTTGATATATGTGAAGTAAAATATTTGCCCATTTATTTTAATTTATTTATTTAATTGTATTTTTCTCTAAAGGTCCTGGTTGTTTAATTGTTTTAACAAATATTTAGGAAGAGAAGGGACCATTTACATTTGTGTTTTGTGTTATAGATCAGGAGAAAGCACATTGTTTACCGTACTATTGTCAGGGATTCATCACAGTCACTGCAGTCACCAGCCAGGATAATCACCCGATCACAGTCACCTGAGTTCTAATCACCCGCACCTGCTGTCACCAATCAAGCCACACTACAAATACACACACATCCCGTCACTCCACACTCAACTGTCCGGTCCTACCGTTTCTCCGGCTAAGTAACGCGGGTCCTATGGACTGTTCTGGACTCTCTATACGATATTCTCCTAGAAAGACTTACCTTCTGGTTCTCCCGTGATCCTCCAACGACTCCTTGGAAGCTGTTCCACGATCTCCCACGAAACCGGCATCAGACACTCACCCTCAGAACTCCGATAAGAACCCTGGAATCATTCACTCTGTTGACACTCACATGCCTTAACCTAACCCGTTCCACTCTTCCACATCCTGTATCAATAAACCATCCTGTCTTTCACTTACCTGTTGTGTCTGGCCTTGCTTTATGACAGAAGACCGGACCAATACAAATACCTCCATGGATCCTCGACCTCCCACACCCACAGAAGTCTTGGAGGAGCTGGTAAACGGCCTACGGGCTTCTCTGCGTCCTCCGGCAACCCTCCCATCTGCCTCTGTCAGTCCCATGGCCATGCCTGCTTCATACACGGGTGATGCAGCTGAGTGTGGCGGCTTCCTCCTGCAAGTGGCCTTGTTCATCGAGATGCAGCCGCAGAAATTTTCCACCGAACGCACTAAGGTAGCATTCCTGATATCTCTTCTTAATGGAAGAGCGCTGTTGTGGGCTAAAGCCATATGGAACGCTAATAGTGCCATAATTAATTCATATGATGCTTTCACTAACCATTTCAAAGAAGTCTTTGGCCACACTGCAGGAGTGCTTTCAGTGTCCGACCAGTTACTGCGGCTGCGCCAAGGCACGTCTTCCATTAACGACTACACACTGCGGTTCAGAACGCTGGCGGCGACTAGCGGGTGGAATGAGGTGGCCCTAATTAGCTCTTACCGGTAAAGATTGAATCCCCATGTACAAGCTCAAATGGCTATCTATGAAAACTCCGTTGGACTGGAAAGCTTCATGCAAAAAGCCAACCAAATTCCCCAGCGTCTGTCTGCCTGCCACGCCACCGAAGCCGCCCCCAGTACCAGAGCCGATGCAAGTGGACACCTCCCGGCTCACCCCATTGGAACGTGCTCGCCGTCTCGCGGCCGGTCTGTATCTATACTGCGCTGCGGCAGGTCATTACATCAGGACCTGCCCAGTCAGACCCCCACGTCCTGCGGTGAGTACCCTCCAACTAGACCCTGTCATTTCCACGTTGTCAATGCTATCGGTACAACTACTCACCCCAGACCTTTCTGTTTCAGTCCCTGCCCTCGTCGACTCGGGCTCCATGGGCAATTTCATATCCAAGGACCTATTGAATCGTCTCCATCTGCCCCGGAAACATCATGCCCAGGAGCTCCGAGTCGAGACCATCCTGGGAAAACCGTTAGGACGGGGGTGGGTGAAATATCGAGCCCCGACACTAAGGCTCAAGATTGGCACTCTACACGAGGAGGAAATCATGGTTTTTGGTACTGGAGGGACCCACCGTGGATATCATCCTGGGACGCCCCTGGCTAGTTCTCCATTCTCCAGAGATCAGATGGGACTCGTGTGAGGTGACTCGCTGGAGCGAGCACTGTCACCGCAACTGTCTCACGTCATTACCCACTCCTCTCCCAGGATCTCACTCCGCACCAGTTGCATTGACCCTCATCGAAAGCCCTGAACCTCGGGAGAAGGTCATGGTCCCATCTGATTACTTGGCGTTCCAGGATGTCTTCAGTAAGCAGGCAGCCACTCAGTTACCACCTCATCAGCCAAGGGACTGCGCCATCGACTTTCTGCCTGCGCCAATCGATTTGCTCGCCTGGATCAAACTTCCCGCAGGGTATGATATCCCTTGTCCACCCCGAGCGCAAGCGATAGAGACTAACCATCAAGGAGGCTCCTAGCCAAGGATTCATGCCCGACCTTCCGCGTCCTCACTCTCGTCTAGTTTCTTCTTTGGGGGCAAAAGAACAGGGGCTTGCGGCCCTTGTAATTCACCATCCTACTCGCGCCCTATCCACTTCCCTTGGTCCCGGCCGCCCTCGAGGAACTCCGTGGGGCCTGCATATTCTCCAATGTGGACCTGCGAATGCATCAACCTCGTTCGAAATCCGGGAGGGGCGACGAGTGGAAAACGCATTCATTCCACCATCTGGCACTATGAGTACTTGTATGCCGATGGTAGCCAATGCCCCGTCTTCTCCGGGATTCATGACAAGGTGTTCCGGGAGTTCCTCCACCGCTCTGTGATTGTCCTACATCAACGATATCCATTACTCCCGGACGGGCCACGAACCATGCTCCGACATATGACGTCAGTCAGGTCCTACAGGAGTACGTCAACACCATCTCTCCTAAAGCGGAGAACTGTAATTCCATAGCCCCACGGTACATTTTCCTGGTTTACATCGGCGCCATGCAGGGATTCAGATGGATCAGGGGAATGTTGATGCAGTCAAGGAGTGACCTCTTCCCAAGACCGTAAAGGAGCTTCAGAGATTTCTAGGATTTGCTAACTTCTATCGTCGATTCATCAAGGATTTCAGTTCCCACACTGCTCCTTTGACTTCCATGCTCCGAGGAAAACCCAAGCTCCCTGTCCTGGACCACCAGCGCCCACGAAGCTCTCACAAAGCTCCTAAGAGCCTTCAGCACGGTCCCCATCCTTCATCATCCTGATCCGGACATGCCGTTCGTAGTGGAAGCAGATGCCTCCACCACCAGCGTTGGGGCCGTGCTGTCTCAACATTGATGAGCATCCTCGCCTCCAGCCTTGCGCATACTACTCTAAGAAACTGACCCCAGAGGAGCAGGATTACGACATCGGCAACCGGGAGTTGTTGGCCATCAAACTCGCCCTGGAGGAGTGGTGGCACTGGCTGGAGGGAGCAAACCATCCGTTCACAGTCATTACCGACCACAAAAATCTCCAATACCTCAGAAGCCAAGAGGCTTAACACGCCAAGCCCACTGAGCATTGTTCTTCACCAGGTTTCAGTTAACCATCACCTACCGTCCCGGGAATCGTAACAATAAAGCCAACGACCTCTCACGCATGCACTCTCCAGACACACCCTCTGATCCTGAGCCCATTCTCCCTCCAGCCCTAATTGTAAGCCCCATTCAATGGAACATCAACGAGGACATTCGAGCCGCCACTCTTACCGAACCTGCTCCGCCGGGAGGCCCAGAAGGGAAAACGTATGTGCCCACTCCCCAATGACAATCCCTTCTGGGCTTCGTTCACAATGTACCAAGCTCTGGCCACCCAGGCAGCCAACGGACCCTCTCGCTCCTCCAAGCTCGGTACTGGTGGCCCAGTCTGCGCCATGTCCAAGACCCCTTGTCACCTCCCCATAGGCAAGCTAGTGCCCCTGCTGATTCCCCATCAATCCTGGTCTCACCTGGGAATCGATTTTGTGACCGACTTATCCAACTCCGATGGGAATACCTGCATCTCGGTGGTCGTAGATCGGTTTTCCGAAGCCTGTAAGCTAATCCCCCTCCCAGGACTTCCAAACGCTCTCGACACTGCAGAAAGTTTATTCACTCACGTCTTCAGAAACTTCGGAGTCCCCGAGGATGTAGTCTCTGACAGGGGACCTCAGTTTATCTCCCGCGTTTGGAGGGCATTCTTCCGACTACTAGGTGTCACGGTCAACTTATCCTCAGGCTACCATCCCCAGACAAATGGCCAGACTGAGAGGAAGATCCAGGAACTTGGACGTCACCGAAAGCCCTCCGGTCATACTGTCACGACGACCAACACAGCTGGAGACGTTTCGTCCCTTGGGCCGAGTATGCACAGAATTCCCTGAGACAGACCACCACCGGCCTCATGCCGTTTCAGTGCATACTCTGCTACCAACCACCGCTCTTCCCGTGGACAGGAGAACCATCGGAGTTTCCAGCTGTAGACCACTGCTTCCAAGTGAGCGAGAGAGTGTGGGACTCAGCTCACCTCCATCTCCAACGTGCAGTGCGGAGGCATAAGATCTTCGCAGATGCCCGGCGTACCGCTGCTCCCACCTACCAGCCTGGAGAGCTGGTTTGGCTGTCCACCCGGGATCTGCGCCTTCGCCTGCCCTGTAAGAAGCTGAGTCCCCGCTACATTGGTCCGTTCCCGATACAGAGGCAGAACAACGAAGTCACTTACGAACTCCGACTCCCACCCAGGTACCGAATTCACCCACTTTCCATGTTTCACTCCTTAAACCTCACTCTCCCTCTGCTCCGGGACCACCGAACCCGACGGACCTCCTCCTCCAGAAATCCTTGACCAACCGTCCATCTACCTGGTCCGAGACATCCTGGACTCGCAGCAACGGGGTGGTCGACTGGAGTATCTAGTGGACTGGGATGGTTATGGACCGGAGGAACGTTCTTGGGTGGCCAGGGACAACATTCTGGACCCTTTGCTACTGGAGGACTTCCATCGCACCCATCCTGGTCGCCCCGCACCCAGAAGCCGTGGCCGCTCCCGTCGCCGCATGAGGGCGTCAGGAGCCGCCCCTGGAGGGGGGGGTAATGTCAGGGATTCATCACAACTATGCTTTATGACAACTATGCAATAATATGATAGTGTTTCCTTGAAAATGTGAAATTAATGTTTGATGTTAAAAGTATGGTTCCTTGTTTGATCCCTGTTACTTGTGGGCACACAAAACTAAAAAGTCAAACATGAGTCATAACCACTGGAAGATTCAATTTAGAAGGATTCAGTTGCAGAAAACAGCTGTCTTTATTTGTTAAGTACTGCATTACAGTCTGTCTTGCTTTCATGCTTTATTTATTTTTTTGGTCAGATTGGATGTTACTTTCGACTCATGGAGCAATTACAACGCAATAAATGTTTGAAAATGTAACATGTTTTGACCATTTATTTAATAGAATTAAGAAAATGTAAGGTGATTATATAAAGCAAGTAAAAATAAGTTATTGGAAATGAGTAAAGTTTATGTATTATAGAACCTTAAATCACAGTTCATCAGTTTTCATAAAATGTATTTAATTAATTCACATTAACTGAACATGAAAGGGTGACGCTTAAATAAATGTTAACTTTTGTGTTGGATTTATGGATTAAATTGGATGGAAAATTTACATCTAATTGAATTACATAAGTTTTAACTTTTGGGGTTAAATATTTTTTTGAATGTGGTGGGAATTAAGTTATTTTTTATCACTTTAAACAACAGAGAGTGATGGTAAGATTCCAACAGAAAAGTAAAGCTACACGGAGCTACAATCGCAAACCACTCAGCAGCACGGTCAATTAGATTAACAAGGGTAAGTAGTCATTAGGTTGAAAAATGGCACTTAATAATGACTATCATTCAATAATTATTTATCCAGTTGCATGTCATTTGCTTATCACTTTCAGAAACACTTCTAATGTGATAGACTTACAACTCATTATTTTGTAATTATATAAATGTGGCCCCATTTCCTTGTATTGAACCCTAACAGATAAAACCTATTGTCACATGTTGTGGTTGCTCACATTAATACAGCATTAAGATAAAGCAAACCTTTTTTTTTTCTTGGCTAAACAGAAGCGTCCAAGTGCTGACCTTATCTTTTGTGAACTTCATTCATTCATTCATTCATTCATTCATTTTTAAAAAATAAATTATTACTTTTATTCAAAATCTAAAACAGTTGTTTTATATAACAATTTCATTCAAATGAATCAAATAATACATATATTTAATGAAACAATGCACTGCTATGTACTACATCTATTCAGCATACATATATATTTTTTATGTTTTTATTCTTCTTTTTTATTAATACTCTTCAGCATTAAAAATGTATAATATATAACATTTTCGGTAACACTTTACAATAAGGTTCAATTTGTTAACATTAATTAACTACATTAGTTACTATGAAATAGCAATTAAAAATACTTCTAAAGCTTTTATTAATAATCATAATTAATGTTGATTCGGACATGTATTAATATGATATGTAAAATCAAAAGTATCTATTAGTGTTATTTAATGGACCTGAGCTAACATAGACTAATAATGAACAGCTGTATTTTTATTAACTAATGTAAACAAAGATTAATAAATATTGTAACAAGTGTATGCTTCATTTTAGTTAATACATTAAACATAGTTAACAAATGGAACCTTACTGTAAACTGTTACCATATTTTCTCTCGATTTGTCTGTCATCTTGGGTTTATTTACCAACTGATATAAAGCATCTAAGATCACAATGAATATTAATCAAGGGATACACATATTAAACTAAACAATGTATACTACATACTGTGTCTGTATACTATATACATAATTCTGAATCATTATTAATATATTTTAATTAAATTAATACTTTCTCTTGTCAGCCATCTGAATTTTTTCCTCTCTGAGCACTGCACAATGTATTCTGGGATCGGCTTTCCATGAAGGATGCTGTCTCAGAGTTAGACGAGGCAGCACAATTAACATTCCTGCTCTTTGAAGGACCCGTGACGCTGTAGAATACTGACCCTTGTAGGCAGCTCACTAGGCTTTGGGAGACAGCGATGATCTTCTGGCTATGCTTGACAGAAGGTCGTATCTGTCACGTAGGATAGATTAGACAATTGCTTGTTCAATCCTTTTGTGCGCACCCCATTTTCTACTGTTACAGGTATAATTATAATCACAATGAAAATAGGCAGAACCCCTACCGCGACACTCTGCGGAGGCCAATGATGGTAATTAAGTAATGAGCTTGGTAGAGTTGCCCTTATCCCCTGTCTCCTCTCCAAGTTCAGAGTGACCTATTTAACTTCTGTTCCCTCTCCTTGCATCCTTGCTTATTTGCATATGGTAGTGTGTCAATGGGCCTCAATAATACATTCATTAATGTCAGGAAAATCACATTTAGAGAGCTGAATTATTTAAGATCCCGAAGACACCCACTCTACACTCCTGTGGATGGGCATGTGCTGAACAATATATCTGCCCGCTGTCTATACAAGGAGTGTGCCACAGATTTGAGCTCAACTTGTTGCAGTCTTTTTACATCACTGTCTTTGCTACATTTCAGAATGTCTCTCGTGAAGCTTTGCCACACAGATTGTGAGTTGGTCAGCTAAATAAAACAGGCGGTGTGCCAAAAAATTTGACTGATGTGTAATGTGGGAACAGGTGTCGAGCCATTCGTTATAGTCTGATAGTTTGATGAGAAAGAGAAGAAATGTATTTGCAATAAATGCTTTAAGAATCCTTAAACCGGAGCAGCGGAAGACTATTATTCTGCAGAAATGAGGAAGAACTGATGAAGGCACATTTTGATCTTTGGTTGACCAATCAGCAGAAAGGAGCATTTTATTCCCGCCCATCTGTGGAGATCAAATATCCAAGCTGTTTCTAAATGTTCTACCTCTGAACACAAAAACAAAAAATCAAGCCAAATCTTTGTTTTTCGATCATTTTGAGAAAATCAAAAAGGCACCGGTTTCTTCCTTTTTTTTTTTTTTTTTTCCTATTTTCAATATTAAATCAAAAATCAAATGAATGCATGATGCACGAAATGAGGTCGTCTGACAGGTATAAAGTGTAATTATAAATGTTTTGTTTGCAAACCAGCTCATGGTGATGAGTTGTTTATCATATCCAAATGTTAAGCTTCACATAATTGCCAGTGATGTTTATGATTTCTGAGGACAGTAGCCTACGCAAAACCATGAATAAGTACAGGAGGCAAAAGGTCAGGAATTATTCACAGAACAAACGTCCTGTGACATTTCAGCTTCGGGAAACTGACTGGCATAAATAACAGTTTATTGAGAAATTATCGCGTTGCCTCTGGTCTTTGCTTCAGAGGTTTGACATACTTCCTTCACAAGGACCATATACACAATTATTGTTTTAGAGTATTAGTGGTTTTAAATGAATGCTGTTCTTCCATTATGTGCCGTTTCATCTGGATGACTTTGAAAATGACGATGTAACATATAACATTTAGAGGCCTTTCTTCACATCTAAAGGGTAGGAGCAGCTTGCCATTTCATTTGCAGCAGTGAAGTCTCTGTGCTTTTTCTACATCATGTAGCAAGGATAGAAAAATCACACACCACTTTTAAGACAGACAATATGCATATTTAATTGTGGAACTTTGTCCAATGACATTATGTAACATGACGGAATTACAACAGCCAGCATGATCCACACAGAGATCTGATCTCATCATCATCCAGTCTGTCTGGAATGAAATGAAGAAACAGAAAAAAACAAAGACAGACTAAATCCAGAAGAACTATGTCAACATCTCTAACATGCTTGAAACGTTTTATACTGCGTCTACAACGGATGTAAGTGGTTAATTCTAACAGTAATTTTATTCAAGGGAGAGAAAAAAACAACAACTTATATTTAGATAATAATAGATAAGTATGGCACACTGCTTCAGCATGAAAATTGGGAAGGGGAGGTGTGGTACTGCTCCCCTTCATGTGATTGAGAACATGGATGTCCAAAATTGCATGATGAACTTACTTCACAACTGTTAATAATGTATGTTCTTTAACCTCTTAAGACCCGGCAAAACATTTTAGGGAAATAATTGTATTTTTTGATGTCATTTCATTGTTTAGAGCATTTAAAAAATGTAAACAAAAAATAAAAATAAAAAAATATTTTTTTATACATAAGTTATGCTACGTCCTTGGTAGAGGACATCGGGACTCAATTTCTTTAAAAAAAATAAAAAGACATGAATGAACATGCATAGGCAAAAACTATTGATTTTTTTTTAAATCACCAATACATTTTTAGTTTTCAGGATTTTTTTTTTAACAAACTTTGTATAAAGATAATTCTCAACCATGTTATAACAGAATGATTTGATATACCACTTTTCCTTATGCAAAATGTGTGTAAAATGGCCACAAATGGGTTTTCTCGTTATATACAATGTATCTATAAACTAAATTTAATTAGCATGTTAATGTGTTTTGGGGCAACAGGTAATGAAAAAAGAAGTGTAATATTGAGAGTAATAATTGACAAGATTTCCATAATAATATATAATATTTCATAGGAATATTGAAATATATTTTCTTTCCCTATTCATTTGTTGTGTCTCCCAAAATGCATAATAAACATGGTTTTAGTCCCGGTGTCCTCATATGAGGACATCTATGAAATCAACCTCCTGTTTCGTAACAGAAAGTCATATTTTGATTTGAAACACCATAACATTTTTCTGAGATGTTGATTTATGACTCACAGTTTAAAAATTAGTCCGCTTTAAATTACAATTACAAAATATTAGCATATTTCCATAAGAGTGTCACTAAATTAATATCAGACATTTTTGAAGACCAAGGAGAGGGAGTGGTCATGGTGAAACATCCAAACATTTAGTATCTCTGAAAAGCCCTGAATGTGCTCTGTACAGGACATCCAGACTTAAAACGGTGGCATGTATAGTCTCAGAGAAATTCACTAAAATATAATGTCCTCATATAAGGATGCAGGGTCTCAGGAGGATAAAGTATGCATGTATGTAGTATGATAATACAGACAGCATATTGGCATCGGCATATGATCTGTCCTGCCATTCACAACTCCTCTCCCAAGTCCCCACGGGATAGTGCCATTTTCTTTTTACTGGGGATCAAAAGAGAGAGAAGGATGTTTCAGTCAATTTCCTATTCACCTAAGGGTGCAGTCTCAGTATAGACTAACAGGCTTTGACGATCCTGCGATGCTCCTTCTGCCATGTCAAATCCCAGGGCTGCCCATATGTGCATTTATTGTGGTGCTGTCCATGGTGCTGAAATCACAAACCTGTGTGTAATGGAGCACAAGTGAACGATGAGCCGATGCCTCACAGAATGGAACTGTAATGAGTAGTCCACTGAAGGTGAGTTGAAGATGAACCCAAAACAGACATTACATCTCCCCCCTCTAACGGTGGCACCTGATGCCCCAGTGAAAAACACACCCCAAAACAGAAAAAAACACAAAAATTCCAGGAGGGTGGTAGAGCAGAGGCAGAATATGGGGAGGGATGGAGGGCCAGGCCCATGCAGGGGAACAGGTTCAGAATCATGGCCTAGGCTGTGGAGTAAGGGCAAACATGGCCATGGAACAGTGGCAGACAGTGAAACATTGGAGGACCTGGGCCGTGGAGCAGTGGCAGGCAGTGAAACACTGGAGGACCTGGGCCGTGGAGCAGTGGCAGACAGTAAAACACTGGAGGACTTGGGCCGTGGAGCAGTGGCAGACAGTGAAACACTGGAGGACCTGGGCCGTGGAGCAGTGGCTGACAGTGAAACACTGGAGGACTTGGGCCGTGGAGCAGCGGCAGACAGTGAAACACTGAAGGACCTGGGCCGTGGAGTAGTGGCAGACAGTGAAACACTGGAGGACCTGGGCCGTGGCGCAGATCCATAGAAGCATGGAGCCATGGTGTAGCAGAGACTTGGACAGACCACTTGACCGTGACAGACCAGGCAAAGAGTTTGAAGCAACCCCCATAGCTGCAACATGACGGCAGCATGTGTCATAACGGCCTCTGTGGCCGTGACAGGACAGTCTGTGAGTTCATGAACAGCCTCTGTGGCAGGACAGACAGTGAGTTCATGAGTGGCCTCCATGGCTGTGACAGGATAGACAGTGAGTTCATGAATGGCCTTCTTGGACGTGATAGGCAGACTGTGAGTTTATGGGCGGCCTCCATGGCCGTGACATGACAGACAGAGAGTTCTTGAATGGCCTCCTTGGCCGTGACAGGGCAAACTGTGAGTTCATGAAGTGATGCCACCACTCCGGAGGTTCTGAGGTGATGCCGCCACCTTGAGGTTCTGCAGCGGATGCCGCCACCTCTGGAGGTTCTGCAGCAGATTCGTGGACAGGAGAGGGCTCTGGAGCGGACTCGTGGACAGGATAGGGCTTTGGAGCGGACTCGTGGACAGGAGAGGCCCCTGGAGCAGACTCGTGGACAGGAGAGGCCTCTGGAGCGCAGTGTGCAGCCCATACGCTCAAAATGGCGACCGCCATCATGGGCAATGCAGCAGACAGTGGAATTCCGGCCGAGCTTGAGAGCGTAGAAACCACTGGGATGTCAGCCGCTCACACTGACATCAGTGGTGGATCCATCACACTAGCAATCAGTCTTCTCAGTCTGTCCAACTCCACAGTCCGCAGGAGCTTATGTACTATGCCCCACCCCCCACCCCCAAATCCTCAGGGAATACTTTGCTTGGTTTCATGGTGTGACGAGGCTCTGAAGTGAAGCCGTGGCAAGCGAGGCTCAGGCGTGGTTGCCACTTGGCCTTGGAATCAGGCGTGTTGCCAATCTTGGCCGGGGACTTGGGGAGCTTGTGGAGCTGGGCCGTGAGGTGGGCAGAGGACTGGAAAGCCGATCACAAGAGGCTGTGACTGACAAGACTCGGAAAGATCAGCTGTGACGTGACGAGACGCTAGAAGGGTGGCCATTTTGCGAAGAGACTATTGTTTGGCGGCCATTTTGCGACGAAGCTCTTGAATGGCGGCCCATGTTTTAAGATCTCTTGAGGGGCCGGCATGACGTGAACAGGCCCTGGCTTGGCAGACATGATGTTAGCAGGCCCTGGAGTAGCAGGCATGATGTGAGCAGGCTTTGGCGTAGCAGAAAAGATGTGAGCAGGCTTTGGCTTGGCAGACGTGACGTGAGCAGGCGCTGGCTTGGCAGGTGCCGTGGGACTCTGGGTAGCATCAACCACAGTTCCCACAGTGAATGGTGATCCACTCAGCAGTAAGGCATAGTCTATATATTTGGCAAGGGACCAGTGGACTTTTCCCCCAGGAAGCTGGGAGCAAATGGGCTCATTAAGACCCACCCCGAAAAATGTTCTTTAATGCCACGTCATTAAAGTCCACCCGGTTAGAAAGTTCACAAAAATCCTCCACATAATCTTCAATGGCCCGTTTGCCTTGTTGAAGGCGCAAGAGACAAACTGCTGGATTCATTGTTGTGGTTGTGTATTCTGTAATGAGTAGTCCACTGAAGGTGAGCTGAAGATGAACCCAAAACAGACATTACAGGAACTCGGAATAAACAATCAATTAACAATTTCACATTAGGTGTATGTTCACAGGCATTCATTTTCATTTAAATGTATCCAATCTAATTTCAGATTTTGACACTTCTGTTTATATGAACTCTAAATTTTGCATTCAAATATTAATTTACATGTACATCACATGTATTCCAAACAAAATTTCAGCATATGCACTGTGCCCAGTCGCCAAGTTTATAACCTGCGAAAGCCACTGCAATGTCACTGGAGCTACCATGAGTGTTTAATTATTGTCATTTTTGCCATAATGACAAAAAGAAAGCTGTCAGAAGAGGGTTTTTATATAATAATATATACATATTTTTTGTATTACATGATATATATACTATACTAAATCAACATAGTAAATATTCAGTCTCCTCCACTGACCAGTTTGTAAGACATAAATAAACATGTACGTTCATAAGACTTAAAACGTATGTAAACTGAGATTTTATTGTAAAAGGGCTGTTGTAAAAATACACATCACAGCACTTCGCATGTACTCAAGGTGTTTTTGAAAACTCAGATTCAAGCGTTTACATGGACTTTTTTTCCCCTATCAATCAGTTTATTTAAGGTCTGCATCTCCCCTTTCGATCCAATTTCATTCAGATCGAGCTCAATCGGATCGACTGAGGTGTTTACATGAAGCCTTTTCAATTTATTGAGCCACCAATTTGATTACTAACTGATTAATTGTGCAAACAAACATAGCTGCTGTTTCAGCAAAGATCTTGTACGTAGGAATTGCCCTACGATTATCATCCCTTGTCTCAAGTCAGTGTGACCATTCGTGAGGATATCCTTTATTGTGATCTCTATAAGTGGCTATTGTTTTCTTGTTTGGCTGGGATTTTTCCACACTTTCTCACACACTTGAGGTCTCATATAAAAGGTCTGCATCTTTTAATGGACCTGTTGTAACTTGACAGACTTCATGAATCCAGTTGATCACAACTGAACACACTGTTTCATCTATAGCCTATGTATGCTAATTTGGATCTCTCTAAACACTTGTCTAGACACCTGTGTGGGGTGTGTTTTGGGAGGCGGGCGGGTGTGTACAACTTAATTGGAGCCCTCTACATCATTACAGCCAATGGCCACTACTGTGGCAAGATTAATTGGGAGTCTGCCTAAACGCTACGGCTTCATCCGCCACAGCGGTCAAAGTGTTTCCAGAGCTAACCTTTATTAAAAGGCAACATCATGCAGTCAGGCAAAAACAACCACAATGCCTAGCCAGCGGTAGAAAAGGAGGTGAACAATTTTATTTGCACCATGTGCTCAGAGGCAGTCGATTTGTTGTGGGCGTGGAGCTTTAGTGAATTTCCTAACAGCTCCCCTACAGTTAAATGAGTAGGCGGCCCTGTTGGATCATGGATACTTCACTTGACAGCATGTCTGGAGGGGTGAGCATGGGTTGTGCTCTTCTAGTCACTTTAATTATGGCACAGCGACAGACCCGGCAGCCTTTAAGGGATGGCAAACTTCACATCACAAACAAGATAAATGATAGATAACCACAGTGAAAACTTGTGAATCATCTCAAGTCGAGGACTATGACTCAGATCACATGGATGTCAACTTCTCTGGGCTCACAAGTTGAAGGACTCATGTACAAAGAGTACATAAAACAACATAATGTGAATTAGCATCACAGCCTGCATGACTCTATAAGTGTGAAAGTGGAGGTTGTATAAATATCATAAATGCATTACATCTATCTATCTATCTATCTAAAACAAAACTAAATAAATGCATTAATCATTCTTCAGCTATTGAAAATTTAAAAATAGTAGATTTTCAGTGTAAGATTGAAATTATGGGTCTGGGACAAGGGTATTTCAATAAAAACTATACATAATCTAAACATAAAACTATATAAGATCTAAAAAAAAAGCAAACAATTTCAGTATGATATTTGTATATAAAATCATTTTGTTTCAGAATAGTTAAATAAAGTGGCTAGAGTAGCTGTGCAATGTCAAAAATAGAAACATCTCTCAGCTGAGGACATTACACAATGGCACCATGAGAGAATCTGTGTCGGAAAATTCAAGTTCACAGATTATAATAATAACATATAATTACTATTATGTTAGTATAATATTATAATAACATAACTTTTATGTTATACTATACTATACTATACTATAATATAATATAATATAATAAACAGTAACAACTCATTGGATTAACTTTTCTTGGTACATTTTGTTTCGGAGGCTTTTATAATGGCATGTAATCTAACATAATAAAAATAAAATAAAATAACGTTAAAATAAAATAAAATTTTTAGATGTATTATCATGATTCTGGTTCTGGGACAATGATAAAACAATAAAATCTATAAATGAACATATTTTGAAAATCTGCAAATCTAAAAGTTCCCAGGATTAGCAGTTTTAATGTAATCTTCATGTAAAAAGCAAAACAGAAATATACCCCTGACATATAAAAGTGCCCGAAGATGAAACATCAATGTATAAAAAGAAAAAACAATTTTATGAAACACAATTTGGTATAACACTCATGTTCTGACATATCTAACAACATGTCCAAGAACAGAGAAAGACTTTTGGCCTTCACATCTATAATATGCTGTTCTCTGCACTGGGAGGACATGCGTTTCTATGGTAACCCCTCCTGACACTGTAGCAAACACTCGAAGCACTCAAGACAACAATAAATTAGCCTGTCAGAACTCTAAAGGCCCACAGAATTCAGAACAGCACACACTGGTGAAATGCAAAAGTTGTAATTAATAATAAGAGCATTAGTAATAGTCCAGAGTAAGTAGTCTTGTGTGTGCACTGGAGAAGGAACAAAACTTAAAAACACCAAGAAAAAAAAAACATCATATTTAAGGAATTTAACATGGTAATTAATACAGTTTGAATGCAGAAGTCCCTAATGGGCACACTTTGTTGAGAATTGCACCCCTGACCTACCATCAATGAATCACCTCAAATTGTGCCTGCCTCAGTGCCTGAGTATGTGATCAATTGTGTTGATAATATTAATTTGCAGTTGGTATATGAAATGAAGCCTTTCCAGGAGCAATACCTACATTCTGGGATTCATGAAGCAGAACTTTTGTGTGTATAATTAATCATGGAGCAGATTTACTGCAGACACCAAAAGAAGTAACCATGGAAACCTGGTGACAAAGCAGTGTGTGTATATTATATGGTGCTGACTGTAGGGGGTGGGGGGTTGGGGGATGCAGATTTTTTTTTTCCTCTGTAACTTGGAAGACATGTCTGGCTCCAGGTTTAAGGTCTGAGTTGTACCTGCTGTACTAGGTGCCACTTTTGCATTCAACAACATCACATTGTTTTGTATCTGATATCCCTGTACACATCAGAAATTACACAAATAATAGCATGACATTGATCAGATTAATACAGCATGTCGAAAAAACTTTAAAGAGAATAGTTCACCCCAAACAAACCCCCCCCCCCCCCCCCCCCCCCCCAAAAAAAACAAAATAAATAAAAAAAGTTGCTGTTAATTTCTCCCGCCTCAGACCATCCAGTATGTAGGTGACTTTCGTAAGAATATAAAGAAGATTTATACCTGACACTGTGGTCCTTGAATATTCATAAATACCCTCAGTGGCTGCCCATATTTTTTATAATAAAAAGCATACAGTATAAGGTAAAAACAAAATAATACCATGGCTCCTTAGGGTATAGTGAGGTTATGAGCGAAAATGATCGGTCCTGTGCAAGAACTGTACTTTATTTACAACCCATTTGATAGATCAAGTATAACATCTCACACAAATATTGAAGGTATCACTTAATGACTGGAAGCCATCAGACGCCAGTGAGTTGTAGTCCAAATGTTCATTTTTGTGTGAACTATTCCTATAAAACCACTTAAGCTCGGGGCTTTTTTTGGTATTTTCGCCTAAATTTTTCATACTCAAATTCAAATGTTTGCCCTACACACATACAATGGAGGAAATTTAAAAAAATGGTTTCATTGTAAATAAAACCCTTTGAACTACAAAATATGAAATTTTTTATGGAATTCTTTATAAATAACATTATATACTTTTCAACTATTACTTTAAACACAAAAAAAACATAGGCGCTTTTGGAGTTTTAAAACAAATAATTTTTTTGAAATTCTGTATTTCAGGTTCTATTAGGTCCAGCTCTTTGCAATTTATTTTGTTTGATGCCATTAGATGCCAAAATGTACCAGAAAAAATAATCTTTCAAATAGCAGCTTCTAAACAGGAGTTATTACATTATTTGTGAAGCGAGTGAAATTGTCTATTTCTGCATATAAATGTGTCATTGTGAGTTTCCTTTGCAAAACAGGCTTTATAAAACACATTAACCCCACAATCCTATTGTACTCTGTGCCATAAGCACTTTAATTGATTATTTATTGAATTATGTTTTTTTTTTATGTTTTTCTAAGTAGTAATATACAAAATGGACCAAATTTCTCATATTGTGATTTATACACTCAGTTTAATTCTTTCAGGATGCACAAAACTGTCTACATTATAATTTATAGCTGGTCTATAACACCCTAAAATAGAATCCATATCCTCCAGCTTTATATCATTCCATTTATATGCATTCTGTATTGGGATAGTGATCACAGCATCTCTGACCTCAGCATCAGTTGATCACAGCATCTCTCTCTCATCCTGAATCCAGCTGTGCTTGCCTCTGTGGTCCAGAGCTGGGCTAATCCGCTAGCCGCGAGCTACATTCTACATTCACAGCGTCAAACCAACATATGTTAGCTCATCTACACCGCACTGTAATCATCCATCTATATTTACTGTATATTTACTGTATACTTACTGAAATGCATAATGTACTGTACTTTTCTGTCAGCAAACAGTGTATCAGCGTGCTAGTATAGCTAACACGCTTCATAACAAAGGGTAACACTCTCAAACTCACGGAGAATCGCTCCTAAAGTCTCCCCAGACGCGCGCACATTTCCTCTCCACGGCGCCGCTGACCGTTTTTCATCATATATAACTTGTAATTTGATAATCATAGACTGAAAGGATCCGAGACGCATTCGCTACAACTCTTCCGTGCGGTCAAACGCCTCCATTCTCGCGTCATGGACTTCATTCTCCAGAGAGCACTGGCTGAGCGACCGGACGGCGACCCCTCCTTTCTCTGCCCACTGTGCTGACGCGGCGGTGTCAGAGTTCACAGAGTCTGAAATGGCCGATCTGAGTGACGTGTAAACTGACCAATCGCAGCCCAGAACTGGCCGCAAATCTCTATAACATCAGAAGAGCTGAATGCGCGCTGGCATGCCATGGAGAGCCTGTGAGCCGCTGACCGCGCTGGGTTTCCGTTCCCTAGGCAGAAACGCGAATATCTCACCGATGGAATCACGCATAAACCTTAAAATGGTCTTGTTTGAAAGAAGAGATCCTAATCTAAAAGGTAATATAGAGTTTATAGATATTTGTGGCTGTTTGCGGCTAACTGAAGCAGTGCTACGAGTAGAAATGTTACACAATAAAAAGTTCCGTTTTTTTCATCGCAATTCAATTGAAGATAATTCGATCTATGGTTGTCACACAATAAAATAATCTACATCGTGAAATTCCTGAGAATGAGAGCTTTCTTGTGATATATGACTTGACTTTATTGTAAAAAAATATATCAAATACACATTCTTCGTAAAAAAAGTTCGCAATGGTTAGGCGGAAAATTGTGTGTGGGACGAATACATTTCTAAGCTTAATTTTTACTGCTTTATGAATATAAAAACCAAAAGGAATGGTATTCTTTGTAAAGAAGACACTCTAAGCTTTCAAATGAACCCATATATGGGCTGATACCATATAAGGAAGGCTATGCAAATGAAGCATACACATTTTTAACGTGACTTTGGACCGTATCCGGGTCCGCAGAGTTTAACTGAGCCTTTTTGGATAAAATTATATTCCATGTATATGTTCTACTAGCAACATGCCTTGATATCAGAATATGATGTTATTCTTTATTTATTCGCTTTACAACAGTTAGCCTTTATTGCTAAATAAGCTAATTTATGTCAAAGAAATTCCGTATCAGAGATGTGATTTGGCTCCTTGAGCAGTTCTGTGCAATCTGTTCCACAAAACGATTTGTTCACGTTCGTTGACTGACACACTTTCTGCAGGCTATATTTACCCACAGGTCACAAGATGTTTGTTATTCTGATTCCTGAATTATTTATTATTATTATTATTATTTGTACAGAAACAAGTCTAAATTCTTTAATAAAATTTGCACACACAAATCTAGTAAGAGACTCTCAAAACAGTTTTTAAGCATCCTGAAAATTACAACAAAGCATATACTTTTACAGATTATGTTCATGATTCAAACACTTAAATGATTTGTCTTAAAACCTGATTGATTCACAAATGAAACGACACTACTGCCTGCACCCTGCTTGAGGAAGAGCTAGCAAAAACACGTTATCATCTTGCTTGAAAGGTTTAAAACATTAACATAGCAAGAAGTAAAGAAAATACATGCACAATAAAAAGAGACACAACATGGCCATTTGTTTTGAATGGAAAGTTTTCCAGAAGTTCACATTAAATCTTATTGGATTTGCATACTCACCATTGTGTTGTAATTTTGAATATGTGCATTATGTCTGCATAATCATCACTGAACAAAGGGGGATTTTTTTCTTTTTTTTGTTTTGTTTTTTTAGAGTATGGACCCAAACCTCTACTGTGTATCAGAATATCAGTACATACCTATATTTACCGGTCTGGGTCACACTTTAGTTTGGGGATCATTTCTCACTATTACTGTAACTAACTATTAACTACGACTTTTGCCTCAATAAACTTCTAATTTGTTGCTTATTAATATTTAGTAATGTAGTTGTTAAGTTTAGGTGTAGGATTAAGGGATCTAAAATATATTCATGCAGAATAATGCATTAATATGTGCTCTATAAGTACTAATAAATTAAAACAGTTTGCTAGTAATATATATGTTAATAAGCAGCTGGGTAATAATGAGCATTGGTCCCTAAACTAAAGTGCTGACTGTTTTAAAATACTTTGAAATCAAGCATGGCCTATGCTGCAATCCCAGAACAAAGAGTTTGCAATAGACTTTACACCTCTGGGCCTGTTTACACCTGGTGATTTCATGCGATTTCGCTGATCGGATATCTATCTGATTTGTTAAAACGTTTCCATTTACACTTGGCCACATAAATGTGTCGTCGCAAAACGGATATAAATCCGATCTTCAATTCCTGCGCTATATTTAAATTTAACGGAGTTCACGTCAACGAAATCAAAAGACAAGCGCTGCATTTTATTAATTATCAGCTCATTTCAAGATCAAAGATTGCAATAGGAGAGTGCACGGCATCAGCACTGGAAAGATAAGTCTGTCTTACTACTTTTAATGAAGACGATTGTGTGTTGACCATCTGCGTATTACTTTCAGTTTCATTTGCGGAAGTTTGCGCGTCGGCTTGCTGAAGAGATGCTCAGCTACTCATCCGCGGTGTTGCATATGTTGCATTAGCGCAGTCTGTCATATAGCCTATAACACGCTCTCACGCGTTTATTATTTTAACATTTTGGCAGGCGTAAAATTTACATATGTGGTTTCAACAACCAGATCCATTGTCCAGTTTCGTCCAATTACACGACGTATCCTCGTTCCTCGCTCATCACAGTAGGCAACTGTGACAGAAGACAGGACCTAAAACAATAAGTGGTGCCCCTTCTCCTCGTTTTTGTTTCCATTTTGAAAATGCTTTGTTTTCAAAGCTGGCCAATTCACTCCCAAGCCCTCAGCTGACAGCAGCAGTCTCCTTCACCTCTGCTTATAAAAGGAGAATGTGGAGGAAGAGACTGTGGGCTCCAGCACCTGAGTCCGCTCCAGTGTCGGCTCCAGCCCCTGAGTCCGCTCCACTGTTGGCTCCAGCCACTGAGTCGGCTCCAATCCCCACATCCAGCCCAAGCAGGGCTCCTGTTCCCACGTCCAACCCAAGCAGGGCTCCTGTTCCCACGTCCAGCCCACGGAGGGCTCCTGTTCCCATGTCAAGCCCAGGGAGGGCCACAGTTCCTGAGTCAAGCCTAGCGAGGGCCGCTGCTCCTACATCAGGCCCACAAAGGGCCTCAGGGGCCGAAAATTTCCCCAAGGATTTTTTTTGGGAGGTAGAGGGATCCGGCCGTAGAGGCCGGGCCAAGTGCCGAGTGTTCATTGATTTCAGGTATGTCCCATTAAGTTCCATTAGTTTCCACCTGTGTTCATTAATCATCTTATTAGTTCCTTGTTATTTAAGCCCTGTGTTTTCCTGAGTCCTTCGTCCTGTCTTAAAAGTCAATACCCGTTGCTACGTGTGTGTTCCTTGTTGATTATTAAAACTATTCTTGAATTCCCCTACATCTCCTCGTTCCTTGCTCCTCAAAGTAGGCAACGGTGACAACCTCATCTGTTTCATCAAATTCAGTAGCACAGTTGTTTTGAACAAAGTCCTGTTCAGTCTTCTATGAGCAAAAACATGTGGAGTGTGATTTGCAACAAACTACAGTCTAAAGTACAAGCTCTCTTGTGGTTTTTCAAAAGCCTTTGCTTATTGGTGATCTTACATTTATAAAGTTGGCCTTTTAGGCTGTGAAGTTCTGAAATAGAGGTCTGCAGTATTCATTAACTATCATTGTAATCTACAGCGGTCTCTCTGCAGTGCAATCGATCTAGTTTGCATCTTGCAAGACTGTAGCCAAACATAAATAAAAGAGATACTGCAGCAACAGGTGATTATGGCTAGTGTGTTTTGACAAACTGATTTGCAGGCTGAATTTTAGGATTATCACTTGAGGGGACATATACTCTAGATTTAATTCACAGGTCAAATGTCTGTGTTGAAAATGTTTGGGCAAGAAGGTTTTTTTCAGATCCGTGGTACACATTAGTACAAATTATAATTTGTCAATTAGCCTGGGCGACATGATTACTGAGCTGAACTCATTGAACATTTTTCAGACATATGACTCCTTGTTGTTGTGGACTCCTCGATGTCGTGGTGTCAATGTACCAGGTGAATGGCAGGCACAATGGAGTTAATTGTTGTGTGCTGTGACTGTGGGCATTGCTGTGAACATCCTTAACATGTATTACATATAGCCTCATCATTATAAGATGGAATACATGATGGATATTCTAACTAAGAGAGATGTTGAATTAGTGTTGTAGTCAAGACCACCTAAACCGAGACCAAGCTGAGACCAAGACCAGAGTGTGTTGAGACCAAGACAAGACCAATAATTTTAGGGACTGAGACAAAGACAAGACCAAAGCAGGTCAAGACCGGGTCAAGACCAAGACCCAACCAGCACTCCTTAAATTCATCTGACAGATACACATTTATTGTCTGACAAATATCTAATATTTAATAAATAAATACAATTAGAATGATAAGACACTATATAGAGCTGTTACCAATTAAATTAAATTGCTAAAAATAACATTTTGACTATAGAAAGGTGATGGAAAAATACATTGAATATGAATGTAAAACTAAAACCAAACCAGATGGAGGCAAATCACTTAATGTGTGAGTCACTGAATTATTTATCCAACCGATTTGTTCAAATCAAAACAACTGATTTATTCAGTAAAGAATTACCGCTGTGTGTTGCTCAGAAATGCAACAGCTTCTATGGATTGCTGGACTTTGTTTGGAACTATTGTTGTTGCCGAAATAGCAAAAAAATAAAATAATGAATGAATAAATAAATAGTTAGTGTCTAAAATGTAATTTACTTAATACTTTAGTTTTATTTAACATTTGCATAAAATTAATATCACGTTTTTCAAGTGTGTCCATATTCATGAAAACAGCTCTTGCGATTTTGCTTAATTTTATGTACTATGAAAAACAAGATCTCAAATAATTTTTTTGCAATCATATCTTGAAATCTTTGGCCATTTGTATTAATTTTGGTGACATTTTTGACTGTCACAAATCCGGTCTATGAACTTCCGTTCATTCACCACCAGAGGTCACCCTTCCATTACATTGACTCCCGCACTACACAAACTGTTGCATAGCACACCGGACTACATTTCCCATCATCCATTGCACTGATTGCACACAGCTGTAACCAATCACACGCTCACCTGGAAACTATTACACACACTATATAACATCCACCCAGATCCTGCTCAAGTAGCAGAGTATTGTCTGCATTTATTACTCTCCTAGTGATGGCACTTTATGGAGCCAGTTCCAGTTTTGCTAGTTTAGTCACAGTCTCACCTTGCCTGTTTTCCTGTGTTCAGATTCTTGCCTATGTTTTCGGATTACACTTTTTGTCTTGCTGTTTTGGACTCTGTTTGCCCCTGCCTGGATTATTGCTATGTACCTGGATTATCTCTCTTTGCCTTGCCCTGTTGGATATTGTTTACCGTCGATCGACCCACTCCTGTTTACTGGACTGCTCTTGTGTTTTGCCCGTACCATACCTGTTCGCTGGTGTTTCGACCCTGCCTGTTTGTGACCACGTCTTTTAATAAAAGCTTTGCACATGGATCCGCACATCTCATGTTCTGATTACTCCATAATATTGACACAATTCCCTGTTAAATTCTGACCAGACACAGCAGTATCAAAATAAATCAAATTAGAAATAAGTTATTGATTGCATTTAAAGCAGGAAGTTTTACATAATCACATTAATAATGTTTACAAATAATTCTGACAGTGCACTGGCAATTTATTGACATCCCTGCAGTTGTGGTCTTGAAATAAAATCCCGAGTCCGTTTAGACTGAAACAGAGATTTAACAAATGGTCTTAAGTCAGGCCTCAAGACCAAGACTGGTCTAGAGTATTACAACACTCTGTTGTATACAGAGGAGTCTAAAATCTGAGGCCACAAGAGGAAATTGCATTTTTCTAATACAATACAGAATGAGTTTGAATTAAAAATTGACCACGAGTTATAAATCAGTGAAATGTTGAAAACAGTTTTTGCTGCTCAATATGAATTCATATTGTTCTTAAAAAATGAACATAATTTATTGTTTTTCCTTTCATGAAGAATAATGTAACATAGAAGACTGGAGTAATGATGCTGGAAATTCAGCTCTGATATCATAGGATTAAATACAATTTTAAAATATATTGAAACAGAAAATAGTTATTTTGAATTAACAATATTTGGTTACACTTTACTGAAGGGGTGTGCATAAGACTGACATAACACCTTCATAATCATGACATGCAAAGATGACATTGTTTGAGATGTCTTTGTTATGGGCTATGGTTAGGGGTAAGGGTAGGGTTAGGTCAAATAATGTCATATTTATATTTTATTATTTAAAAAAAATATATATATATATAATTTTTTTTTTTTTTACTTTTGATGGAATACCTTTTCTTTTCTTTCTTTTTCTTTTTTCTTTTTTTTTATCTTAAAACTCTTTTCATTTAAAGATGTATACCATATTTTGATTTCTAGATTCTCAAAATGGTCTCAGACTTTCAGACCTACTGCATGCCTGTGAAGACATCAGCAGGCTGCTGAGCACATTCTTTGAGTTCATGCCATCCAAACTGGCAGCTTTCTGAACATTTCACCTTCAGCAAGGTTTCCCGACCTCAACTGTGGTTACAGCTGTCTTGTTTTTATATTTTCAAATGTGTTAATAACAAGCAACAAGCCAATGTTCACTAAAAATTCAATGAAACCCTAAACCTTTAAAATCTTTTTAAAGTATTTCAAGGCTGTGAATTCAACTGAAACATCAGGTTTTACACAACCCCATGATATAGCCTACATATTTTACAGTACAATTTGAAAATATATTCAGGATTTGGCAAGCCAACGTGAATATTTAGACAGTCGGCTCCTGGTTGCCTGAAGGAGCAGCAGTGTTCACAGCTGGCCTGGTTTTGAATGCTTCAAATGAATGCATAATGTTCATACCTCTAAGTGATAACCTTTTTAGAATGTTCTAAAATAATTTTGCCACTGTTTATATTGTTCTTCAAGTGAAATGTAAGTATGCACCTCAACTATCTGGGAAAAAAATGACAACTTGTGTTTACAACACACTCAATAAAAAGGAGGATTTAACACAAATTGCCATGTTTTTTCAGCCTTTTCAGTCCTTTGTAATCCATATGGTGTGTGTGTGTGTTTCAAAGCACTCATGTGGTCACATTTAACATCCTTCATTGCCAAGCATTCAACACATTTGCACTAATGTTTACAGCTACTGCACTTATTTAGTGAAACAAAATGGATTATGGTGGTATTTCAACTACATTTAGAGGTTAATTGAATGTGGGTACAATGTTCATTCTTGCGTTGATTATTTTAACATAGCTTCAGGCATTCGTCTACCAAACATGCTTCACTTCCCCTCCAGCCACTTTCTCATTATGTGTGTGCATTAGAATCAAACCCATTTAATATCACTTTCAAATGGGGCTTATTCAGTCATTGTGAACTGAAACGCTATTGATTGGTATTTATATGGGAACAACTTTTTGATAATGTGACATTGTAATGAGCAGTTGTTCTTGTGTGATGGAGCAACAATCAGAAATTTATGTTCTATATGTTTATTGTTAAATATTGGAAAAATGTGTCTGTGCAGTGTCATTTTTGCAAAAACATAACACTTTTAAAGTGAAATGCCCAGTGAGTGGTGATAAAAGTGTGTTTAGTTTTATCCAAAGATGAATGTGAATTGGGTATAATTTAATTACTTCGGTTATTGTGCGTATTGCGGCAGTTCAGAAATAAAATATCCAGTGAGTGGCACTGAAAGGTTATTGTTCTGTTGTGTTTGAAAATAACATACCACGTATAAACCTAACCGATAGTGTTAACAAATGCAAATGCACATTTTTGTAGGTAGAGGGAAGTTTTTTTTTTTCCTCAATGAGCCTGGGTTGCAACTATTGATTAAAAAGATGGTTTGCTTTATTTCATGTTAAGTGGAATAATTGTCACATACACGATAATGAAATTATTTCTAAAAACACATGCTGCCAAAGCTGGTGTCAGGATCATGGACTGTCTGTGTCATGTTTTGCCCCTGTTTCTGTTCCCTTATTTGGCCATGTTCCTGTCCTCGTTTTGTTAATTAGTTTGATTAGTAATCCCATCTCGCCAGTTCCACTCCCGACCCAGTGTCCACCTCACCATCTCCCCAATGAGCGGGAGGAGGCGCTGCCCGGAGCCCCACCGCGACAGAGAGCAGGAGCTGCCGCGACCCCACCCCCCCCCCACACCCCCCACCCCCCCACCAACCCCACCCCACCCCCCACCCAACCCCACCCCCCCCCTCCTCCACACCCGGAGCCATCGCCGCACGAAGCGACAGTGCTGCGAATCGCCGCGGAGCTGCAAATGACGTCAGTCAAGGTTGTGTGAGCCGGCAACAACGCCCGCCACGAGGGAGAAAGCCACGAACGGTGTGAGTGTGGAGAGGAGCTCTGCCCCCTGCACCGCGGCTGAGGGTGAGCTGTGTATGGCGCGGCTCCACCCTGGCCCCACGGATCCTCGGCATCCCTCTGGCTCGCTGGCTCTCCGTCTACGCCCGGCTCCGACACGTTGGTCGGACCCCTGGAGTCAGAGCCCATTAAACTCCATGGATCCTCGTCAGGTCAGCTCCACTGTGGGGCGACATTATGGCTGTGGCCTGGGTCAGTTGGGCTCCTCTGCTCCAAGCCCCTCCTGTCTCCTCCCTCCTTCGTCACCTCCCTGGTCTCTGTCTGCCGGCCCTTCTTGGGGTCCGTCCTACTCTGGAACCTCCTCCCAAAATTCCACAAATGCCTTCATCTGTGTTGCTACGGGGCGAGGACGCACCTTCCGGGAGGAGGCGGAATGTCAGGATCATGGACTGTCTGTGTGATGCTCCTGTTTCTGTTCCCTTATTTGGTCATGTTCCTGTCCTTGTTTTGTTAATTAGTTTTTAATAGTCATGCACTGCACCTTGTTTACCCATAATCCCTGTTATGTAAGTCCCAGTCTGTCTCTGTCAGGTCTACTCGTTCTCTACGTGTGTTGGCTCAAGCTCCTATTGTGGATTATCTCCTGTGTTTCATTATTAAAGACTGTTAATTGCTTCCTCGTGCCTCCAGCGTGTTCCCTCAGCAGTGTGATGTGACAGCTGGCTTGTATATTTACTTCAAAATCTAAAAAGCTAGATAAGACACTGTTTTCCTTTGTCAAACATTTGTATATTGTATTTTAAAAGACATCAGAATCACAAGCAATGTCCAGTGGAGTATCGTCGACATTAATGAAACCAATTACATTCTCAAAGCAACCTTTGCTGCAGTGGAATACACTTCACACACTTGGCAAATTTTGTAGTTAAGGGGCATTACTTATTCTTTTAAAATAACTTTTATAGGGACAAGGCAAAACATTATTTCCTTTGTGTCACATTATTTTACTTCACCAACAGTGTTATCTAGCAGACTGTGAAACGACGGAAGCCTGAATCCACCAGGGATTGCAGCAAAGAAAACAACCATTTCTAAATCATTCAAAGCTCAGAGAACATTGCACAGGAGTTCCACTGGGGCTTGAAATGGACCTGCATGTCCTTTTGGATCATTTCAGAGACCAGTGGGCAAGTAAGCCCAAATAAACCTGCATTCAAGTCATGTGTACATGCATATCTAGGTGACTCAATAGCGAGCTACAAGAAGAACACAAAACAGCCTGCTAGAGATACACAGTGTTTATATTGTTGACAACATTTTCATAATGAAAAAGGAGAAAATAACTTAGCTAAGATGGAAAAGGACTTTTAATTTCCTCAATAATATGCCAAAAGTAATCTTTTGACTTTGGAAAATATAGTCATCATAAGAAAAGGATAATGAATCATTGATATGCTTGCATCAGAAGCTGTGCACAGGGATGAATTTAAATTAGTTTGTGCCTCTGGACATTTTGTGATACCAAGAGATAAGTATATGTGGACAAATGATTATGGGACATATGTGACACATAAAAGGAAATGCACAAATAGCACTCAATAATTCCTGGAATGGACATGATGGGATAGACCAAAGAGTGAGTAATACAGGCTGCACACAAAACCATATAATAGCAAGCAATTTAACAACAATTTACAGAAGAAGTCACAATCTCACTGCATGTTGAGGGTGTACGCAGCAATACTCCATGGCTAGAGCAAAGCACAGCCCTGAAAACTGCAGTAGTTAGTAGTAACTACTGCTCACAAGACAGTAGGCTATGAGCAATCAATTAGATTACAAACCTCAGAAATATGAGGAAGAGACAATACCTTTTCTGTACAAAATCGGAACATGGTGCATTACAAGAGACACCAATGAAAAAAAAACAAAAAAACAATCAGCCTGTGAAATGCAGCACCCAATGGCTAATGTGATCAATTTATAGAACCAGTGAATCCACTTCCTATGATACACTGCATTATTTATCAGTATGATCATCTAAGGCAGTGGTTCCCAACCCTGGTCCTGGAGGCACCCCAACACTGCACATTTTGCATGTCTCCTCTCTCGGACACACCAGTTTCAGGTCTTGTAGTCTCTACTAATGAATGAGGAACCTGAATCGTGTGTTTGATTAGGGACATGCAAAAGTGCATGGCAGGGGTTGGGGTGCTCCAGGACCAGGGTGGAACCACTGATCTAAGGATTTATATGGAGAAAAAAAAAAGGTTATTGTATCAACACCACTAGGAAATGCATTTAAAAATTATTTCCTATACAGTAATTTTAAAGTTCTCTTCTCTTCTCTCTCCTCCCATAATTGCGACTAAAGTGACAGGCCTGGGATCACATGCATTTGTTTGGATGATTAAAGAGCAGCTTTGACATTTGATAATCATGCACTTTGTGGAGGAAGTAATATGAGTTTTGGTGTGATATAGGTAGACGGGGATGACAGAATTTTACAGGTTAAAGCAAAATTATCTGTGGGAGGTGTGACTAACACATTAGATCCATCAATGTTAGTAAGAATTTCTGTCATAGATTTAGACAATGGTATGTTCCATCCAGTTTGCTATGAGCATTGATGATGGTGGTTGGCACAATGATCATGGTTCCCAGAACCTTAATATGGCCATGATGGTTGCAAAGTCCTTGGGCAAGCATGGATTGCAGAGGTTTTTGTCTGCCTCTAAATATGTCATTTAGTCATGTAATTCTCTAAGTGCTAAACACTGTATATCACAAAAATCACTAACAACTCGGTGTCAAGTCACGTGTTATCAAAACGAATGCTCTTCAATGGTAACAGTTTTTGTAATAATTGATTTGACTGTTTTTCCCTGTATATAATTGACTCTGAATTCTGTACCACTGTGGCTAACAAGCAGAAGATACAGCATTTGATTCTATATCTCTTTGGCTTTTACAACACTGCAGAAAAACTGCCTCACCATTTCAATGGTAAAACTTCTTCCATTTGAGATTGGTTGTGATATAGCCTTTCGACAGCATAAATATACTGCAATATTCTTTGGATTTAATTGTTGATGTTGGTGCATTCAGAAAACATTTTCTTGGTGATTTAAAACATTTATTTTAAGTATTACATAAAAAAATAATAATATAAAAAGAAGCCGAAGAAATAGTCAGGTTACAAAAGTGAACATTTAACCAATACCTTGTGGTTTGACACCAATGCCTTTGGCTTGTTAGAGCATCTTTAAGATCATTTGTCCTCATCCTGAAGGCTTCCACACCAAACACCACCAAAGTCCTCTTATCTACCCTCTCAACACCTCACAGGATAAATCCTTCAAGTCACATCAAATAACCACTGGTGTACCTCAGGGTTCAGTGCTTGGCCCCTCTTCTTGTTGATAAACACAACATTACTGGAACCTACTATCCAGGAACATGTTTTTTTTTTTTTTGACTGATCCGCCAACAACACCTGTTCTACTTGCCATTCAAGCCCAACAACCCCACAGTAGTTACATGGATCTCAGCCTGCATTGTAGATGTCCTACAACAGATTTGTCTTGCACACTGCCTGGCAGATTTGCACTCTACAACATCTGTGCTGTACTTCAAAAATATTCAATGTGATCTCATGAGTATTGGAATTGATTTTACATAAAGTGTGGTTCTATAACACATGCATTTACTTATGCTTGTAATGGTACTGACGTATTGACTTTTGTTGCCAAATCATTTCAGAACTACATTATTTTATACAAGCCAGCTTAAAGTGAAAAAAATAAAAAAATAATTAATAATAAAATCTTTAACTGTCAATTGCCCAACAATTACTTATGTAATATGTTTTTTTTTTTTTAGCGTGAGACACACGTTTTGAATATGCTAAATATGATGAAAATAAAGCATTTTAGGTAAAAGGAAAAAGTTGGCTCTTTGGTAAGTTGTAATGGCTGCATTTGTATTAGTAGCGTTTATTTGTGAGTGTACATTTTGAAAATGGTAATTTATTGTATACTTGTATTATAAATGTGGCACCGGGTGGGGTTTTTTTTTTTTTTGGGGGGGGATGCAGTTTACCTGTTACTGGGAGCAGAGTTTGTGTTTTAAGCAATGACCACAATAGGAACAAGTTTACTTTTAGCTATTGTCTTATACTTGCAAATATATATATATATAATAATATATATATATATATATACAATTATATATATATATATCAGATAGATATATAATATACATATATATGATATTAATACATACAGTATAATACATAACACACCACACCACAAAAATGGCAAAACGTAGTCCACATGAGGAGTGGGTGCAAATAAAAAAGTATTTATATTAATTAATTAATTAATTTGCACCTCACTCCTCATTTGGACTACTTTTTTTGTTTCCATTTTTGGAATAAACTAGTATGATTACACTTGTCTGTATTGTTGTTATTACTATTATTATTAATTTATTTTTCACTCAATCTCTCTCTCTGTCTCTTCTCTCTCTATATGTATATATGCTCAGGGTTAAAAATATATATGTATTGGTATATTGTAAATAAAAACATTGTAACTACATAAAACAAAAGGGATACAGGGTTAAGGGGTCTAAAGGTACCTAAAATATATTTTAAAATGGTAAAGGATATATAAAGGATTTGTAAATATTTTACTTGTACAGCTGTAAAACCATAATGTTGCTTACATTATAGATTCTGTTAGACTCACTTTCAATTTTAGATTATACTTCATCTCATTAGTTCAAGGAAATAATCCTGGATCTCCTACCTTCTGAAATTCTAAGTTCACAGAAATACGGGGTTATTGGTTTAGAGGTACCTCATGGTACCATTACAAAGTGACCCAAAAATAATTATATTAAAACCTTCAGATTCAGCTAACCTTAATGGTGGAATGACCTCCTCAACTCCATCAGAACAGAGTCCCTCTATGTCTACCCTCAAAGTATGCCTGTAGAAACAACTCTTTTGTGAGCACTTGACTCACTGCACTTCCTCTTTCTCACTTTTAAAACCCCCTTTTCATTCTGTTTCTATTTTTTTTTTTACTTTATATTGCGCCACTTCTGGTGCCATTGTTTCCCTTGGATGAACCACTTGTGTTGTAGTATTATTTATTTGTACGTTTCTTTGGATAAAATCATAAATGAGAAAACAAAACTAATGTTATTTTTGTATAATTTCAATAAACCCATGGATATACTTAATTGTCTCATTTCTGCATGCATGTGGATGCACATAGGCTTTCATGAGAAGGAGGCAAATCATGCCCAATTAACAGTGAAAGTGTCATAAAAACTACCTCAGCATAGACTACACAAAACCTACTCATGAACATGACCTCCTGCTGTGAGCTTGTCTAATTATTTTGTGCTTCTCTAATTTATCAGTATTATAACTTATGATGTGCCTTAGCAGGGAGGAAAAGGTCCATAGGGAGTTCACATATACAATGCATCATGACTAAATTGTAGAAGAAATAAAGGACCCGGTCTGCAGCCGTGCAGCCAGAGGTGCAGTGTTTCTAAACTCCCCTTCCCAGAGTCATATTAGTTACCCCAGGAGAGAAACAGCATGACTAAGTTGTTTGCCATATTGCTTTTCTACAGCAGTAGGCCAAATGACAGCTCAATCCAACTCGCTGGGTGGTCATTATGGGTGAAAAGTGTTTCTCCCCTTTATTCTACTGCTTAAAACAACACAAAAGTTCAACTAAAACATACCTGAGGGACACTGCCTTTGTTTTATCTGGTGAAGTTGACATTATCTGTAAGTAAAACACAAAATATGACAAAATAATAAGATGTCATTAAAAACTAAGGCTTTATAAAGTGATAAAACAAGTAATATGTATACACTGATAACTGTCTGTCAAGTCCCATGGGAAGGTGCTGTAAAAATGAACCTTGTTTTATCTGATAGCTGCTTTGCCAAGTCTGTTTTGTGTGTATTTGAAAGAACTAAATTTGTGATTCCTGAAGAAAATGCCTTTTCTTTCAAGGAAATAGAAGAACAGTTAATTTTAGGTAAGCTTAAGTTCTATTTACTTTTTTATCTCAATCATAATGTCAAAATACTTCTGATGTATTGTGTTCAAAACATAGCAATATCAAGAATGTTATGAACTGGTCTTATATTGCAATTAAAGAAGCATACAGATTACGTTTACCAAAAAAAAAAAAAAAAAAAAAAATATCAACATTTTGCCATAATCACAGTTGTGCTGATATTGAGTGCAGCTTGATTGTGATATTGTGTTTATCCAACAAAATTGGACCGTTCATATGTATCTCTGCCAAAGAAAATATTTCAGAAAGAAAAGCTTCAAGCTTTCAGCAAGCAACAATGAAAGCAATCATTTTTAAAATATTGTTATGACCGCTTGCTTAATGACCTATCATTACAACAATAACAGGTCTTGTATACTTTTATTTCAAAAGAGCTGTGATGAGAGATTTTTCCATAAAATGATGGTAGCAATATTAAGGAAACCAACTTCACACTAATAACAAAACAAAAAAAAATCATTAACTACTGAAATATTGAATCTGAAGTATTAAATTATGGTACCTTCATAAAATACTGATAATATCATTAATATGCGGATTACAATATATTTAATATATAATGTAATGTAATACAATACAATACAATACAATATATAATATAATATACCTTTATAACATGCTGACAACCACCATAAAAACAAAAAACGGTGGATGAGCAATGAGTTCGATTTTTAACAGTTTTTCAATATATATAATAAGGAATCCCTTACAGAAAAACCACATGAATATCACATTTTCCATGTGTGATCACATGTGGCTACATGTTTTTGTTTTTGCAGCATTACCATTAAAATTACACAGAGCATGCAGATTTTTGAAGAACAAAGTTTATCTTCTGAAGCCTCAGTCGTATCAGCATACTGAGACTGCAAGCCAGTGTAGATCTTCAAGATTAAGCAAAGGTCACTGTTCTACAAGCAAATAACTCCTCAAATCTTTAGAGATAACCTTGTTTTATTAAGCCGATATCTGCAGATGCAGATGTTCATGCATTATGGGATTTCATTTAATATCTAAAATTAAAATGATACTGGTGACCTGTCAATACTCGAATAATGTTGATTCCTGTTTTGAGCAGAAGTATATTCATGCTGATTTAATGAGTAAAAAATTGCCAAAAAAAATGTTTCTGCATTTCAGTTTTCCACTGTTTTCATCAGACTCGATATGTTCATGCTAAAAGCAAAGGTAAAACTGCACATGCTGTTATGTATGAGACACAGGACCTGCCTTCTAAGTATATGTGATATGTCCTGGTAAATTTGAATTATCGATTTGTGAGAAGTTTTCTGGAACACTAATGAAAACAGCACATAACAGTCAGACCATGAATCTATAAAGAAGGCCAAGCCCTACAGGACACCTCCCTGCTTTACATAGCAAACATACCTGCTTTAGCTAATTGTGATTCACTGGGTATCTGCAAAACTGAGTCAGATGTTTTAGATTGAAGATTCATTCAGTGGGGTGTTGGATTAGGACTGAGCAAAACAAGCATTTTTTTTTTTTAGATTTCTAAAAAAGGGCCATTTCACCCAAAAATACAATTTCTGCATTCACTTAACCTGAACTTTTTCTAAAGCTTTATGATTAATTTTCTGGAATACATAAGGAGATGTTTATCAGAATGCTCACACTGCCACATGCAGAAGTGTGAATGAGATTCAAGAGCTACTACTGTGGTTTTTGGAGACTTGGAATATAGAACACACTGGTTATGTCAATGTTGTTGTGTTGAGCTGGCTGGGATGCTCGACCAAACAGAAATGTTTTCATAGCACAACAAGAGTCACAGGTGTTCACACTTTTAGAAGTAATCACTATACAAATAGTTCATTTATAGTCATTTGTTTCTGCAAATAAAGCTGAGGTAGGAGACAATTTAAAGGTACATTACAAGATAGAAGCTCAATTAGCAGCATTTATGGCATAGTGTTGATTATCAAACATGCTTTTCATCCCTTGATTTAAAAGTAATTTTATAAAAGCACTTTAATTTTTCAGTTAAAACTTGTCTATATAAAACATTAATGTCACAAATGACTAAGCTTATACTGAACCTGGAATATGTCTTTCAATAGAAAAAAACAAAACAAAACATAACCTTTAAAGGTGCCATAGAATGCATTGATACAATATTTTCAATTGTTCTCTGATGTCCCCAGAGTGTTTATGTGAAGTTTTATCTCAAACTACCCTACATATATTTTTGATAGCTTGTTGAAATTGCCACTTTTAGGGTATGAGCCAAAACACACTGTTTTTTATGTTTGTCCCCTTTAAATGCAAATGAGCAGGTGCTCCCGCTTCCCTTTTCAGAAGAGTGCACAAGAGCTCATGCTCGCAGGCATACCAGTGTTACGGGTTTAACTGGTGGTGACCATGTTACTGACCTCACATTGCTTCCAAATGCAATTTTTAACTACCACATTCCTATTTACGATCATTCTGGTAGCACGTGAAGGCAGCATTAGTGAAAACCGGCAGAGACAATGGTAGCTTTAGCAACATTAGCCTTACAGAGAGCCAAGAAGCTCTTTTGGAAAACAAAATATGACGCGTGATGCTTACTTTGTCTGGAGTCTGGACATTTGCGCACGAAGCATTGGTATTGATCCCTCTTGCAGAATCAATCTTTGCACAACTTCAGCGCTAAACTGACCCTCGTTTGTGAGGCAGTCCGGCGTAAAATGTTAGCATAAACGTATATGACTTTGCAGATTTTTTTCCAGGACATTTCCTTCGTAAATGAAATTTAACCACCGTGTCCTCAGCGGTCTATGGAGACTCCTATGTTCGTTGGTGGATCCCAACACACGACACTTTTAATGGCTCTTTGGTGCTGACATTGTACCTCCAGCAGCAACGGCAAGAAAACAGTAATGGCGGACCGCTGCTTCTCACTCAGGGCTGCATATATGCTAATAGGGCAGAGAGCGTCACAAATGGGTGGGACTTTCCCTGAGTATGATGTCATAGTAGTGAGAAATCTGGAACTGCAAGTGTGGAGAGACTGTTTATGATTTATTGGGATTATAAAACAATGAGTGGGTGGATGTTTACCATTATAGGCTGGTTGTTTTCACACACTGCGGTCACACAACTGTGTTCAATCACCTTATAAAAGTGATTTTTGCATTCTATGGCACCTTTAAATGTGACATAATAGCATACTCCCAACCTATTAGTCAAGTCAAGTCAAGTCACCTTTATTTGTATTGCGCTTTATGCAATACTGATCGTGTCAAAGCAGCTTTACCGTGTCAAACAGGAAAATAGTTTGTCATTATTCAGTTCAGCTCTCTTCCAATAGTGTCTGAGCAATCAGTCAAGCGTCCTCAACTAAGCAAGCCAAAGGCAAGAGCGGCAAGGAACCAAAACTCCATCTGTGACAGAAATGGAGAAAAAAAGTGGGAGAAACCAGGCTCAGTCGGGGGGCCAGTTCTCTTCTGGCCAGATGAAACCAGCATGGCGTGGTTTAATTCCAGGCTGCATCACAGGTGCAGAGGTCTTGTCTAGTATCACTGTGTGTGTTTCTATTCATGAAAACATGAAGAGGATAGCAGATAATGACATAGGTTCTTTTTTTATGTATGGAAGTCTTAAAAGTACAGCAGCAGCAAAAGAGATGGTCTAATTCTAAGGGTCTAAAAGAGGCTAAAAGAAATTCTAAATACTTAAATAAAAATGTTGACAGATATTACAAATGAGTGGCCATGTTTTTGCCAAGTACTGTAGGACGTTTTCCTACAACATGTGTGATCAAGATCTTTTATTGGTCCTTGACCAGCAACCCAAACCATTACCAACCGCAAAGGGCAATAAAAAGGTTAGTAAGAATGTTGTTAAAGTCACAACCATTAACCCTAAAATCTCTTTGGTTATGAAGGATGTTGTTCCAGCAATACCTGGCAAAATCACGCTCACCTTATAAGTGCACTGCATGGAAAAAATACATTCAAAAGCTAGAAAACAATAATACCCCTTTCAAATGACAGAATTCAACACCCACTTGTAAGACCTCAAGGCACGGTGTGAACCAAATCCGCCTCAAAGCATTCATTCTCCTGTCCAATGCTTGCATTTATAACTTGATGTCTTTATCCCACATACACAAAGACCTTGGACCTTTAGGGCTTCCCGACACCTGACTCAAAGGACATTGAGAGTGTGATGCTGAAAAATAATCAAAGTCTTTATCTTTATTTAGCTGAGTGCAGCACGTCCAAGCGCTTGCTGATAAACTGTTCGGTGCTGTCATGTGAAGGCAGCTTGTTAAACAGATTATATTCCAGCAGAGATCACAGAAGCTACAGCAGCAGGATACTGTTCTACAAATGGCTTATCCACAGTAAAAGCCAGAGACAATATCATTATACATACTTAATCAACACTGTGATTCACACTCCTCTCCATATGCAGGCCGAAAAGCAAGCCAAAAGATGACTTTACAAAAAAAATAAATACATGCTGGAACATGGGGAAGGTATACGATCATGAGCTCCCCCTTTGCAGCCATCGATTTAGAAGCCCGTAAACAACTAAGCAGCAGCATTCAGGTTATACAAACACTTTGTCTAAAACCAGAGACGACACTCGCATGATGACAGGTCAGGGAACAGTTCAGTAAGTGATATGGGCCTTCCTGTGAGAAGAGCTCTCCCTCAAAAACTAACATGATCAGTGATGTGAGAGGGATTTTGTTTGAAGTGCGAGCTACCTTTGAATCTCTGTTAGGGTGGGTTGGATATTAGTTTTAATTTAATTATGATATTGTTATCTTTCATGCAACCACTCACAGCATATAATCAGATTACAGAGGCAATGGCAATTAAAATCTGAGAACTAACAAGATGATCCGCCCTTCACGCTTGGTTTGTGAGAAACGGTGCGCAATCTGGTTTCAGCTAGTCAGCTCTGTTGCTATGGAAGCGTCCAATGAATGTATGTCTGTAAATATACTCCACAAAAAATGTCTTAGCTCATTGATCTTTCGTCTATGACTGTAATTTTCTTAATAAAATGAACTGGACCCTTAGAATGCAGCTAAAGTAATGCAGTAGTTTACTTGTATCCCATTAAAAAAAGTAAACGTTTTTATTTGTTTACCTGCAATGTGTTGTTAAATTATTGAAATACTAATTAAAAAAAAAAATATTTACCAGGGCCTATATATATATATATTGTATATATATATATTATATATATTATATATATATATATTATTTTTTTTTTTTATTTTTTTTGTTTTCAGGTAAAGGGATTAGGCTGCGGAACAGTTTTTATAAATATAATATATATATATATAATATCTCTATAGATATATATATATAATATCTATATATATATAGATATATATTTTTATTTTATTTAGTTTTTTATTGATTTTTTAAGGTAAAGGGATTATGCTGACGGAACATTTGGGTATCATTAAACCCACAGATTAAATGAACACATTTAGAGTCAACCAATCACCGTTACACTAAGTAACACATTTAAAATAAAAAATAAAAATAATAAATAAAATAAAATAAATTGAAGCCATTTTAACCAAGAGCACCAACAAAACTAGAGACTAGTAGCAGGATGTGACATGCACAATTATTGATTTTCAAATAAAGCAACATGCAGCATATATAATTTGCATATATTGCGGCACATCCTCATTCTAACCTCAGGCTCTTCAGCGCAAAGGTAACCTTTCAAAACTTGAACATAACAGAATCCCCCTTTAAAACCTCACCACAACAGAATGTTAAACATTAACATCTCCTTTTATAAACATATTGTGCAAAAACATTTTACAACACTTAATTTCAACATTTACACTCCTATTCAGTTCAAAGCATATCATGCTTCAAGCTAGTCTCCTGTGTTAATATAATCAGTTGTTGAGTTTTTCTATTTAGTGCAATGACCTTTCATTCATATTGGAGTGAAATGAACTTTCATTTCATTTAATAAATTTCATATAGTTCTGCATTTAAAATCTGCACATCCAAAACTTTGTAAAATAGCCAATATACTGAATGTTTTTGACATGAAATATCAAGCAGTGAGAACAGTGTCCTGCAGACTCAATCATCATCTAAATCTAACATTTTAAACAACCATACAATACTTACATATTTATTTTTCATGTAGATTTCATGACCAAAAATTAATTGAGAGACTTCCTACTTTTAAACATTGATTTGTTACACGACAAGACTATTTAAGTAAATTTCAGAAACAACTAAAAGCGATTAAAAATAGTGAAAAGAAGAAACAGTGGGCAGTCACCAGCACCTAGAATACAAATTTCCATATGCATATATACGTACATAGTATAACAGTTTTAACCTGACATATTTATATTGAAAAGGTATTTAGTCAACTCTCAATACCACAAATTAATTACACATCTATTGACAAATACTGTTTAAATCAATAAAATGAATCCATACATCTGTGTTTATTTTCATTTTTTATTTTTATTTTCTAACAACATCCCTTTGTCATTGTAAAAAATAAACTGCAGTGCACAGCCTCGTGTGACTTATTATTTTATACTCACTAACAAACAGAAGAAAAAAATAAGAAATCCTGAGAAGTTGTTAGAATAATAAGTGAGATATTACAGACAATACTGCCTTCATAAGGCTGCAGAAATTGCTCTGAAAGACTGCCGTGGCCATCGGGGGGAAATGAAGCATGGCAGGGGGACACTCTCCAGGCCTGTCAGGCCCTGCTCCCCCTCCGACTCACAATCAGTCAAGGAGAATTAAACGAGAAAGGCACTGTGTACTTCTGCATGATTGATGGTTGTCAACAAGAACAGCCCAGGGCAGAAGAATCACCCTCAAAGACTCTTGTACATTTTGATGCCGAGAATGATCTTCCCACTTGGCGGCTGATCAGACCTGTCATGACTAGTGGTGCTGGATCAGGAACAGGAGGGCAGGGCAGTGGTGCAACTCACAGGTGCAAAAACTGGAGCTTATGAAGGAAACAGGAAACAGCAAATGACTAAAATACAAACTAAAAGTCCAAAGCAAAATGTTGTTTAAATGTTGACTTGACAAAGCCTTGTCTCAAAGCAAGGTTTTGTTTATATATATATATATATTCCTGTCATGACAACTCTCGGAGGGATTGACAATGTTAATGTATTTGGTCTTGACAGAATAGATCAGCTACGCTGCTGCGGCAGAGCAAGTACCGAGACTTGCTACTTGCTACTGCTAATACATCCACAACGTGCTGCTGTGAGCATGTAAGAAATACTGCTGCTGCAAATATAACATACATGAAATTACCTCCATATATAGCATACATGAATCACCTCGTAGCAGATCTGTACAGGTGTAGATGGGGAAGGTGGAGGGTTTCTGAAGCAGACTGCAACTGCTACAGCAAGCACTAGACATGTATTTGAATGTTGAGCAGCAAACTCAATGGCTACCGATACAGGAGAGAACCAATCAGCGGTGCCGTGTAATAATGATGTCATTATGTCAGATTGAGTTAGAACCTATTGGACTGGTAACATCTAGAGTTTCATTGCCAGACTCTGTATATGTATATTATGTAATATATATATATATTATATTATATATATATATATAATATATAATTATTAGATATCTTATTAATACTACTATACTACTACTTACTAATAATAATAATACACTTGTGTGCATTGCACTCTTTCTTTCTTTATCTGCATGCAGCTCAGCTGAAAACTCATAAACATACGTACAAATATTCATCATGCCAATAAAGCACCTTGAAAAAAAGAAAAGAAAATAAGGACAGGTACTACAAAAAGTCAATATTATGACATAAAGGTTGTTGAAACAAGAAATGTCATTGTTTTCGCAGCTCTCAACCCCCTACGGTTAAACTAATAAAATGTACACTACTGAGTGAATGGATATCTTAACTTTGCCCTCATAAACCTGCTAAATTGCTTTGATCCTCTTTCTAATCTGACACAATCTGCTTTTTAGAAACTGGAAATTGTATTAGGTGATTTCATTGTGAAAAATCCTGGATGGTTCCCCCGTCTCCTGCTGAGACTAAGCAGGCTCTCCAAAAAGCCAGTTCATGCCCGCCCATATGGGAGACGGAGATGCAAGCAATAGGCAAGCAATAAAGCATCCTGCCAGTATGACAAATCCGCATTATGCATTTTCCCTCTTTTTGAAGCCATTCAATTAATTGGGCCATTGGAATCAGAGAATGGAGAAGAATTAGAGAGCTTGTAGACAGATGTGAGGATCTCTGCAGGACAGGAAATGAAGGAAACAGCATCGTGACTATCTGAGAGGCTGAAGTTTAGTGAGTCCATGTATACTTGGCTTTGTTACATAAAAAGACCCATTTTTGGATCAGAACATATGGGAGAGATGGAAATAGATTTAGTCTCTTGAGCCAAGGGGGAGCCAAAAAATTCCCCAGATCGACTTGACTCACTCATTATCAAAGTCCCTCAAGTGGCCCTCTGCCCTCCTTTATTCAGGAAGAGGAGGTGATACAGATCCCACATTTACTGAGGAAAGTAGCCCTTCATGCTAATGCCAGACTAGTTTTACTCTTTTATTAGTGAAGGGTTAGACTGGGGTCCAGATTTGGTCCAAGATCAACAGAGAGAGAAACAAACAACTGTCAAAATAATGAGGATTTATGACAACTGCAGCTTCCAAGAAAACAGCTTTGAGCTGTGTGCCTTCATATATAATTTGTATAAACTGTACTACTTTTATTTATTTTTAATATATTAATTTATTCATATCTTCGTTCGTATCTCTTACTCTCCTCGTCTTCCTTCATTCATGTCATAAAAATAAACATCCAGGATTCTTTGATGATAGAAGTGCAAAAGAGCAACATGTATGTTAAAAAGAATCTTTTGTATAATGTCTTTACTTTATTTTTGATCAATTTATTGTGTCCTTGCCAGATATCCGTACACTTTAATAATACTAATAACTCTTAAAAAGATTGTGAACAGTATATGCATCCATGCACATATACTAATGTGTGTGTGTGTGTGTGTGTGTATGTGTGTGTGTGTGCGCGTTTTTGTGACAAATGAGGACATAAATTTGTATAATGACAAAGGTATAACATAGGTATTACAAGGAGAAGGTGACTTTTCAGGACATTACCCCATGTCCCCACTTTTCAAAACGCTTATAAATCACACAGAATGGAGTGTATTGAAAATCTGAAATAGCACAAAGTCTCCTGTAAGGGGTAGGTTTAGGGGTAGGGCTGGTGTAGGGCAATATAATTTACGGTCTGTACAGTATAAAAACCATTACGCCTATGGGATGTCCCCACTTTTCACAAAAACAAACCTGTGTGTGTGTGTGTGTTTGTGTGTGTGATTTTAAGATTTTAATCTGCAAGAAAAAAAACTGCAACATTTATTTTAGGTGATGTCAGTTACCTGTACGTTAACTCTTCGACAATTTGAACCAAATTTCATTTGAAATGAACTTCATTTACATACCAAATTATATAACTATAATTTCATTGTAAACAATTATATACCTGATAAACTGAATAATTATTATGATAAAATTATTAAAAGTTATTTAAAATTAAAATAGCATAAATACCTTGCCCTACATTAGACATTCATTTTAGATCACCAGGGTTGTTTCCCACTAAAAGTAATTCTGTGCACTCCTGTGTGGAAAAAAAAACTGCTATTTGTAGTATATGTATGCGAGTTGTTTGTGATTTATTTTCCATTTGACTTCTTTAATCAAAATGTGTCATTAATTTTCCCTCTTTTACACTTTTATTATTGTTGTGCAATGGGAAGATCAGGGTTGTTCTCTTGATACTGCGGTAAACAGAATGAAAACATGACGCCAGGCCTCTAAAATCTGCTATTTATTAAGTGCCATCAGTTTAGGAATAAACAATCCTATTTTTTTATTTTTGTATTTAGAGTCGCAAGCACTAGGAACAGAGGGATTTTAACAAGCTCAGCCACAGCATGGTTGCAGATGCCTTTTTATATGACACAGTTTATGAGACGACTTACTGGAAGAAAGCACTTCTCCTCAATGGATTGCATTTGCAATGTATCATCCACGATTATTGAATGACATATTGAGATGGCTATCTTTTGACTAGACAGACATGGCACCATATATTTTAATCCGGTCTGATTTATCTGTATGAACTTGTGTTTGACTCACAGGAAATCAACAATGCTGCGAGGAAATTCTTGATTCAATCACTTGCAGTGTGTGTTAGAAACCACAGGGGACTATATTATTGTACTAATGACCGCGAATATCCTAGATGCTGCTTGTGCCTTTGTATTTGCAGGTGTCTAATTATGAATCACTTAAAGTCCCCTTCATTAATGAGTCTTGGATGGTGAATATCATTAACAAAAATTGTATTTCAGTGTGCGAGTTTAAGAAAGTTAGTTTGGGATTACATCTATTTGTTTAAATGTTTGAAAGACATGTTTCCAAAATCAGATTCTCTCAAACAACCAAAATCTGGCAGCCACCAGGGTTGTAATTATGTTATCCCCTTGTTCTTTTGTTTCACCATTGGTGCACCTGCAGTGTATGGCAACATTTCAAAACATATCATTTATCCACTGACACACTGAAATCTAAATCTACAATTCCTAATTTGTCTTGCAACCTCTCACACGCATGTTGCTTCTGAGAGTTTTTTCTCCATTTCAGAAACATATTCAGAAGCAGATAGCCCCATACTCATGAGCTATTTAATGTTAATAGCTCATGATCAATTCATGAGCAATTTGGTTCATTCTAGCTAGGCAGCCTTGTTAGAGTACATTTCAACTTCCTCAAATTACCTCCAAGGCACTTCGAATGCAGTTGATTATTCTCAGGTCATGAACCTTCAACACTGAGTCAAGTTAATAAACCTGTTTTGCTCTAGGGAAATGGGGTCAATGCTTTAATCAGCTATACACGCGTTCAGTTTTTTTTTTTTTTTTTTAGATAGATAGATTGTGGCAAACATTGTGAAAATCCATTCAAGGCTACATTTCTAAACCTAGTTTCCCTATTTTCTAGTGCAGTTATAAATTTTTACCAAGCCTTGTCCACATTGTTTTGGGTAAAACATGAGAAAAGTTTATATGTACCTATGTATCATCAATTATGTACCTGCATCTAAGTAGTGAGTTAAAACTTTATAAAAGTTCAGGACTGTGGCACAGAGGGTTGTATACATGCTCAGGACATGTATATACCAGCTGTTGGCTCACATGTCCTGAACCCACTCCCCCTCGCTCACCTCTACTTTCCCCACTATACTTTACTCATGTAAAAATAAAAGGGCCAATAAATTAATGAAAAAAGCCTTGTAACACATTGGCAGGTGTAGGTATAGCCATTAATGCATGAAGCATTCAATCAGCCCCTGAACAGTGTCCGTAATGTTTATCTTTGACACACAGAGCACAATAAAGTTTTCTTTTAACCCACCTTGAGATACATGTTTTACATCAAAATACAGGTGAATGAAAATAAATCTCAGTGCAAGGTTAGAAAAGTAAAAGAAACTTAAAGGGGCCATATGATCTGTTTTCATATTTTTGTTTTCTAGTTGTTTGTGCATATATAGGATCTGCAAACTTACAAAGCTCAAAGTCTCCCACAAAAGGATTTTTTTTCAATCTAAAAGAGAAGCATTTCTCTAAAAGAGAAATATTTACATAACGCCACACAAATGTATGCGCAAAGAAAGAAGTTGTGGTTTATTGCAGTAGTGTTGTTGCTGCCATGCAGTGGAGATGCTGTGTGTTTCTATGCGGAAGCAAAAGCACTTTATTTGGTCTTCCGAAAGTGGATGCACTTAGGAATCAGTGGTTAAGATTCCTTTACAACACTGTTCCAGAACAGTACAACCCAAATGCGCTTGCAAAGTTGTTTCCGGTCGATTGGCTTGGTCATTTGCATTGCCAGAATTTGACTCGGGCTCAAACTGGCGACATTATTAACTGTCTTTATTCATGGGTTTCAGGCACGTTATTTTTTGTTGTGGCCGCCATCTTTAGGATGCGTGCATGCATGCATATCTTAAATACATGAATATAATACTATGTTTTAATAGGTCAGGCCAAAACAGAACACTCTTTTATAACAGGGTGTCCCTACTTAGGGCTGAACGATATAGCTAAAAATGATTCTGGCAAAAACACCCGCTATAATTAAGTTGTAAACAATTAATTTCTTATTTAAATTATATTTACACTTTGATATTTATAATCAAAGGATTTGCGAGAGTGTGGAAAAGTCAATGCACATTGAATGAAAACTCTGGTATTGAGTGGATTCTGACTAACTTAAATATCTCTGATTGGCCATTGAGTTTGTGAGCTCAGATGACATTTCTGTGATTGGCTACACTGCTGAAAGCTGAAAAAAAAAACACACAGGAGTGTTTGAAAGCAGCTGCCCATCAGCTGTCATACTCACAAAATTGGCTTACTGTCTTTAAAAGTAAACTTTTCAATTTAACACGTTATCTAAAATATTCGCTAATTTTATATTGTCAGTAAAATTATTGTGGTAATGTTGCTAATATTCAATGTATCACCCACCCTCATACCTGCTCCGTATTTCTTTCCACCATGGGGATTATGGACTGAAAAAAGTAAAAGACCTCTGGAATAAAGTAAATGTGAGAATATATTATGTCATAGCTTACAGTTCATTGACACACTGGTGTGATTTTCAGATAAGTATAAGAACATATTAATACTAATGTAATGGATGTCTGTCAAGTGAGTATTTGTTGAGTTAAATATGTTAACGACATTTGCCATCACCAGATGCGGCCCACTCCAACCCTTAAACTTGAGGCAAGAGATTCTTTATCAGCTTGGCCTAGTTCCCTGTCAAGGGAACTTCGAACTGCATCCTCTAGGGGTCGCTATGGGGGTGCCTCGTCATTACCCGTGTCTGAAGCATACATTCAAAAAACACCAACAATATGACGTCACTACCGGTGCGACTATAGTATAAATAGGCGCCGGGAGAACACGTCATTCACTTCCTCTTCTTTGACTGTTTTGTTTGAAGCGTGCATTACGTGGTAAGAGCGATCTTTCTTCCTTCATTATGGTGAGCACGTGCAAGACGTTTAGAAGATGTGTGCATCCGTGTCGTCGTTATTTGACACCTGATGACACACATGATCTTTGTGTTTTTTGTTTGGGTGAAGAGTACGTACACGATGTCCTCGATTGGGCAATTTGCTTTAACTGTGAGTGTTTTTCGATGAAAAAGCTCCGCTCTCTTTGTCTCTCTTTTCGAGGAGAGAGGGGCAATTGTCTGCTCCCCGCGGGTTCAGGACCCGCCGCTGCTGAGGCACGGAGGAGAATGAGCTTGTGGGGATCGCAGGCAGATCTGGCTGATGAGTTCAGGGAGGGGCTTTCCTTCTCGTTCTCGTTGGCTGCGGACGAGAGAGAGCCGCTGGAGGATGATGTTATTTCCCTAACATCGTCTGATCCAGGGGCCAGTGCTCTGCTGGGTTTGGCCCAGGAAGAGCAGGAGATGTCTGAGAATGGCGAAGAGGCTGAGGCTGAGGCTGAGCCCTCCCAATCCTCCTGCCCTGCGTATGATGAGCTATTGGAGGTTATGGATAGCGCCATGGCGAGGCTTTACTTGCCGTGGAAGCGGGCCAAGAAAGTGACGTCGCGAGGACATCTCGATGAACGTTATCTTTCTGACCATAGCTCTCCAGCTCAGCAGCCTTCAAATCCTTAATTCCACAAAGGTTCAGGTCTGAGCCCAAACAACCCAGGGGTCCTAGCCCATCTCGATTTGAGGATCAGAGACGGGCACAGAAAGCTAGTGTCCCGCGGGCTTTTTTCCTCGCGCTCCTCCCTCGCCTGTGGGTAGGGGTAGGAGGAATCGCGGGTCAAAGGGATGTAGGCAAGGCCTAAGGGATGTGATCCTAGATTTCATCCGGATCATTGTGATCCTTAAGTATCTTCTAATTTCCCTCGGGGGGTCTAACATCTGCCCTTATCTTCCGCTTCCTAATTCCCCTGTAACCACCATCTCTCCACTTGACCGAGGTTAGGTAGGAACTTCCTGCATTACAGTCTCCTATGCTGGACCTATGATGTTTGGTTGGTTCAATGGCTTCATAGTGACCACCTTACTTATGATCCGGACTAGAGGCTTCTTCGGTCGCTTCCTGAACAGGGCTCCGGCACGGGAACCATGGTGGGTGAGTACGATCCATTTTTTATAAAAATATATATTTAATACGCTGGTGGTTGTGTGTATAACCTCTGCGAGCTTTCTTTGCAGTGTTTTCCGGGACCTGTGTGTTTCTGTCCTTTTCTAGGGTAGGTCCTCGGTGAGCACCCCCTCTGCTGGATTCAGAAACCAGGTTCTCGACTTGCAGTGATTACCTAATTTGTCGATGTTGTATCCAGCCAGTATGATAGCCCTGGTTCTGGCTTCATGCTTCCTGGATCATTTGGCCAGGTCAGAGGCTTCTGCGGGAGTCTTCTTGATCATCAGGCCCCCGGCACGGCACTGAAACATTTCCTGGGCGTCCGGGCTGGGCTTATGCTTTCAGGCTGCCCTGTCTGGTACGCCGTATCTAGGTAGCCCTAAGGGGCTTCCTGGTCACCAGGATATCCCCTCTTGCTGAGGCATCGAGCGGGAAGTATAGATGGCATTTGCGAGAACCTTCTTGTGAAATGCTGTCTCAGGCAGTGCTCCCCTCGTCTCAGAGGGTTATCTTTGAGCTTGCCACTTCCGTTTGGCTTGGGAAGCTCTTAAATCCATGCTATGGTGAGTGCACACACTAAGCTTTGTGCACTTTCTGAAATCCACATGGTGGTAAGTGTGCACGCTGAGCACTTTGCGCACTTTCTAAAATCCACATAGTGGTAAGTGTGCACGCTAAGACTCTGCACACTTTCTGAAATCCTGTATGGTAAGGGTTAACAGTTATTAGCCTTGTTCCCTTTCTCTGAGTTGGCTTAGACCCCGGTACTCGCCTTGGGCTCCACTCAACCAGTGTGTCTCTGTTGACACACGTTTGAAGCATCGCTCCCCTCACCATTTTGGGTTATTGTGAGCATGCTGCTTTCTTTCGAGCGTTTGAATTCTCTCCCTTTCTGAGGAGTTGGATTCCTCGCTCCGTGGGCTGTTCTCGTGGTAGTGTTTAGCAGTGCTCCCCTTTATCAAAGGGTTGCCTATGAGCGTGCTATTCTTTCTGAATTTGGAGTTCTCCTCTCACATGAGAGTTGAGTTCTCTGTTTTCCCAGAGCACATGGAACCGGCAACATCAGGCGAACTAGGCCCTTCCTCTGCCTCCCTGGTGCACTGAGTTTTTGGCTAAGCTTGCAGTACACTTACCCTTCTGATTATAATAATCACGCTGTAGGTCGAGCCCCCTCTCGCTGAGAGCTGGGTTTGTTGCTCCCTCAGCTAGGTAACTTACTGCTAGCCATTCCAGCATTTTACCATAGATCGAGCTGATGGCTTCTCGAACATTTTGTTCTGGTGATGTACCATTTCCATCTATGGGCTGCTCTTTCAGAGTGCCACGAGAGCCCCTTAGGACGGTATCTTTAAAATCCATGTTATGGTAAGTGTGCACGTGAAGTCTTTGTACACTTTCTAAAATCCACACTGTGGTAAGTTCGCACACTAGTACTTTGCGTTCTTTCTAAAATCCTGTATGGTGAGGGTTACGCACGGCAGCTTCGTGCCCTTTCTTGAGTTGGTTAAAAGCCCCGGTTCCACCTTGGGCACCACTCCACCTATGTATCCTCTGGATACCTAATTAACAGGGTATTGCTACTAAGGATCTGTCGAGACAGTTCCTTCAGCACATGCAAAGAGAAACATGCGATAGCCCCTGTGTGACCGGCGAAACTTAGTATGAGCCGGCGCATGGGTCCCGTATCCCCTTAAAGGAATCTATTCCTGATTCCAAGCCTTGAGCTCTACCCCGGGCCCAGGAGTCTGGCCCTAATAGGTAAGTTTTTTGGGGTATGTAGCCTAGGCCTTTGGCCGTAGGGGATAATGTCATGGACAGCCGTCTAACGTCCTAGGGGCAACTCCCATGGCTATGGTAGAGTTGGTACTTAGTGCTCGCCATTGGTTTCTGGCATGCACTCCCCTCAGCATGGTGGCGTGGGTATACCGTTCCCCATAGCGACCCCTAGAGGACGCAGTTCGAAGTTCCCTGAAAAGGAACGTCTCAGGTTACTTATGTAACCATGGTTCCCTGAGTAGGGAACGAGACACTGCATCCTCTAGGTTTCCTGCCATGCTTCGGACACAAGCTTCAGACGAAGAAGTGAATGACGTGTTCTCCCGGCGCCTATTTATACTATAGTCGCACTGGTAGTGACGTCATGGGCTGTCACCGGCCCAACATGTTGTTGGTGTTTTTGAATGTATGCTTCAGACACGGGTCACGACGAGGTGACCCCTAGAGGATGCAGTGTCTTGTTCCCTACTCAGGGAACCATGGTTACATAAGTAACCTGAGACGCTTTAATTCAGTGATGCACCTTTTCTCTCTTTCTATCTTGCTTTCATTTCAGAGATAGAAAGAACCTTCAAAGGCCTCCAACTATATTTCAGATTCATTAAATATTGCATAATGGTGAGTCATGTTTAAAGAAGAATCACTGTCTGGACCATGAAAACAGCTCATATTGGTACCTCATTATAGCCTCCATATTTGTGGGAGCCTCTGAATTTATGCATTGAAGCTATACAATGTTTAATGAAATGTCGAAGCTAATTACTCAGGGCTTCATCTAATTCCAAGCTCAGAGATTCTCAGTATAACTGAAGGGCATTGCTTGGCAGCATCTTTGTGATTCCCTGCTTTTTTACACTTGAGGTTATATGCCTGAGTGTTTGTCTATTTTTGCATTTTCACTTTCAAATGCCTCAATGTCTTCATCATCTTGTTTTCAGACATTTGAGTTAAAACGTTCAAGTGAAAATAGAATTAATTAACTCATCCATTAAATTAAATAAATGCAAAACAAAGTAGAGAGAAACAAGTGGTAGTCTGAAGCGAATCTGAAGCAAATCGAAGTCTACAGATGATGCTGGCAGTCACCTTGTGAGGTTGTGCCTGGAGTAGTAAACACACGCGGAGCATACGGTGTCTTCAGTATCCCAAAGATGCCGTGGCAGATGGCCACACATCTCATTACGGAATGCCAGCACCCTTGGCACTGGCTCTCTAAATGCCATTGTTGCTGCTCATGCGAGAGCTGTGCAGGGTCAGCGCTTCTAGCCTTGCAAAAACTGCCATAATCCCCTGCTCAATAGCCCGTCATTTCACCATTACCTGGAGTTAAAGTTAAGAGGGTCCTCCATCTGTAAGAGCTGGTGCTACGTCCAAGTTTTCTCAGCTCTACCTTCCTTTTCCAGTCAGTTGGGCATGCAGTGGGGAAAGCATGGAGACTCTGGGAAAAATTCTGGGAATGTGCAAGTTGTAGGATTTAAGTGTGTAATTTCCCCTCAATATACTTGGATTGTAGATCATCATGAATCCTAGAGTGGATGAAATGTTTGCAATATTCAAAAGCAGCCAGGGTATTAACTAGTTCAATCTCATGAAAACATGTGGTCACATTTTATCCAAAAATCAAAAGGAAAAAAATAAAATTATATGTTGTATGTTTTATGTGTAGACAATTATTAATCGTTTTATCTATGTACTTACTTTTATTTTCATGAAAATTCTCATTGGAAATAAGCATAAGCATAAATGAAATGTAGTAAATACTATTGTTATGCAAAAACAATAGTACCATTTTTTAACCATTACTAGTACCATTACTTAAGTTAAGTATCTAGTTTTGGTCAAGTTATGCCCATCAGTTATATACTGCTGAAAGGAATAAAACTATTGATGAGTCATGTACTACAAAGATTTTGTCCAATCGAAAGCTCTCTATCTGATTGTCCCTTCCTCTAATACCACATTCAGCAGTCTAACATAAGGGCTTGGGGATGAGCTTTTTCATATGCCTTGCCTAAACGTATGGCTTCAATAGAAAATATGTCAACACAGGACATAAAACTACACCAAGCAAGTGATTATATGGGTCTTTAGTTGACCTCCTCTTATATCCAAATACTATTTATTTCCCTAATGCAGTCAGAATCTGCTGGAAGGGTGACTGTAAAAGGCAAATCCGGGACTTTACCCAGCACTAGCAGATTCATTATGAATAGCCCTTCACTGAATGTACAGAACTTGTTTTACTCAGCACGCCTTATTCACATGGTGCTCTTCATTAACACCACAGCTAGAATCCAGCATGACTGTGGAAATATCACTGCACAGTCACACGCCAGATGCACAACAGTGTCAGTGTTTGTTTCCATTTCCTGCTGCTGTTCTATCACCACAGATTGTTTTTATTCCTTCCGTTCCATTTCCTTCTGTTTGGGTTGAATATACAGTTTAAAATACAAAGGACAAAAATTGACTACTAAAAAGTAGATTTAATAAATCTGTTTTTTTTTCCCTCCCGTAATCCATGTACAAAGTCAGTCAGTGTTTTAGGACATCTAAGTGAATACATCAGAAATGAGCAACACTGAATTGCTGTGATTACAGTACACTTTAACATCTGTGCAAAACTTGCTGCCTTGATGAACAACATGGCAAAATCACAGTTTACGGTGTTACGCAAATGATAACATATACTATACATTTCCATGTAAAAGTTTTAAAGGTGTGATAGCAAAACGTCAAAAAACAACTGAGAATAACTGAGAATTCACTGAGTTTATAACATAACTGAATTTGTTGTCAGCCCAACTGAGAAAATACGGTGTGCCTTTTGTTATTTTCATGGTTTTGTTTGGTGAGCGGTCTGCACTCCAATGTCAAACTCTTTCAAGGACTCTACAAACACGGTCAGTGTAATTACATTCTCTACATCCATACACTGCTAAGTTCATCCACACTGACTATAACATCAGTTTCAAATCAGTTCATTGGACCAGCTGAGGAAACAGAAATAAGTTGGTGCGATGGTGTGTAAAACATTGCCTCACTCAGCAGGTATGGTGTAATGGGATTTCACGGTGTAGCCAAGCACTTGCTGGGGTTTGATCATATTTTCTGACTCTGGTTAATATACATATTCCAGAACACAATTCTCTATATTTTGTAAAGAAGCACAAATAGCTAAACTTTGTAAAATAGGTTTTTCTTTTTTTTTTTTTTATGTCAGTTATGCCGATCATGTTACTTATTGCTTTGAGACCATGCCTGCCAAGATAAGGGTTACAGTTTCCAACCAACTGGTCATACTTTAAAAAAACACAATCAATCCCTTTACCACTGAAAATGTGATACTAAATGGACTCTACCTATGCAAACATAGGTTTAATTTGTTGTTCTCACAGTGCCTCTAATGGCCTGCCACTTGCAGCAACTAAAGATTGATTTTTAAGACAGTCTAACAATGCCTGTACCTGTGGCTGCCAAGGAATCAAAGTGCAATGACTCTGGAATTAAAAGATCCCCCTGAGTCGTTTTGCTTTAAGAACAAAAGCCGCTCTGACCATAATCCATTTTACCCATGCTTCAGATCTGCCTCCATTTGCTGACTACCAAGCTTGAACTAGACGTCTAAGTATTCCACACATGTAAGAGTTAAGTGGGCCACATTGAGTTCCCCTAATCAAACACTTGTGTCCTCACAGCCTTTTCCCTACGGTCAAGTCATCTTTCCACAGCTGCTGGAGTCAGTGCAGCGAGGCAGAGCGCGGCGGTGCACATTAGTTCATTCCGTCACAGTCCACACCTAGCTCTCCGGTGGAGCCTGAGCTCCCATTATTGCCATATGGCAGGGTTCCATCAAGCCCTCTGCATGGAGGCTTCCCCCATAACACAACATAGAGACAACAGGAGGACACAAGCTCAGCAGTCATCAGGAGAAACTGTTTTCAACTTCTACCTCTTGCTTTTTTCCTCCCAGCTAGCACCAATCTCTCATTTTCGTAGTAATGTCTTTCTAGGCAAACTCAGAAAGCCTTTCCCATGGCTTGGAGTAAGAGTCAATTTTCCCGTGGCTTGGATTGTTGAGAACTTGAAGGACAAAATCCCTGCTCTCTAAACCCTGCCCAATACTTGCTTCAGAGGAAATGTAATATCGTTCCTGCGTCTGCAGACGAGCTGTCAAAACCAGTTGCAGCAGGGTCAGGGAGATAGTCTTAACCCTGCTCTTTTTTTTATGTAACCACAGTAATGTAAAATTAAATCAAGTCTCCGCCTGAAAATATATGAGTCATGTTTTGGAAGAATTCTTCCGCTACATTACTTTGATGTAGTGGCAGCATCTCTTAAAACCCTTGTGCGCATCAGGAGAATTTGGTTTATTACAGAACGCCCCCATTCTCAGACTGCAATTCCAAGTGAATATATGCGAAAACTCTCCAAATAAGCAAATGAGATTCAGAATAAATGCTGAGTTGCTCAGTGCCACCCAGGGGTATTGTGCACAGCTGTCTCGCAGAGAGAGTTTCGTGGGCGAAAATGTGCGCGGGAAACAATGGTGCATATTTGTCCTTGATTGAAGCCACCGCTTTCTAAAACTGTCATGCTGGTCTCAGCTGACTGAATGTCCCCCCGCTCTCCTGGAAATCTTCCCAATCAATTAATCGCTGACCTTTGTTATTCGCTCATTCAGACCTTTTGTAGGAAATACAACCTTGGTCGTGAATGCTGGGAGAAGCCCAACAAAAGCGTGGGGTGACTTTGCCCACTTCATCTTGTCGAACACCCTTCTACAACTGTGGCTCAGTCTCCTAATGGACCGGCCTACACAGTGAGTGAGGAGAAGCTTTGAAAAGAAGATTTTCCCAAGACGCATTGTAACTGAAGGTCGGCCAGACAATAGCCAACTTATCTATAAGTTGTACGCTTTGCAATCTGTATTTCTGTTCATGTAACAGGAACCTTTGCCCTCTGGTTTTTACCAAGTGAGTTCAGTTGCAGGGGAGTATCTGAAAGCAAACGTGAAGGAACGCCAGATTAAATGTTTCATAACAGCTAAAGACAGACTTGTCCTTGACCAACTTGTTAGCAGAGGTGACACACTCAAATGAACACAGTTTCAATGAGCACAATCATTCCAGGACCAATCAGTGTTCCATCTTTCGGCAAATCCTTGAGACCTCCAGGACCTTTACAACAAGAGTTTAAAAAAGCCTCAAATAATGCAGTGCACAGAAATCAATTGGCGCTAGTCACTCAAAAATCAATGCACCTTTTAAAAAAGTTATTGATGACCTGTGCTAAGATCATGAGAGACACTTGCGGTGAGGGTCTGTCATTTGAGTACATGGAATGTGAAGTCAATTGTGACCTTGACAGTTCTAAAAGGTGGAGGATAAAGGGGTACTTAAGAAAGATTAGACTCACACCTCTGTTCTCGAGCAGAGCTGAAACATTTTATCTCTCTCTCGAATGATGTCTCGCCACACAGCAGAAATGGGTCTTGGAGAGAAAAATCTAACATGTCCCATGAACCTCCTCTCCCCTAGCTGCATGTGGCTGCTCCCTTGACGCATTATATTAATTAGGAAAAGACTCTGTCAGAGACATTACTCTGACTCTGTAACTTTAATGACTTCAACCTCAGCACCCCATCTAATTTTAATATTGTTTTATTTTAATCGTACTTAATTGAATCTGAAATATACCAGACAATCCCCACTGGCATCTGTCCACCCTGACTGAAATACTTTTACAGTGATTTTTGTGAGAAACTGTTTCTTTCCTTATAAAAGTTGAGCTACTGGGAGTTACTGTTCTCGTAATGAGCTTTTAAACTCCATTATTCATTCTATTTCTGGGCTCATCAAATCTGTTTCAAATAAAAAGAAAATCTGGAAACCTGAGTCTTTTCTGATGTGCATGTGACTTTTTAAATAACATCTCAAGGCAGTTTACTACTCTCTACCTATTGTCTATGTTATGAAGCATGACTTAATATGGCTTAGCAGTATTTTAGCTATATATTTTTTGCCTGTTCAAACTTGAGGTTGGTTAGCAAGATAAATATTTTGGAGCTGAAATATCACATGCAAAGGTGGTGCAGCTATTTAGTGTTTTGCCCCTTCAGCCACACCCATTGGGCTAGCAATACTTATTAAGGCTTAAATGCAAAAGTATAATTATTTTAAAAACTTTCAAGAATTCAGATTTAGGCAGACCAGAGGTGTGTTTCCTGTACAATGACCTAATTAGCTGCTTAACCATCATGGATAAATTAACTAGCTAGTTATGACTAAACTGTAGTAACATTATAGCATGTCCATTGTTCAAACACATCAAAAACAGCACTACTAAGATAAGTAGAATGGAATTTGTATGTATTTGAAATGAAAGACACAGAATGTACTACGTCAGGTAGCTTATTCTGTTCAAGAGCATAGTATATTTAGGTCCACAGCCATACTAACAAGAAACTATGCTTCTAACCACAAGTTGAGAGCTGTAGCTGGAACTATGATTTCAGAAAACACAAAATTGTGTTACTATGTTGGTAATAACTAAACTTTTGTTGGCTAACAATGGCTGACAATACTTTTGGCCAGTGGCATGATTCCCTGGGGATGGGGGACATTATGCTAACATGTCTAAAGTTTAAAATGTTTTTCAATCTTGCCAGTTTAAGTATTCAAACTATTATAAACTGTTCAAGAAGCTAGAGAGAACTCAAAACTGTACTTGTGCCACTATATGTATATAGTGTTTTTACAGTTTGTGCGTTGTTCTCTATACACATTTTGTTATATATTAAACTGAACCGACATATTTTAAACATTCATACATCTACAAAACTTTTGGATTTGTATATGTTGCTCATTTAAGATATGCAAATGAAATAAATTGCAACCCTGCTTTTGGAAAACACCCTTGATCGGTCAACCTCACAACCTCTTCATCCCACAGTGATCAAACTGAGGACTCACCCAAAGTCTTTTTGTGTCAGCCATGTGAGGAGAGAACTTGAGCCAGAAGTCCTTTCTGTGTGGAGTTTACATGTTCTCCCTGTAACACCGTGGGTTTCCTTCAGGTGCTCGTATTTAAAAATAAAGACATTACCAGTGAAGGAGAATAGTGGGCGAAAATCATCAAACAATATGACTTGAATATTATCAAACCACTGGAAGAGAAGAGAGAGAAGCCAATTCCCTCCTTTAACACTTCAAAGCAATTGGCACATATTCTGATAGATGATATTCCACTGGAGAGTATTCAAAAGTTGAATGAATATATATAAGATTGAAGATTTGAAGCTGTATTAAATGCAAATTGTGGTACAACACATCAATAAGAAATATTGCCTATTTCCCAGGTGTCAATATATTTCGGGGGGCAGAGTGTGGCAGTTAGAGAGTCAGACTTGTAACCCAAAGGTTGCGGGTTCGAGTCTCGGTAGGTGGGGGGAGTGAATAACCAGTACTCTCTTCCACCCTCAATACCACGACTGAGGTGAGACCCTTGACCAAGGCACCGAACCCCAACCTGCTCCCCAGGCGCCGCAGCAATATGGCTGCCCACTGCTCTGGGGGTGTGTTCACGGTGTGTGTGTTCACTACTGTGTGTGTGCACTTGGATGGGTTAAATGCAGAGCATAAATTCCAAGTATGGGTCACCATACTTGGCCACACGTCACTTCACTCACTTCACTATATATAAGAACATTAATGTCTCATGACATACCTTACATTCTAGTCTGGCACATACAGGTCTTTTGAAGTGTCTGCAGTGGCCAAGGCGTTGTAATATACCTGCTGGAGAAACAAAATGTGTGACCAAACAGATAGAGCAGCTCCATTACAGTCCCGGACTCTTTGGATTCAGTGCCAGAGAAGATGCAGAGTTGTATTCTATTCTAAACAAACCTGCATATCTTCTGCACACTGCTCTATTTTGGGGCACTTGTATGCATCAGTTTTTCACAATAAAGTTTTCTTTTTCGCAAGAAGCGCCGCTGGGGATCTGTAATGCCTGCCATGAAACATTACAACGCCTCTTCTACTTTGCCTTCACACCCACTTGTATGTTACTCCAGGCTTTTACCCTGGTGAGGAGTAATTATATTGCACCAGGAAACTTCCTTTCATTAATGGAAATATCACAATCAATGTCACAATCATATCTGATTTCCCAAACTCATCTATGTTTTTGCCATTCAAAGTTTGGTTTGATAATATGTATATCCATTGTGTGTGTGTGTGTGTGTGTGTGTGTGTGCGTGTCTTTTTGAGAAAAGAATGAAAGTTGTGCTTGTGAGTGCTATTTTTTAAATAATGCCCCTCACTTTGATATTTTCTTACATTTTGCCAAACGGTGCATTTCAAGAATAAACAAATATAGTAGACTACCATTAGTTGCTCTGGTATTGTTATTGCTTATGTGACCTTTTAGTGGTCTGATAATCATATTTTCGTAAATGTCTTTACATGCAGTAAAGAGTCATTCACAAGCTGGCCATGCAGGTGTTGAACTTTAATACCGATCTTCTTCGTCGCTGGAACACAATAGGATGCTTTTTGCAGGCTTGTTTGAATTCATCATTGTAAATGCTTGGCGCTTTTGTTCTCTGTGTTTTAAAATATCAACACGAGAAAACAGTACATATCGCTCAGTACGTTCAATACGTGAGTGAACTGTCCAAGTGATTCAGACTGAATAACAAATCGATTCGCTTCTGCTAACAAGTTTGGCCAGTTCACTTTGAAAGAACCGATTCAAAAGACTAGGGCATCGCTAGCTCTTTTCTAAACAGGGGCAAGTTCAAGCTCAAACCGGTGTGCACCGTTTTGCTATGGTTTCCGGTTTGAACGACATGTTTCCTGGAGACGGTGTGCAACGGTGTGCAACGGGGTTTGAGATGTGTTTTCTCTTGTTTGGTGGGTGTGTCAAACATGTCAGCCCAATCAGCAGCAACATGTATGTAAACCACGCGGTATTAAAGAGACAGCTCGCACAATGTAATTAACATCCAAATAAATTCACAAGAGCAAGTATATTGTTTGCACATGTTTATTTACATTAAAGGCAAAATAACTAAAATAATAAGAGCACAAGTATAGATCTGGAACTTCTTTAAGTCTGTATAAATATAATTTAGTAATTACAATGTCTTCTGGTCCATATACTTTCCTTAGGAAGGTGTGCTAAATACTGATTAATGTAACATAAAAATGCTATACATATTTATATATTTTGCTATTGTATTATGAAGTGACACTTTCATAAACTTTTCTATACCCCTCTGATTATATAATGGTAAATATTACAATATCATAGCACAACAACCGTGATCAGCAATAATGATAAGCCTAATACCGCAATAAAAATACTCCGGTCATATAGGTCTAACACGTCTTGGATGGGTAAGAATGTGGATGATCCTTCACCTGAAATGTGTTGTCTTTTCATCGGAAATGCGAGGGGGGGTAAATTGTGGGATCACAATAATTAGGAATCACATTTGCACAAATCCCTTCATTTGAGTTGGGATGTTCTCTTTTATCTGGCGGCTAAGGGTAATGACTGTTAACATCGAGACGCACGATTTTGACCACCAGCCCATATTAAACACAGCTTTTATAAACGCTTCATCAGCTCCGAAAATTCTCCCAAAAGAACACAAAGAACGGCCTTATCAGATGCCATAGTTGCCACTTGGCGTCATCGAACAGGGGGTTCAACGCACACCGTTCCATTTAAAAAACATTGGCCACCGTATTTGTCGGGCTGACCGCAGCCAGATGACAGAAAACACGAAGCGGTCGGGATGGTTTCCAGTCGAGATAGCGCTATGAAAATGTGCTGTCGTGTGTACATATTGATTATTGAATACAAAACAAAAAACAACAAATAATGAGAATAAACGACCTCACACATGCTACTTTAGGATAATTTTTGCCAATAAAGGCTCAAGCCCCTCAGTCGCTCTAAAATGAAACAAGTTTGTAATCAACAATGGGATGCTCAAAATAGAGAATGCTTGTAACGGTTTCCATGGATTACATTATTTTTGTTTGCTGTTTTTGGTTTGTACTAGTCTAATAAATATGAAAGGGGGGCAAAAAATTGATATTTTTAAAACAGAGAACCAAAGCGCCAAGCATTTACAATGATGATGCAAACAAGCCTGCAAAAGATCCTAGCGTGTTCCAGGGACTAAGCAGAGCGTATTAAGTCAACACCTGCATGGGCGCTTGTGACTGGACTCTTTACTGCAGGTAAAGACATTACAAAATATGCTTATCAGACGCGTAAAAGGTCACATAAAAGCAATAACACTACAGAGAAATAAGGTAGTCTACTAATTTGTGTATTTTGAAAAGCACGTTTTGGCAAAATGTAAGAAAATAGCAAAGTGAGGGCATTATTTAAAAAATAGCAATCACAAGCACAATTCATTATTTTCTCCAAAAGACAAGCAACACACACACACACACACAATGGATATACATATTATCAAACCAAACTTTGAATGGCAAAAACATAGATGAGATTGGGAAATCAGATATGATTGTGACACTGATTGTGATATTTCCATTAATGAAAGGAAGTTTCCTGGTGCAATATAATTACTCCTCACCAGGGTAAAAGCCTGGAGTAACATACAAGTGGGTGTGAAGGCAAAGTAGAAGAGGCGTTGTAATGTTTCATGGCAGGCATTACAGATCCCCAGTGGTACTTCTTGCGGTGCAGAGGATCTCTTTTCTCGGCAAGGAGCTGGACTCGGTCAACCTCTCAGAACGTCTCTCAGTAGAGCGGGCACAGTCGATGCTGAACTGCCTGGGGACCTTCCAGTGCAAGACGGCGGTTCCACTAAAATAGTTTCAGAGGCTCCTGGGGCATAAGATTTCCGCAGCCGCTGTCACGCCGCTCGGATTGCTTCATATGAGACCACTAAAGCACTGGTTACACTCCTGAGTCCCGAGATGGGCATGGCGCCACGGCACTTACCGGGTTTCTGTTACAACGTTCTGCCGTCAGACCCTCAGCCCGTGGCCAGATCTTGCCTTTCTTCGGACAGGGCTGTCCCTTGGGCAAGTATCCAGGCATATTGTTGTGTCAACAGATGCCCCTGCTAGGGGCTGGGGGGCCATGTGCAATGGGAATGCAGCTGCGGGGCTCCGGCCGGGGTCCCGACTGCAGTGGCATATCAACTGCGTCGAGTTGCAAGCAGTATGGCTGGTTCTGCGCCGCTTCAAATCGCTGCTACTCGACAAGCACGTACTGGTCCGTACGGGCAGCACTGCGACCGTTGCATACATCAACCGACAGGGTGGTCTGCGCTCCCGTCGCATGTTGCAACTCGCTCGCCATCTCCTCTTGTGGGGTCAGAAGCATCTGGGGTCGCTTTGGGCCATTCACATCCAAGGCAGGCTCTATCGTGCAGCCGACGAGCTCTCACGTTAGCCCGCTCTTCCGGGAGAGTGGCGACTCCACCCTGAGACAGTCCAGCTTATTTGGAGACGCGTTGGGGACGCTCAGGTAGACCTGTTTGCTTCCCCAGAAACCTCTCACTGCCAGTTGTTCTTCACCCTGGCGAGGGAACCCTCGGCACGGACGCACTGGCGTGCAGTTGGCCTCGGGGCCGACGCAAATATGCGTTTCCCCCAGTGAGCCCTCTCGCACAGACAGGAGCAAGGTCAGGGAGGACGAGGAGCAGCTCGGTCAAGAGGGTATGGGACCTGCAGGCATTTCGGTCGACGATTCGTGCCTAGAAATCGGAACGTGTAACTCTCACGTTGTCCTGATACCCCGGCCCGGATATGTGCCCAAAGTTCCCACCACGCATTTTAGGGATCAGGTGGTGAACTTGCAAGCGCTGCCCGGGGAGGAGGCAGACCCAGACATCGCTCTGCTCTGTCCCGTTCGCGATCTGCGCATTTACGTGGACCGTACGCAGAGCTTCAGGACCTCAGACCAGCTCTTTGTCTGCTTCGGAGGACAGCAGAAGGGGAAGGCTGTCTCCAAAACAAAGCGTGCCCCCTGGTTAGTGGAGGCTAAGTCTTAGCTTAAAGGCCCAACGGTTACCTGCCTCTCGGGTGAGAGCTCATACTTTGAGAGGGAGTGGCATATCTGGGCCCTGGCGCGGGGGCGCCCTCGATAGCGAAAAACATATGAGATCCTCCTGGCTGGGCGACTCCTAACACGTTTGCTAGATTCTATAATCTCCGTGTAGAGCCCGTGTCCTCTCGTGTACTCGCCTCAGGTAGGCAGTAACACCGGACCTGCTCGGTGTCGATCACGCTTGCTGCGCCATTCCCCTCTACGGACCGGATACGTGCGCTTTTTTGCTCCTCAGTTCAGTTCTCCATGGCGAACCCTGGTGGAGTTCCTCCCGCACCCTCGGCGGTCAGCCGTGGCGGAGCGCCAGACGCCAGGCTCAGCACTAGTGTGCATGCCCAAGGTCAGCCCTTGTGCTGGCCTAGGTGCCCGTGTGTAGTGGTTCCCCTTTCGGGTGATCCCACATGTGATCTTCCAGGTACGGGGGGGGGGGGGGGGTCCCCCCCTCACGGTGCCGTGTCTTTCCCGGCAGTCAGTTGTTCGCTGCCATCTCTGCTGCGTAGTCATCTCACCCCAGGCGGGTTGAGTCTACCGCAGGGACTTCCATATGTAGCACTGCCCTGGGCCAGTCCATATGTGTAATTCAACATGATACCTCCTATGCGCGGGATGTGGCTTCCGTAGCGTTCCCAAATGGGTACGCTTTCCCAGTGTTATCCAATGTACCACTGTATGGAACAGCAGTGGCGGACAACTCTGCCTAGCCGCTGTCCTATCTTCCGCCCCAGGTGGTATGGGGGGACTTGCCGGCTTCCGCAGGGCACTGGAGGGGGTCACCAATAAAACCCATTACAAACGAGGCATTTGTTGCATCCAATTGGGACATAATTACTGATTGTAATAACTTATACTGTGTTTTTACACTTTGCTTTGCATCACGCCGCGTAAACATAAAACCATGTCTGCATTTGTGATTGGAGAAATTACAAACAACAAGCGCTACTCTGCACTGCTCAAACTCACGTTTGAATCATCAGTGGCAATTCTTTAAATATAAAAAACGTACTACAGGCTATGAGGTGCACTCGGCGTCATCAGAACAGGGTGTTCAACGCACCACCATTTCCATTTAAAAAACGTTGTGCACCGTATTTGTCTGGGCTGAACGCAGCCCAAATGACAGAAAACACGAAGCGTCATTACGGTTTCCAGTCGAGATAGCGACTATTAAACTTATGTGCTGTCGTGTGTCCATATTGATCATTGTACAAAACAAACAAACAAGCAAATAAATGAATCAATAAAAGACCTCACACATGATACTTTAGGATAATTTTTGCCTATTAAAGGCTCAAGCATCCCTCAGTAGCACTAAAATGAAACAATGTTTTGTAATCAACAATGGGATTCTACAATAGAGAATGCTGTAACGGTTTCCATGGATTAGAATTATTTTTTGTTTGCTGTTTTTGGTTTGTAATAGTATATATTAATATGGAAGGGGGGCCAAAAAAAATATTTTTTCTATGTCTTAAAGGGGTCATATGATGTGGCTAAAAAAGAACATAATTTTTTTGTGTAATGAAATGTGTTTATGCAGTTAAAGGTTCAAAAAACCCATTATTTTCCACAAACTGTACATTAATGTTTCTCCTCTATGCCCAGCCTTTCTGAAACGCGTCGATTTTTACAAAGCGCATCGTTCTGAAAAGCGAGGTGTGCTCTGATTGGCAGCTATCCAGTGCGTTGTGATTGGCCGAATATACCTCAAACGTGTGACGAAAATGTAACGCCCCTCACCATACTGTGTTTACTCATACAGTCTTGTTTCCATGTGTCGGCGGAACAGAGCTAAACCAATAAAACCCATTACAAACGAGGCATTTGTTGCATCCAATGGGGACATAATTACGGATTATAATAACTTATACTGTGTTTTTACGCATTGCTTTGCATCACGTAAACATAAAAAACCATGTCTGCATTTGTGATTGGAGAAATGACAAACAGCAAGCGCTACTCTACACTGCTAAAAACTTGCGTTTGAATCGTCAGTGTGGCAAATTCTTTAAATATAAAAATGTAATTACAGGCTGTGAGTCAGAAGCGCCACTGTCCTTGCAAAGTTGGAACTGCCAAACTTCATAAAAAGCATATTGTCCTCTTTTGGAAGCCAAACAAAGTAGTTCGCTTTCACAACGAAACACACAGCGGCGCCCGGCGGATTCAACAAAGGATGCTTGCGGCAACCACATGTGACGACCAAGGGCTGAATCTGCTTCATCCAAGTGGCCATCCTCCGTAGATTGAGCTTCAATCCGAGGGGGAAAGTAACGTTTGGGCATGTTGCTAAGATATAGCATCCAAAACAGGGCAAGTTTTTGTTTGGAGACAGCCTTTCCCTTCTGCGAAGCAGACAAAGAGCTGGTCTGAGGTCTTAAAGCTTTGCGTCCGGTCTACGTAAACGCGCAGAGCGCAACAGGGGCAGAGCAGAGCGCGTGGCTGGTGCTGCCTCCTACAGGGGCCAGCCGCTTGCAAGTCACACCTGATCCCAAAGGCGGGTGGGAACTTTGGGCACATAATCCAGGTAGGGGTTTTAGACAACGTGAGAGTTACCCATCCGAATTCCAGGCACGACTCATAGATACGAAAATGCTGAGGCCCACCTACCCTCTTGACCGAGCTGATCCTCGTCCTCCCTGACCTTGCACAGTGTCTGTGCGAGAAGGCTCACTGGGGGAAACACATATTTGCGTCGGCCCCGAGGCCAGCTGCACGCCAGTGCGTCCGTGCCGAGGGTTCCCTCGGCCAGGGTGTAAAACAACTGGCAATGGGACGTGTCTGGGGAGGTAAACAGGTCTACCTGAGCGTCCCCAAGGCGTCTCCAAATCAGCTGGACTGTCTCGGGGGGTGGAGTCGCCATTCTCCCGGAGGGGCGGCTGACGTGAGAGCTCGTCGGCTGCTCGATTGAGCTCGCCTGGGATGTGAATGGCACGAAGTGACCTCAGACCCTTCCGACTCCAAAGGAGGAGGGTGGCGGGTGAGTTGCGACATGCAACGGGAGCGTAAACCGCCCCGGTTGGTTGATGTACGCAACGGTCACAGTGTTGTCCGTAAGGACCAGTACATGCTTGTCGTGCAGCAGCGATTTGAAGCGACGCAGAGCCAGCCACACTGCTTGCAACTCGAGGCAGTTGATATGCCACTGCACTTGGGGCCCCGGCCGGAGCCCCGCAGCTGCATTCCCATTGCACATGACACCCCAGCCCCTGGCAGAGGCATCTGTTGACACAACAACATGCCTGGATACTTGCCCAAGGGACACCCCTGTCCGAAGAAAGGCAAGATCTGCCCAAGGGGTGAAGGTCTGATGGCAGCACGGGGTGAAAGAAACCCGGTAAGTGCTGTGCCATGCCCATCTCGGGACCCGGTCATGAAGCCAACGCTGAAGCGGTCTCATATGAAGCAACCCGAGCGGCGTGACAGGGGGGGGGGGGGGGGGCTGTGGAGCCCTGTGCCACCAGGAGCTTGGAAACTATTTCAGTGCGAACACACGCACCGCGTCTTGCATGGAAAGAACCCCAAGCAGTTACGAATCGGACCTTGTGAAGTTCTATGAGAGATGTGCGAGACATGACAGAGTCCGGCTCCAGGCCAAGAAAAGAGATCCTCGCACCGGGGAGAGTGTTGCTGTTTTCCCAGTCGACCTGGGTCGATCGCTGCGAACCAATCAAAAGGACGGACCCATTGAAAAAAAAAAAAAAACAAAAGGATTTTTTTTGGTTTCTGCGTCACATCCTGAATGGAGTTGTGAGGGCCCGGTTCAGCACACGCAGGTCCAGAATTGGTCGTAAACCACCGCCTTTCTTGGGTACGATGAATAGGGATGTTAAAAACCTGAATCATCTCGGATGGGAGGGGGACGGCGTTATCGCGTCTTCGCCCAGCAGGACCGCAATCTCTGCAGCAAGATGGAGCATCCCTGTCCAGCACAGACGGAGAAACCGAATGTCCTGAACTTGGGAGGGCGCGGGCGAGATTGAATCGCATACGAGTATACGGTTTCACAGAGACAGCGAGACTTGCCGGGGCACGCTACCAGGGCCCCAGCGACCTTGTTCTCTCCGAACAGGCGGGACTAGGGAAACCACCAACGTACCCGCAGTGGGGCAGCGCAGTGGAACACAGGGACCCAACCCGGGAGGCTTCCGTGCGTCCCAGGGTGGGGTCTGAGTGCGCGGCGCGCCACTTACCTGGCTCCACGGCTGGGCAGGGGGCTCGTGAGGAGGCATAGCGTCCTTGAACTGAACCCTGCTGCCCATTGGTCGAAGAAAGAGGGGGACGGCCATGTGGAGACTGGGTCTCGCGCACTGCCATCCTCGCCCTCTTGGAACCCGGAGAAAAAGGAACCTGCTCTTCGGTTGAGGTTTTGGGCACCACTGGCTGGGAAGCCAGAGGCAGAACAGAAAAAAACAGGAACAAAGGTCTCTCCACCCGACCCTCCGCCGGGGGAAGGAGTGGTGTAGTCACCATCTCCTGAAGAGCAGGATCAAAGAGCTCCGGGTCACCCGTCTCAGGGACGCCGCCTGCCCTGGCGCTTCACGGACTTGGCAGGGGCGGAGACGGGCTGTGTGGCCGCTTTCATGCGGCAAGTCTCCACCCCCCCCCGCTGCGGCCGTTGTGAAGGCTGCTGTCTTGGCCGCGCCGGAGCGGAGGTGGAGGCGGCAGGAGGGCGCCCTCGGCGAAGAGCAGACAGAGGGGCTGCAGCCGGCAGAGGGGTGCGGACAGCAGCAGACCGCCGAGGCAGGATATGTCAAAACGCCTCTGTCTGCTTCTGTGCGGCGGAGAACTGTTGGGCAGAGCCCTCCACCGCTTTGCCGAATAGGCCGGCCTGGGAGATCAAGGAGTCCAGGAAGCGATGCTTGTCGGCCTCCCTCATATCCGCCAAGGTAAGCCATAGGCTTTGCGGGCAGAGCTGCATGGCAATAGCGCGCTCAACTGGAGGGATGTCCACATACCTTTGGGCCGCCCCCCGTCGAGGGTGGTGAGGACGGAGAAGGCACCAATATGTTTCGGGCAGAAAAAGGTGCCTTCCAAGACTTAGTAACCTCCTCATGCACTCCCGGGAAGAATGGAATGAACACATCAATGAATCGTCACGAGCCACAGGGTTTAATTGGGTTGTTTGTGATGTTAATTGATCTCAAAGAGTTTTCCATTCACCTCCATTATATGACTGACAGACTTCAACAGTTTGAGTTAAACATCTTAGTTTGTGTTTCTTACTGAAGACACACTAATCTTGGATGCCTTGGGGGTCAGCAGATAAACATCAATTTTCATTTGTGGGTGAAACTATCCCTTTAATCAGGATTATTCCCAGAATGTTTGTTTGTATTTTATTTTTAACATATTTATTTAGTTTTCATTGCATTTTAATTTAAATCAATGTATAAATGAAATTTATTCCATTATACTGCTGACCACAGGTCACAGAATAAAGCAGTTTGCAGTCTAAATTGAAAAGATAGAGGAAATGCCCTGTCTGTGGTTGTCACGCTGCGTGTAGAGGAAAGGCACACGAAGATGAAGGTAATCTACACAAGAGTTTAATAGAATCCAAGAAGATGATAATCCATGAAGGCATAGGGAACACGCAGCAAAACAACATCAACATTCAATACCGCACAACCTAAGGAACAGAATGGGGAGTACTTAAACTAACTCAAATAAGGGACTAACAGAACACAGGTGAACAGAATGAACTAATCAACCCATGAGGAGAAACTAGGTCAGGGGAAACATGAGTGAAGAAATCAAACTAAAAGTCCATGGTGGTGACAGTGGTTCTGATCCTAACAGATGCACCTGGGCTTTGGGATTCATTTATTGTTTATTATGACTTTATCCTGCACTTTGTCCCTTATTGTTCTCTACTTGCAGCCTCAATTCCAATCTACTTACCCTAGTGTTGCAATATTTTGAGGTCTTAGCTATCATTTTGTGTCTTTTCGTACTGAACGGCCTTATTTTTATTATTTATTTTTTTATTATTATTATTGATTTGTACAGTCCTAAACAGCAGGTATATAAGTTGTCACAACCTAGCAATGAAACACCAATAAGATTTATGTCTCTGCTTAAGAGATATGGTTCAGTAACCCCCACTTTAACTACAGCTAAAGTGGAAAGTGGAAAATCTAACACACATTCAATTAGATAACTGTGATGACAACTTTAAGAGCTGCATCTGGATAGCTCAAGGCTGGTGGATTACAGAGGGTTTTGAAGGGTAGGGTTGCTCAAGTTTGAGTAGATTGTGTTCACTAAAAAGAAAGCAAGCAAAAGAGAAAATGAAAAATGAAGAGATGCGGACAGAAGGGTAAAAAATAAATAACTCTGAATTTATGCATATTTAATGGTTGTTATCAAAGCACAGCTCTGAAATGAATGAAAGTTCAACAAATGCTCAATATGTCCCTATAGAATTTTACAATTTACAAACGTTTACAATTCCTGAACTGAAATTTGAGATGAACTGGCCACACCTCACAGGATGTTGAATTGGAGTTTGAATTGGGATGACAGGAAGAGGAATTTACTGATTTACAATTCAAAGAAATAGTGAAACAACAACAAAAATGTGAGAAAGTCTTCTATTTGAAGACCTTGGGTTAAATTATAGCTTTCTGTAAAATATAGCATTCTTCAACAATGCTCCATTAAATTGAATTTTACTTTGAGACCTAAAACGTATTCAGACAAACTTATTGTATTAGCCACACTTTTTAAATATAATTGTTTCCATTATAAAATGAAGGCCAAGTGTCACTTTTTTATTTATTTATTATTATTTTTATTAAATATAGCAAAAGCAGTTTTCACAAAAAAGTAATATATTACCCTGAATTATAGATTTCAAATGTATCACTAAAAACGAGAGCAGTTACATGAATTTCAGTCCATTTTATATTATATTGAATTAAATTAAAATTACAATTAGGCATCTTGTTTGCTCCCTGCTTTCAAATTCCAGAATTGAATTTGTGCGTGTATTACGTCATACAGACAAAAAGGAAATGCAATGTCATGCTCTTGTCACCTGCTGTTAGACTGTGAATGAGTTCAGTGCCTCCTGCCCATCATCTCAAAGGTCATTGACGAGTTGAGTACCACAGAACAAACACTCTTGTTGCAAATAATAAGCACCTGTCTCCACACTTGGAGTGAAGTGCAGAATTTATTATTTTAGTGCCGGGAGGTGAAGTGTTCAAATGTGAAGTCTTAAAGGGGTCACATGATGTGATTCAATTTTTCCTTTCTCTTTGGAGTGTTACAAGCACTTGGTGCATAAAGAAGATCTGTAAAATTGCAAAGACTAAAGTCTCAAATCCAAAGAGATATTCTTTATAAAAGTTAAGAGTCAGCCACCCCCACCTAAAACGGCTCGTTCTAACACGCCCCCACATGTCTACATCGCTATGTGGGAAGATTTGCATAACGCCGTCCAAATGTTCACGCAAAGAAAAAAGGCATAACTTTTATTCTCGCTGTAGTTTTGTTGTTGCCGCCGCCATGTCATAAAGACGCTGTGAGCTTCGTTGTGAAAGCGAAACGACTATGTTTGGTCTTCCAAAAGAGAACGATATCTGCTTCGTCTTGCCTGGAGCTGATCTGTGCTGGTCGTTGAGGGAATACATCAACTTTGCGCTGTCAATCACTGGATCGGCTTTCACCGTTGACGAAGCAGAGTCCAGTCCGGGGTCGTCGCATGTCCTTCCGGACACTCCTTCGTCGAAATTGTCAGCCACGCCGTTCTCAAGCTCACCAGCCTCTGCTCACTCTAACCCTCCCGCCGTTCCTCATGCTAGCCCCCGGCCTCTGCTCTGCACTGCTATGCCCCTATCAGCCATCATGAGGTTTGCTAATCACCCAGCACATGACTCCAATATTCTGGGTCGACTTCCTGCCAGTCTTGTCGCCATCTACTCTGAGGAGTGATTAAAGACTAATCCAATCAAGAAACAAAAGCCTGAATTGCTTGAGTCCTATCCTCCCTGCATTGCGATCAACTGGGTCGCGTCCGTTCACATGATATAGAAACCACGATGTCTTGTGACCACTAATGAATGGAACGATTACATCCAAACAGGAAAAAGGACAGTAATTTAATCACGCCCTGCAAGCACGGGATATACAGCGTGACGCCACATGACTTTTTGACCATCTGCTTCCCTCCCTAGCTTGAACCCTTACTTTTTTTTTGGTCAAGACAAAGAAACAGAACCTACACACGCCATTTCAAAAGACAATCATTATAACTACTTTAAGTATCCGAGCAATATACTACCCGAATAATATGCTACTTCTGTTGGTTTTTTATTGCTAACACATATGAATTTAATCGATACTTTTATCGAACGCCATCTTCTAAAGTGATTAAGTACTCTGTGTATACCAGATTATGCAAGTTAGGCTGTAGGGAATGTCGAAATGATATTTGAATAACCTTGGTATGGAGGAAAATGTGTTATTTTGACAGTGTGTGTTGTTTGACACTTATAAGAAGTTATTAATCAAAACATTGCCCAAGCATTTTCCTCATGTGATGAATTGAAGCCCAACGTCTTGTTATGTATGATGCTCCCCGCCTTGCAAGGGACCGATTCGGAAAATTGTTGCCGTAGGTTGGCTTATCCACGATCAAACCCCTTTTGAACCGTCAGATAAGGCTGCCCCCTGTCTCGGGGCTCAATACCTCTGCTGTCCTTTTGGACAGCGCTACACAGCCCTCCCCTGGCGCGTACACACCGCATGCGCGATACTCCAGACTCCAACACTTCATTGAAACTTCGTAACCTCTGCGACGCAAGTCCCTGCTAAAGCATCGCTTGTGACCACTTCTGTCATCTCTCGAAGAACCAGAGGCTCTTCCGTAACCGGCAAGCACAATCCAACGATGGGCTTCCCCAAAGTGTACGTTCATCCAAATTCATGTCCGCGTTGTGGCCAAAAGCGTCAAACCCAACCAATCAGCACGGAAATCTGTAGCGATCCCTCGCAGTCCAACGTCCAACCTCCAATCCCTCTCACCACTCAAGCTGTCACACCAAAGCACAACTGCAAGTAAACAAATCCAAATCTTAATCCTCTTGCTGATGTTGCGAGCTACTTAAGCAGTTTAAAACATAACCAAATATCTGCTTGTGAATTTGCTCGTCAATTGTTGAATTGTATAACCCCTTTGAAAAAACAGTTGACATCGTTCTGAAACTGTCAATGCACTCCGTTTAACCTCAGCTCATTCCTCATAATCTGTATGTGATGATGTGTGTCTCATATGTGTGGTTTATAGCTTGTTGTGATGTAATCTAGAATACTGAGCCATAAATCTGGCTGATTTGCATGTTAGCTAAAGAAGTCCATTGTCTGTGGGGCGTATAAACTTTTAATTCAACCCTTGCCAGAATACATGTTCCTTCTAGAGCTTACCACATTTCAAGAACATTTCCTGTCCGCCAGGAAAATACACCGTAGATTAAGATACACTGATATTACCAGTCCTCGCTGGACTTGATACAGGGTAAACTATTGAAGATTTGCAAGTAACAGGTAAGTTCCTAAAAGGTGGACATTAAATTTTCTAACGTCCACACAGATCGCTTTCAAACCCTGATGATTACTAAAATTAATTCCCTAAAAAATGAAATAATTACATCAAGTCATTACCACGCGGCGCGAGCACGCAGCTAAATACAGTATAATTCATTATAATCCATAATTATGTCCCTTCTGGATGCAACGAATGCCTCGTTTATTATTGGGTTTTCATGTTTTTGAATCATCGCTCCGGCCTGACAGGGCATCATCACAATATGGTGAGGGGCGTAACATTTCCGTCTCACGCTTGAGGTATTCAGCCAATCACAACACACTGAATAGCTGGCCAATCACAGCAAACCTCACTTTTCAGACCGATGAGCTTTGCTAAAATTTTACGCGTTTCAGAAGGCGCAGGGGCATAGATTTAGAAACACTATGTACGGTATGATGGAAACATAATGTGTTTGTTTACCTCACCCAGCATAAACTACATTTATACAAACCCAAATACACAATTATGAATTACATTTATATAGCAGCACATCATATGACCCCTTTAATGTCTCTTAGTGCAGAACTCTTCTTTTGTAGTTTCTGTTCATCATTTGCATGCGGCTGCGGATGTATATTTTTTACTTAAAGGCTTGTTTCCTCCCCTCCGAAGGTTTAGGACTGCCTTGTGGAGATAAAACTTGATCTGAATATATGGTATATTTAGCACAGCAGAATAGAATTGTGTGTGTGCTTTAAAAGAGTTTAAAAAAACCATTAATTCATCATTCGCTCATTTCATTAATCAATCAATCCAATTATTGAAATTTTGGTAGTATTAACATTGCCGGGAACCTTGTCCGGTAGTTCTCCAGTCTCATTCACTTCCACTTTATGATGCCAAGCACCCTCACTGTGCTGCACATATTTAACAAATGCACATTCAAGTATCATAAATGCACCAGATATGAAGATTTTCAGTGAATAATTTTAAAATTGTGAACATTTTGAACCTCATCTATCTCCGGTTGTGCTCTGTGGAATTATATTATATAATTTAACAATTACAGCAGCATCACTTTTTATTTATCGGTTTGTTTGCAAGAATTAAAAATAGAAATAAGAATAAGAATAAGAATAAAAAGTAGAAACATCCTGGGTGGATGGCTAGTTTTCTGTAAGGTTTTTTCTTTTCATTTTTTTTCATATAGAACACTTTAAATATGAAAAAATAATATGTATTCCGGCTGATAAAAAAATAATATATAGCTATGTATAATAATATATATATGATCTATATAGATTATATATATAATATATATATATATGGGGTAGTATATATATCTTCCGCCCACCATTCCTGAATGTGTTTCATTATTGATCTAATTAATAATAAATAAATAAACTAGTGAAATACGAAAAATATGTCATTCTGAAAAAAAGATAAATCTGAATTGAATGAATGAATGAATACACAAATAAAAACAAAATCACTAATAATCAGTTTTAACTTTTTAACAGTTTTCACTTTAATGTTTATTTTGTTTAGTTTTTTAGCATATGATCATCAATAAGCTAGGTGTCTGTATAAACAGCCATGGTTGTTTACAGTGCAGTGCAATGTGGGAGTCAGAGTCTATCAGAGCAATGATATTTATAAATAACTTGTTGTCCATGAAAAATAAAACAAAAAAACATTTGAATGTCTGTTACATAAAAAGAACTGCATTGTGAGCTCAGAAAGAGCTGCATATACATGACAAGCGCTTTGCCAGCACCTATCTCTGGGTAAGTGACAATGTGAACAATGTTGTGAAAGCAAATTTGAATTTTGCAGTTTGCACACGAGGAAATTTCTAATTACGTTGGTTACAGTACTCTCGCCAATTTCATGATACATGTCAAATGGTTAATTTCCTAATTAACATTTCTCACAAAACTTTACACTTGCCCTTTTTCTTATTGCATCTTCATATTTCATATTTCATTCATCTTCTTCAATGCAATTGATAATTATGCAAATAATATACTTTAAGCTGTTAACTTGAATCTTTTTCTTCTATCACATAGTTTAGTAATTGTTCTAAATTAGACATCATTCTAAAACTTAAACACTCAAAATGTATCCTATAAAAAAGTTTTGAAATAGGACATTGCATTACCATGTAAAAGGTACTTTAAAAACTTTTAGCAGGCTCCTCCTTGTCGTGGGCAGAGTCAAGTGTCATATTATGAAATTTACTACAATTTAATCACAACTTTTTCTAATCTTGACAAAAAAATATATATTGTTGGAAAAGTCTAAGTCTCAAGGTTCCATATTTGGTAACTGTTTTTGATGAAAGTAATATTGTGACAGAAATGTATACATTTGTGACAGAAAATTGCATTAAAAAAAACATTTAAAAATGATGGAGTTTGGGTCTTACATAATTTACATTACTGTACATAAAACATTGCTGTTTTTGGTATAGTGCCTAAACTAAATATCACAGGAATCTCAATAGGGTTTTTTCTCAATATCTATTTTTGTGGTATCAAAGTCAATTGACATTAGACTTATTAGTTTGATTGTATAGCAATATATTTTGTACAATATTTATTTTATATGAAATTAAAAAAAATATTACAAAACACAAAAGTAATTTTCTTTAAATTACATTTAAACTTGTTTATTATTTACACATTTCTGTTTTTTGACATAAAACATTAGATAATGTGTTAGAAATTCACTTCAGCAATACTCTGCTATTCTTTTTTAGGTGGGGGGGGGGGGGTATATAGCACAATCTCCTAATATAATTAATATAAAATATAATACGCAATACATATAATAACACTACAGTTATAGTTGTTTATAAATTAATAATCAGGTACTTTCAGTGTCTTAATATGCTCAGCAGTGGCAATAAAAATAAATGCACCTTCTTTAAGCATGACAAATGAATATTCAACTAGTCACCCCCCATAACCTGTGTCTTGTGTTCCTTCCCATGTGCTCCTCATGTGGGGACCTATGGGGTGTGTCTGAAATCGCATACTGCTTAGTAGGTACTACGTTTGAATTTGAATGTACTACTCGACCGTTAAAACAGTACGTTCTATGTAGTATGAATGGAATTCGGACGTACTACATCCATGTTGATGTTGTCACGTGACATGCTTCTTCACAACAGCGCCAGAATTTAAAGAGCCCTCACTACTGCGCGAACATCGGCAATGTTTCACGTAATTCTTACCACGAATTCATCGCGTTTTAACGTTGATATGGATCAACAGCTCAAGGCGTCGGCGCTGCTCGCAAGATCCTCATTTTTTAGGAGTATGATACACTACTGTCATTGTTGATTGGATTTTGTACTTGTTTAATTTGCGTTACTTATTGTATAGGTTCTTTTATTACTTTTTATAGTTTTATTTAATTTGATTATTTTAATCATCTCAACAAACTACTGGAAATGAAATATAGATGTGATGTGTTTGGTGTTCAACCACTATGTTAGTTTTTTTTTGGTGTTTGGCTTAGTGTTATTTTAGAATCATTATTATACTCATACCTTTGTTCTTTTAATATTTTGAATTCTTTTTAGCTTTATGAAATTTAGTTTTATGCATTTGTCATTTTTATTTAATCTTTATTTTTAAAATGTGTATAGGTAGTATTTATAAAGTTTTAGTTTTGGATCTGTTTTTAGTTGTTTTAATACTACAGTTGATTGCTTCTGTTTTCCTCATTTGTAAGTTGCTTTGGATGGAAGTGTCTGATAAATGACTAAATAAATAAAAGATCATGCCTTCGTCGACAGCTTGTAAATCATTTATCGAATAAGGTAAGTACAATCACCTATTTAGCTATAGCACATTTTACCTCAGAATAAGAAGTCATGTCTGTGAACACCATGACAAAGGCTCATTTGGAGCAACGAAATAAAATAATTTATTGTTATAAATAAATGCATAAAAATACACGGGACAAACAAAAGACATGAATCAATGAATAAACTTGAATGAATACATAATACACAATTGGATAAATAGAGAGAGAGGGGGAGAGAATGAATACATACAATATATATACATAGCCTAAATAAATATTATAGATACAATATATAATACATATAAAAAAATATAACTATCACATCAATAATATACCTAAGTCTAAATAATGTATGTATCTCTATATAATAATATATATGATGCTATAGTGCTATATATTACACATCCCAACACACATTTACAGACTGTGAGCCCTACAACCTACTGCCGCCTGAATGCTGATGTGCCAATTCTTTGATTGTATTTCGAAGATGGATCTGACCTCCGTCTTTCACGACAGTCCATCATGTCCCTCATCGCTGCTTTGAAGTCAGATTCTGACCATGGCTGGGAAAAAGATGTTGAGGTGCTGGTGTTTCTCTACTGGCTGGCCCACGCAGCATAGTACAGGCTGGTGTCACTGGGCTTTGACATCCCAAAGTCCACGGTGCATGACATTCTGCACAGAATCAGCAGTGCAGTCATCAGAATTTTGAGGAGGCTGATCAATTTCCTGACCCCGGATGACCTGGAGGCAGTGGGAGCAGGTTTTGCCCAGCTGGCTGGGTCTCCAGTTGTCCACATGGTAGCTGGTGCAATAGACGGATGCCACATCCAGATCAAGCCACCAGCAAGTGATGCCCCATGATATTGTAATAGGAAGCTGTTTCACTCTGTTCAGCTGCAGGCCATCACCGACCACAAGGGGAAGTTCCTCGATATCTTTGTTGGATATCCCGTGTCTGAAAAGCACAATATCAAGACAGCCAATTACATTCATTAGATTACTGTATTACTATGACATGGAAAAACATTAGCAAGATCAAATCATGAACTAATACAAATGTTGGGGTGAACTAATTAAAAAAATCTTACTGTATATTTTTGTTTTAGGTTCTCTTTTGACTTGAGCGTCAGAAAAAATTTTTTTTTTTTTGCCCTCAAGCCCTGCTATTTCACAAAGCTATGTCCATCCACCCATAGATGCACAGCACATCAAGCATAAAAAGAAGTTAGTAATACCCTTTCGTCTGCTTGCAGTGTTATCATTTACTCCAGTAAACGCTGTCTCAGCTGTCGAACGCCTAATCAACTAGTCGATCTTTTTACAATAACTTGTTTAACTTACTCAAAACCTTTGATGAGCAGCCATTTACCTATTCCCCGTGAAGGGCTTCATTAGCCACTCGCCTCTGAATAGGACAGCTGAGTGTGTCTCAGTCTCCCGTAACCATCTTCCAAGCCGAGTAACAATATCACTTATCATCCATTAATGCTACATTGACAATACATTTTTACCAGTACTTAGTGTAGCCCTAACAACAACATTATCACCTTAAATATTAGTAAAAGAGGGGGGAAAATGTTTTATAGTCCGTGGAATTTTCTAATCTCATTGAACTGCTTAACAACGAACGTCTCCGTTAAAAAATCAGTTAACAAGCTGATGTACAACAGCATTGACATTAGCTCGATCTGTTCGTTAACTTGATGTGATCAGTAATAACAATGATTAAACATCTTTTTACAGCCAATTCACGAAATCATCTCATCGACTTACAATGTTTAAAGAACCGTTCAGGCGGTCTAGCCCCCCCACCTGTACACACTTATGTCGATGTTTCAGGAGAAAAGGAGAAAAGCACCAGGCCCAGATTGTGTGACACCAGCCTGTCTGAAAACCTGCACTGACCAGCTGGCCCTTATCTTTTCACAGATCTTCAATAGATCACTGGAGCTGTGTGAAGTCCCTTCTTGCTTCAAACGCTCCACCATCATCCCCCTCCCAAAGAAACCCAAAATTACTGGACTTAATGACTACAGACCTGTGGCTCTAACGTCTGTGGTCATGAAGTCTTTTGAAAGACTGGTGCTGGCTCACCTGAAGGACATTACTGGACCTTTGCTGGATCCTCTTCAGTTTGCCTACAGAGCAAACAGTTCTGTGGACGATGCAGTAAACATGGGTCTGCATTATGTTCTGCAACATCTAGAAAGACCAGGGACTTATGTGATGATCCTGTTTGTGGACTTCAGCTCGGTGTTTAACACTATCTTCCCAAACCTCCTCCTGCCCAAACTAATTCAGCTCTCCATGCCTACCTCCGTTTGTCAGTGGATCAACAGCTTCCTGACAAGATAGGCAGCAGCTAGTGAGGCTGGGGAAATACACATCCAGCACCCGTACGATGAGCACTGGAGCTCCTCAGGGTTGTGTTCTCCCTCCACTGCTCTTCTCCCTGTACACCAACTACTGCACACCTAAAGACCCCTCTGTCAAGCTCCTGAAATATATGCAGATGACACTACAGTCATCGGCCTAATCCAGGATGGAGACGAGTCAGCTTACAGACAGGAGGTCGAGCAGCTAACTGTCTGTGGGCGTCCTCACAACCTGGAGCGACCACACGCTAAAAACTGTGAGATGAACCGTGGACTTTCAGAGACCCCTCGTGCACTCCCCCCACTTCACATCATTGACATCACTATGTGACTGCAAGTGGAGTCCTTCGTTCCTGCACCACAATCTCACAGGACCTGAAGGGGGCAACTCACATTGACTCCATGTGAAAAAGGGGCCCACAGAGGTTGTACTCCTTGTTCACGCCAGCTGAGGAGTTCACCTGCCTGCCACCGGATCTGTGAAACAGTTCTAACTACCGCTACTCGCCATTTATTGAATCCGTCCTGTGCACTTCTATAGCTTTCTGGTTCAGCTCAGCTACCAAATCTGCCCTCAGAAGACTACAGAGGATAGTCCAGACTGCTGAGCAAATCATTGGTACAACCCTCCCTTCTCTCCGAGAACTGTACTTATCCAGAGTGAGCAAAAGGGCTTGCAGAATCACTCTGGACCCCTCACATCCTGCACACTCCCTCTTTGAACTGTTGCCTTCTGGTCGACGCTACAGAGCTCTGAGTACCAGAATGGCCAGACACAGGAACAGATTCTTCCTTCAGGCAATACATCTCATGAACATTTGACAATAACTGTGGAACACACACTCTTTATTCACTCATACACTTATTTATCCAACACACACACTCAGTCTACATTTCACTTTGCACATAATATACCTGTACATACGATTGTCGATTTGTATATTTTTATTCCTTATTACTTGTTCTAATTTTTCTATTTTTTCTTATCTGTGTTTTTGTTCTGTCACTGTCATTCTGTTGCACTGTGGAGCTTCTGTCACGAAAACTAATTCCTTGTATGTGTAAACATACCTGTCAATAAAACTCATTCTGATTCTGATTCTGTTAAACAAGTGCAATTTAACCACAATAAACAACGTTTTTCCCTGAGGTACTTACACTTGAAAAGAACCGTGTCGCCGCCTTCCACCGTTTTCGAATATGACGCCTCCTCTCCCATGGCCTCATGGGATAGAGTGTCCAATGTATCATGCTACGGACTTTTTCCGGGCGGAAGTAGTATGACATCCGGCTACTTTCCGCCTACTGTTTGTCGAATACTATGAATTCTGACATGCTACTCACCTCGCATACTGTTTTTCGCCTACTATATAGTATGGAAGTATGCGATTTAGGACGCAGCTCTAGTTTCTGTCTTCCCTTAATTGTGTCAGTTAACGTTCATGTGTGGTCTTGTCATTGCCCTCGCATTCTCCATCTAAGTTGTAAATCAAGTTCAGTGTTTCTTTAAGTTACATTATGAACAGCGGCTATGCTAATTACTTCTCTATTTGTTTCTCTGTTTTTGCCACCGTGGTAACGATGATTACACAACTTCAGTCTGGATCCAGAACACCTGAGAAGAAATTATGCAACTCCTCAGAGGACCTCAGATGATGCCAACCCTGAACAACATACAGAACTACCACATTTTGCTATAAGTTTGATTGCATCATATCATAATTGATGTTAATAGTGTTCATCGTCTGTTTGATTATGTCTTTAATTGATTTTTCCGTACATTTCTGCCATATGTACATTGGCTGACAGTCACCACTGATAAGCTACCACTAAATATTGTAGAAACTTCATTTGCTATGATTTGTATCGTGAAAAGCGCTGTTTAAATAAACTTGAATTGAATTGAATTTAAAGTTACCCATGTGCCTGTGTCTGCTGCTGCTTCGATATGTATTACCCTTATGTGGATTATTAAAGACCGTTTACCTTCATTTTCTTATTTGTGCATCTCTCCTACAGAAGACCGGACCAACAAAAAAACAAGTAGCGGCGTCTCCCCCTCATTTTGTTTTCCGTTTTTGTCAGTTTTATTTTATTGTTCATCATATTATCACCGGCGCTTCACCTCGCCGCTAAGCCCATCGAGACTTCCCTTTTGGAAATGCTGAGGAGTTCATTCCATCTCGCTGTTCGAACGGCGTTCAACGCGCCACGCTGACTCCTTTTCTGGATCAGGGCAAATGTCCCTTTCCCACCGTCGACCACACCATACACCACCGGACTATGCTGGAGGGAGGCAATCATCCGGTACCTGGAGAGTGTCTACCCCCGATCCGGAAAACAGCCATACCCAGAGCCAGCGAGGCAGTGAGGGCGCGGAGGGAAGCTCCGCCCATTGTACCATGGCTGAGGGTGAGTTGAGCTCAATGGACTGTAATTGGGCTATATATGCAGACATGCCCCTCTTCCCCGCCTTTGTCTAAACTCTCTGCATTCCCTGAAACCATCAGTCTAGCCTGAGACCAGCCATCCTGAAATGACCACGGGGGCGTTACCTCCTGTCCGCGCGCTCCCGGTGTTGGGAGTCGCAATCTGGTGTGTGTGGGCAGCACACACCATCCCTGAAGAAACTGGTGCTCACAAATTCCCACTGACCCTCACTTTCATGCCTCTTCCTGTCATCCCTGCTGCTTTAGCTCCGCCACCACGTTTCCTGTCAGGCCCTCTGCCCAACATCTGTGCACTGGATTCGCAGCGGGTCTACCAGTCTCCATCGCCGTCGAGACTGGATTATCCCTGGTCTCCACCTCCAGCCTCTGAGTCCTGGACACCGCCTCGGCCCGTCGACCCAGCGGCTCCACCATGGCTCCTAGCTCCCTCCTCTCCGCCATGGCACGTCAGTCCACTGGCTCCGCCGGTCTCTTGTCCCTCTGGCTCCACCTTGGTCTGTCATCGTTCATCCACCACCTCGGGACTCCACTCCTCCAGCTGCGCCTCATCCCTCCGGCTCTGTCAGGCTCCTCCTTCCCTTCGGCTCCACCTTGGTCCGCAGTTGCTCCGGCTCCACCGCGGCCTTCCGGATCCCCACCTCCGCCTCGGTCACCAGCGCCATCTGCTCCACCTTGGCCCTCCGGATCCTCAGTGTAGCCCTGGCTCATCGGCTCTCCGCCTCGGGCTCCACCACCACCTGCTCCGCCACCGTCGGTCGGCCCCCTGGAGTCGGCGGCCCTTCCTCCACCATGGCTCCTCCCTCTGTCGGCTCCACCGTGGGTCGCCATCATGGCTGCGGCCTGGGTCTCGCCTGCTTCCTCCTGCTCCAGGTTCCTCCTGTCTTCTCCCTGGCTCCTCCCTCCATCTGATCCGCCCTGGCTCCTCCTGTTACCTCCTTTGACCTCCTTCATCGTCTCCACCCTGGACTCTGTTCACCATCCTCCTCCCAGGAGTCCGTCCTCTGCCCAAACCTCCACCTGGGTTGTCCGCCTGCCTTCCTGCCTGCCCACATCCACTCCTTTGTCCTCCTCCTAAGTCCCCCTCCGTCCCACCCTTTCTTCCTGTGGCACAAGGTTGCACCTTCCGGGAGGGGTGTGAACTGTCCCCTCTCCTCCCCCATGGACTGTTTGTTGTGTTTCCTTCCCCATGGGCTCAGTGTGACCTAGTTTCTGTCTTCCCTTAATTGTCATTCTGTTCAGGTGTGTCTTGTCGTTACCCTCGTTTATTCTCCCATATCAGTTGTAATCAGTTCAGTGTTTCTTTGTCCGGTCTCATCTGAGTTACCCATGTGTGTATAATCTTCGTCTTCTTCGATTTGGCTTACCTTATTTGAGGTCTTTAAAGACTGTTTACCTTCATCATCTTCTTATTCGTGTCTCTCCTACACCACACAGTGACAACTATATTGATTAAAAAAGCACTTAAAACTAAAATGTACTTAAAATGTACTTAACTTTTAAGTTGACATTATTATGAAGTGCACTTTTTAAAAGTGTACTTAAGTTGTCATGTTAAGAAACATGACATTTAGCCTTTTATTTATTTAATGTATTATCAAGTGTTCTGCACAAGTCATGAAATGTGAAGCCAAAATGTTTTGATCGCCCCCAGGTGGCTGGACCCAGTGTAGGTCATAAACCGAACCCTCTCAATGTAATCTAATGGGACGTGAGACTAAATAATCAAATTGCACTTCAAATTAATTTTCTCCAAAGATGGTACCCATCATTTTAGGTAGGTCTTGTCACGCTTTGCTTTTGGTTGGTTATTCGATGCTATAAAAACGGGATGAGGTGTCATGATTGTGTTCTTGCAGTTGGGTCTGCTGGAGTTTGGGAGGGACTTTGATACAGTGGTTCCACCTCACGATCACTACTGCACAGACTCTGGCTCCAAATGAATCAGTACTGCGCAGACTGTGGCTCCAAATGAATCACTACTGCGCAGACTTTGGCTCCAAATGACATCTTTTTCACAAGATAACAGCGGCCATACTGAGATGTTATATGCTGCATTCCAATTTACCCGCTATGCCCTTAAAGTATGTACTCTTTTGGTGAAGAAAAAGTACACACTTTTGAGTGTGTAATAGAAGAGTAGGCAAGCTTTGAGACATACTATCACGTCATACAATTGTGTCTTTAGACACTTTTGTCCGCAAAGATTACAACCACCCTCGTCATGTAACTGGCCTGTCAGTCATCTTATCACAGTTAACCCCCTCCACATTTAATGTAATTTAAGTTCCTACCGTATTGGAGAGTAAGGAAGTAGCACGTTGATCTGCCAGCCGTGGGTCTTTGTGCAGAGAACTCTGCTCATATTTTTGTATAATGATGCATTTAAAAGTAAATGGCCAAACATATGTTTATAAAAGTTCACATTGTTGTTGCAGATGAAATATAACACAGATAACATTAAATAAATATTTTTTTTACCAGGTTAAATGTTGATTATTAGTAACTAAAACACCTTTATCTAAACCTCTCTACTTAACCATTGGTCACGCACATCCGCCAACTTTTCACTCCCAACTGCGTTTTTTTTTTTATTGCGCTTTTGCGCTAATTTGCCTTGTTTAGTAAATCTAGCCCTAAAAGTCCAAATTAAGTACAATTAAGTACATTTCTTTTTCACAAGGATTTGCTTTTACAGTAGTAACACAGTAGTGTTACATTTTGGTGTAAACATTGGTTGGTGTGCACAAAAATTTGTAGCTTCATTATGTACTAAAGTATCGTTTTGGTCTCTCCATGTGGATTTAATTAGAGAAACAGCAGCCCGTGGTAAACTTCTGTTTCCTGGTTTGTTAAAATAAGATGCTGGCCGTCATGACCTTTGTCTCTAGCACATCATTCAATATGCTGCCCTGATGTGTGCTCTGGTTCAACCAAGCAGAATCACTCATCAGATAACACTGAGAAAAAGGTTGAGTGAAAACGAGGCATCCCTAAACATTCCCCTCTGTGACCTGAAGTGCATTTTTATTTTGAACTCGCAACCAATAATAGTGTCCTTGCCGCTGCGCTGCTGTGAATGGCTAAAACCTCTTTTGTATTTGCACTTTTATTCGGTCCGTTGAATACACAGATGAAAGAATCATCCAAGTTCACCTTGCCAAGCGTTGAGCAATGCTGAGCTGCGAAGAGGCTTTGACTTGATATGATTCACCTGCCACTGAGAAAGGGACAATACGGCATTATTAAACATTACTGCAAGGTAACTGAATAACAGAGGACTTCCTGCTCTCCAACTGATGTAAATAAGTGCTCTAAAATACCTCAATACTACACAATGACACAAGAAACTGCTTTCTGCTGTAGGTATAACTTCAGTCAGAAAACAGACTGATATAATTTGCAGCAGTGAAGGAATTTTGCATTGTGGAGCAACAAAATAGCATTTTGTGCAAGCTAATACAATAACTAGCATTCAGGACATGACCGTTCCACATTTATACTTACAGATGCAGAAACTGGAAAAAAAATTTAACCTACCTGAACCCTGAAGAAAACTAACAAGCACTCATAAGGACAGAGACATGCGAGTCATAGAAATAAAATAAAACTGGGAATTTTGCCTTGCAGTCATATTGAACTCATGAGGTGTTTATATATTTACTATATGCATGCATATGCTGTATACTAAACTGTTAAATTGCTCACTCATTCTGTATTTGATTCAAAGTCAGAGAAACACGTGAAACGAATTAATTAACAAATTCAGACAGACTGCTTTTTGTGAATGATGTTAGTCATGGTCTGAAAACGAATTTAATTCTGTTCTGACCATTCAGATTGAAACATGTCCAAAATATGGGCTGTGGTTTGTAAAAAACGGATCTTATGGGCATATAACTTTCACTATGCAGGACATCACTCTCTCATATGACATTCAAAGTGCAGCATTACTATTTTATTTTTACTTTGAAACTATATGCTTTAATCTGTTAAGATTACTATCACTGAGATAATGTTGTAGATTTTATTAGTAGCATGAATTCTTGTTTTTATTTTTTGTTAAAGTTTGAGTAATTGTGTCGTGTTTTTATCATTTTTATAAATTTTTAATTAGTTAACACTAGTTAATGCATTAGCCAACATTGACGTTTAATGAGCAACACAGTATTTATTAATCTTGTTAGTTAATACAAATAATACTGTTCATTGTTCATATTAGCTCAGGTCCGATAAATAATATTACCAGATACAACTTGTGCTTTTAAAATTAGTAAATGTTTAAATTAAAATGAATTAAGATTAATAAATGTTTTAGAATTATTCATTGTTAGTTCATGTTAACAAATGTAGTTTGTTATTATCAAATGGAACTTTATTGTATTTTATTTTTTTTTTAGTTTTAGTTTACTATAAGAACCATAAATATAACAATTATTTATTAAATAAATAATTCTGAAAAATGTATCTAATAATTAACTAAATTTCTTTGTGACTTTCAAATGTGTGTTTTTTTTGCATACTGTTTGGTAAACAACAAAACATATATATAATGTTTTCCCTTTGTATAGTCTTCAGCTGTACAAAGTATCTGCTTTAAAAAAGCAGGTAAAGTAATAAATTACCTCATTAAAATAAATCAATAAATTACCTCACCTTCAAAATGAATTGCAAGGATGATGTGATCATAAACTAGAAAAATAACTTTCTTAAAGTGCAGTACTATATATATGTATATCACAGCCTTGTGAAAGGATTTCACATTCATTTGAAATGGCCCTTCAAGTAGCATCCCCTCCCCTCAGTGCCCTTCAAAAAAGCAGTTTGTTTGTTTGTTTATTTACTGTTTGGACAACAAACAATTAAACAGATATGGGTTGGATATGCCAGAAAAATCAGATGCCAGATTTGTATTGCCTGTCTGAACCAAGCCTAAGTTACACAAAATAAATAATTCTACTTATTAATTCTACATACTAAGCAGAGTACTAATTCTAATTCTACTTATTATAGCTACTTAATTATGGGTCATTCAAACTTTCTCCAAAACTGTCAGCAAACCCTTTAAACGTAAAGTCGTTTTCTGTTTTGTAGCTGAGACACTATCCCCCGGTTTCACAGACAAGGCTTAAGCCTAGTCCTAGACTAAAATGTAAATCTGAGCCATTTCAACTGAAAGAAACTTGCACTGACTGATCTTAAAACATCTCAGTGCCTTTGTTCTGTCTTAAGATGCACACCAGTAATGCTTTTTTCTAAGGCATGTTTATAAAAAATACTTAAATCTCCTAATTGAACTATGGCCTAATCCTGGCTTAGACTAAGCCCTGTCTATGAAACCGGGGCTATATTTTGTACCTTGTATTTAATCATGTATCTCTCTTTTTTTTTTTATCTTCGCTGCTTTGAGAAACATGTATTTCCAAAGCTTTGGCAGAATATTTTTTTATTTATGACCACATGCAGCTTAAGACTGTTGGAGATACTGCCTTGCTCTTTGTTTCCAGCGTGTTGCTCTCAGTTCCAGGAAATATTTGATCCTCATTTGATTGGGATGTTATACAGTTTTCAGACTCCTTACTAGTACATTCCTCAAGGTATCGAAACAAATCTGGCATGTGACCCACAAAATAAAAGACAGAGCTCATTCCTTATCAGCTCTTCCTCAGTCATGATATAGATTTAAAGGATTGGTTTTAGCCCACTCTACAGTGAGGACACAAAAGCTTTTGTGTCCTCTCTTTCCTTGTAAATTGTCTCTGTATTGTACATGAAGGCCACTTTCGTATCTTTCAGTATAATATGAAAGGCCTCCAAAGATCAATATAATGACCATTAGCATTTCAAAGGTCTTTGACGTCTGCACTTCTTGTAGGGCTTTAGCACAGTCAGTATCTATGTCGCAACAGAATACTCAGACTTCAGTAGTCCATGTAATCCATTTCTTTAAATAAGATCACTTTCCTCAAGAGAGACTCTGTGCAATAGAACAATCATGCTTAGTAGTTTGGCTAATGAGAAGGCTTTTTATCAACGCAGCACAAAAAAAAAAAAAGCAGTCCTCTAGTTCGCTGCTTAATTTTGAGTATGTGACACATGAGTTGAACTGATACTCAAACCTCAGCAGTTGGACGCATGCTTCCTAATGGGTGTTTACCCAACAATGGCACTGAAAGACTCATGTAACCTTGCTTGGTTTGTTAATTGGGTAATGATGTAAACCCATGATTCATTAACATCTTTAAAAAAGTTAATTGGTGAGAGAGAATGATATTTGGAGACAAATTAATATTCAACCCATTCTCTCAAGGCATCTAATTTTGCAACATTATACAGACTTAAAAAGTGCCCTATAGCAGCCGTTTATATTTGCTTTTTAGATTATTATGTTGATTTTTGAATACATTTTTATTTTTCATTGGCTTTTTGTATTTGGATTCAAAACTTTAGGATTTTTAAATGCTTTGTTCAGCATTATAATAAAATTTTTTAAAGCACTGACATGCAACGACAACTCTTTCTTTCTTTCTTTATATATATATAATATATTATAGTATTATAATAAATATATATATTATTAGATTAATTAAATATATATAGAAATATTATATAATATATATATATATATATATATAAATTATATAAAATCCCCTGAGTTTTAGGCTTAGAAAGATTGCCAAACTGTTGAATTTATTAACTCAAAAGGCTGTGAAAGTGTGCACAACTAGTGAGTAAATGATTTTACCTGTTCGGCTTGATGACTTTGTTGTTCAAATCACACCCCAACATATCATGTCAGGATGACAAAATTGTAACCCAAAATATAATGTAATGATGATAGAATTCCCATATCCCTCACTTTTGTTCATTGATGGCATAAGTTCCTTGCTCACAATCGTGTCACAATAAACACACTTAAGGTTTTGTATTATACATTTGAATAAGTGCCAGTTTTATCATACCATATTAATGATAACAATTAATAAAGCATTTGCCCATTTACTCATTCTTTCAAGGAAGAATTCATTACTTTGAAATTGTTCTACAACTATCTTTTGTGCTCAGCTGTAAGGGCCTCTGCTTGTTAGTGTAAAATTATCCATGCAGCACATATTGAGTGAAAATGTTCCTTTTGAAAATTTCAATATACAAGTGCAATTCACTCAAGAGCACAATAGAGTCAAATAAAGGGTTTCGGGTTTCAAAAAACACAATCATTCTACCAAATGGCCTTATCCAAACTTAAACAATAGCAACAGTGAAAGCAGAACAAAGCGAAAACATTGTTCCATCCTGGTAGAAGATATAGTTCTTGTCATGCAAACTTTTATGGATGTTGTTACTATATCATGTATTTAACATGGTTGGACAGGAAGTATCAGCTTAGTGAAATGTGGTATAGTGGTTCTAGTCTCAATGAAACAAGTCATTCCCTGCTCTGTTTATCTTGGGGGAAGAAACACAGTAGCCTATCAATCATGATTTTGTCTGGCATGTCTACAGCTATGCTCATCCAGTCATATCCAGTTAACCATGCAGCACAGGGCTGCGAGGGCTGCGGATATCTTTGAGCATGGAACTGCTGCATGGCACACACCTCCAAGACATCTGAGATAGCCTTGTTGAGGCTCGCTCATTTTAAGAGGACAGGGTTAGCCACTGGCCACTGGTTTGGCAAGAGTATTGTATATGTCAGCTCCTGCCAGAGGAGATCTAGATCCCAGTTTGTGGCCTCTGGATTATCAGTAAGCTGGTGCAGCAAGTTCTGTGCACTCATTGTTGAATTCAAACATCCATGTCTGCTGGTAGTGCATTGCTCATTGTGTCATGTGAATTGCTGTGGTGTGGGCCGAGTCTCCATGCAGGGCATCAGTTGGTGGAGAAAGCAGGAACAGTCTAGGAATTCCAGGAGTCTAAGGTGGTACAACATCCAGAAAGACATGAAGTTGAGCTTTTCTGGTTGAAGCATCATCTTCAGGCTTGGGCAATAAGCGCAATGCAGTGTTAGCATGACAGAGGCATTTCACCTACAACTCACCCTCTTGCACCTTTGTACACCCTCTGAAAGTGAAGTGAGAGTTAACAGATTGATGCCAGCCGGGTTTCTTTCCACTGCCACTGCCTATGTGGGTTTGTGCCAGTCAGCCCACAGGAGACACACAGCCATCAGATGAGTTATGGGGAATCTGGGTTGTTAAACTTTATACCTTTAGTTCTTCCAGCCTGCCATTTTGAAAGATGTCAGCTGAAGTTTTTCATTTCAGTCCAAACCTTGAAGTAAAAGACTTAATGTTTAAGTGCTAAGTCTTATAAGAAAAAGTCATTCATAAAATTGATGTGGGAACAGACAATTGTATGAATAGAACAAATGGCAGGATATCACTGATTTAATGAGCTTTAGAAAATATTATTTTACTCTGTTCTGCCTTAAAAGGTGCTTTGAACGATTTTAGCAGTTTGCTAACTTCCCCGAACCACACATACACTCTCCAAAAAGCCTCCTTCAAAGTTATGCTAGCAATTTTGAATGGCCAAAATGATTCAGATAGAAAGTGCTTCTAATTTATTAGTTTTCACATGTGGGGTTTTCCTAAAACAATTGCTTACAGCAGTGGTTTTCAACCTTTTTGACTCAAAAAGTCCTACACAATATTTGATGGCCTCCCATACCAGTTATTTCCTCTGGTTTTTCTGCTGTAATTATGACACAGCTGATTGTTTTATTAACATAAACTGGGAGTATTGGAATATTAAATATTCCTGCATATGGCCACTTTGGAAGTTTGCTGAGGCTTCCTAGTTAGGGACCACTAGTTTAAAGCACCTTTAAATTGACGAGGACAAATTTAATAAGATTTGATGCATGCTTTTTATACGGACCTTTACAATCAAAGTGCATTTATTAGCTCGTATGAGAAAACAAACACATCAGCAGGTATCGGGCACTTCTTAAAAGGTATTGACCCAACAAACACAGTCTGATGAATTCACCGCTGTTGGAAATGAAGTCCCTACCGAGTCTTTATAGCTTGCTGTAGAGATCCCAGCAGGGAGGTCGATTACTGAGATAGATAGATAGATAGATAGATAGATAGTATGAGATAGATAGATAGATCGATAGTAATCTTTTGTCTTATGCAAAGAAAAAAACAGAATGAGGACACAAGGCCAGTTCACACTCCCAAATGTCAAACCGAAACAAAGAGTTTGTAGAATGTTCTCAATGTATCATCCCACACTAATCATCCCCCTCTCCCTCCCATTTTCTGTGACTTCCTATCAGGACCAACTAAACCCAAGCCGCTAAACCAATGGCATTAATAAATCTCCAAAACGACGGCTTTCTCCTCCTCTCATCCTTTATCTTTCCCCATGCAACCATTACTCCCACCGCATTCTGCTTCCAGTTCACGGCTCCAGGGCCTCCGTAGAAGACGCTGAACGGAGGAAAAGAGGGGAAAAATGAGGGAATGTGAAGAGGAGAGAACAAACAAAAGGGTGGAATATATCAAAAAGAACCCGAGTGCCAAGACGACTGTTTCTCTCCATCCATCTGTCGCTTCCTTCCCTTGTTCCTTTAGTTAGTTCTGTTCTTTTATTAATGTTGTGTCTGTTTGGGATGAGCCATGTCCTCATGATACCAAAGGCAGCTGTGTTTACCTGGATTTGGTTTGTTGATACGGTCCGCAGGGTCAGGTTTGGGAGATTTGGCTGGCAGACCATATGGACCTTCGGACACATGATTGAGAAACTGTTTAGTAATTTTAATGGTTCAGTCAATGTGCACAGAGCATAACAGATATGTTTACCAATCATCAAAAACACATCTGCATAAGTCTTAAAGGCACAGTAGCAAAAACAGCCTGTTTAATTCTAAGAGCCAGAAAGAGGGTGTAAAAGTCCTGTAAATATCAAACTGCCGTTAAGGAACAGATAAAGCAAAAAGTGTAGAATATGGTTCCTTAAGAATTGTTTAACACATAATGTTGTTTTGAGGGGCTACTGTGAGGTTACAAACCTTTAGACCAGCAGAAGAAATTTCATTTCACACACACACACAGTCATCTCTGAGCTTATGGCAAGCTGTCACACTTGTCAAAATGCCATGACAGTCTGTGTGTGCGTGGAGGCACATATCAGATATCTCCAACCGAAACGGCTTTTATTTAGATGACAAACAAAACAGACATGACCTTTCAGCCACGAAGCAGATACAACTACGAAGCAGATAACAACTACAGTGAGAGAGACCGAAAGGGATTTTTAAGAAAAGTCAATAAATGTTGTGAAAAAAATCTAATTCATAGCCAAAGATGGAGGCTGAAAAAAAAACTGGTAAATAAAAACAAAATGTTTCATAGTCTTTGAGCTGTGTTAATCCTCTCTTATTCAACAGTGTAGTGTGATAGGCATGACTGATAAATAACTCCAAACGCACAACAGTCACGAGTGTTTGTGGTGTACTGTTACGGCTCAGGGACTTGTGTCCACAGTCTGTTGGGATTCACTTACCGCTGTTTTCCTGAGTTTAATGAAAACTAACAAGGGGCCGACAGAGTTTGTGTTTGCGTGTAAACAAAAGCTATTGGTCATGAGCGTGGTCATGTGTGCCACTCAGAGAAACGTTTTACTGAGCCTAAGTTTCTGCTAATCCAGCATCCGTAACTGTTTCAGGTGACCAACCCTCTGGCTCTGTCTGCCGATATGCTCCCAAGAGTGTGTGTGCATGTGTGTTACTCACTCTGTCCCACTTTCAGCACCACCTTCATGCCCTGTGTAGCACAAACTCCTCCTCTCATGCTCTCCAGCCCCTGACGCGTCCCATCTGATGTAGCTGTGAGAGAAAAGAAGAGATTTACTAATTATTATATCATACACACAACAAATAATCAACAGCAATGCAAAAAAGTACTTCTTAATTGGTTTAATTACTGTTTTATGACTTGTTTTCCAGTATAAAAAAGATGAATATACTTGAAAAGCAACACTGCATGACACATTAACCTATTTTTTCATATAGGCCTATTATATTTTGAGTGTATTTTGGTATTTTTACAAGTGTAATTTTGTTTTACTGCACTGGCAGATTATTTTCACTTTTTTTTTTTTACATGAAAAAATCTTGTTTTAAACATTCTTAAGTCTTAATATCTTATGCAGTGTTGCTTCTCAGTACATTTTTCTCATTTCAAGACAACCATACGTAGCATACTTAAACAGAAGAATACTGAAAAAGATGAATACTGCTTACTATTGAAAAAAAGTATGTGAAACAATATGAAGTACGGTATTCAATATCTTCAATGCATTCAATGTTTTATACTGAAAAATTCAAAAGCTTAATTTAGCAGGTGTCATCCTGCTGATACTTTGGAAATTAATGGGTTATGTCTTTACTTTTATTTTTAATTCAAAACGTTATTCTTAATACAAGTTTGTGTAAAAATGTCTATACTTTTGGCAGCCTTATCAAATAATGAGTCTAGACAGATGTTAATAACAGTGATTTGTCACTATCAACATAAAAGTTCAAGTTAATAGCATTGCATTGTGGGATACAGTATCTCACATGTACTTTGGTTTTATAATGCACATTTTTGCAAATTGTCATCTGGGTTTTTATGCACAAAGAAAATGTACTCATTGTGAACAGCATACATACTGCAAGCTACAAAAAAAGTGTAATATGGTGTCACAAACAGACTCACAGACAGATCTGATACCGTAGCAATAATAGTTCCTACTGACACACAGTCATTCTGCACAGATACTTGATCTAATGTAGATTAACACACACAAATGTCACTTTGCATCATGGTGCAGCTCTAATGAGGCCTAATATCCGGTCCCAGAGGAGGTCATTTAACATCCTAAAACGCTTCAAACTGCATCCATCACTCACACACACAAACTTGCTTAATCCAGGACTCCTCCAAAACAATGATATTGATAATGATATTGGGGAGCTTCATGGACCTAAGTGGGCCAGCGATGGCCGCTCCTGATATGAAGTGGGCAACAGGTGGACATCATGTGGGATGCATGTGAGTTGAGGCCGACGGCTGGTTACATGTGGGCCAGATGCACGGGCCAAAGACAGGATAGGACAGCTTGTCCTTGGTAATAAGGTCTGGCCGTCTTAAATGAGAGAGAGAGACGGAAGGAAAGAAAGAAAGAGAGAGAAATAATGATCTGATGTTAGTGAGAGTGCCAGATCTTATTTACTGAGGGTGGAGTGAGAGAGAAAGAAAGAACTGAAATGGAGGACAGACAAACCTCTGTCCCTCACTTGTGTAATATATTATCCAGTCTTTCAAAGCCTCTAGATTCTGATTCCTTCATTTAGTTTAAATCTATCACTCTCTGCCAGTCTCACATGGACCTTTTAAACGTTTTTGTGCATTTCAGAAAAAAATACCCCTGGGCTGCAGAATAACATTCCTACCAATGACCCATGGAGACATTCACACCTTCATCTCTCCCTCACTCATGCTCTCAGCCTCACTGAAGGACTGCACAGTGTGTTCGGACAGGGGCATAAAAAAGACAGACAGACAGAACAGACAGACAGACAGAAAGACAGATAGGATAGCTAGATAGATAGATAGATAGATAGATAGATTAGATAGATAGTCAGATAGATAGATAGAAATAGTCAGATAGATAGATAATAGATAGATAGATGATAGATAGATAGAAGATAGATAGATAGATAGATAGAAGAACATAAAAATGGACAGATAGATATATAGATAGATAGATAGATAGATAGATAGAACATACAAAAAAGGGATAGGATAGATAGATAGATAGATAGATAGATAGAGAGAAATAGATAGATAGATAGATAGACAGATAGATAGATAGACGATAGATAGATAGAGAGAACATACATAGCAATGGATAGATAGATAGCAGAAGATAGATAGAGAGATAGATAGATAGATAGATAGATAGATAGATTAGAACAGGACATAAAAAATGGCTAGATAGATAGATAGATAGATAGATAGTAGATAGTAGATAGATAGAACAGACATAAAAATGGATAGATAGATAGATAGATAGATAGAAGATAGATAGATCGATAGATAGATAGATAGATAGATAGATAGATAGAGAAGGATACAGGGAAGAGCAGGAAGGTCAAAGTTAGTTGTAACCTTAAAACTGAGATATTCTGAGACACTTTGTGAGATGGAAAGAAAAGAGAGAGAGACGGGGAGAGAGGGAGACACTGATGGTCTCTGACAAGCTGTTGCTGATGTGATTGAGAAGAGAGATGATAGGAGGTGATGGAAAGACCAAATGTGTGAGCAGACGGCCGAAAAAAAAGTGTAAGGAAGAATGGAAAGAGAGAGAGGGAGGGAGTCTGATGATAAGTATGAATATGGCTCTTCCCTATAAGCCGAAGTACTGAAAGGTCTTGGGGCAGAAAAAAAAGAAAAGGGGAGAAACAAAAGACAAGCAAGAACAATACAGTTTATTGTAAGTAGCAAAGCTGTAGCTGCGGCTCTCCTTTAAAGATAAATGGGAGGCAGAGAGACAAACAAAGAGGAAGAGAGAGATGAAGTAAAAATGGGATGAGAGACTGGTGGAAACACAAGGAATAGAGAGGGAGAGAGAAAGAATAAAGGAAGGACAGGATGAGTAATTGAGACAATGATCAGCAGTGATGGGGGGATGAGGAGAGATGGAGGACGGAGTGGCAGAGGAACACCATTCTCCAAGTCCCATATAACAGGAACAGAAAGAAACGAAGGGCAGAAGTCATGAAGAAACATTGCAGTCATTTGTTCTTAATCACTATGCATATGTTATTCACCTCAGTGTGTGTATTTCTCCAGGATCAGAAAAAAAACTTGAGTAAAGACAGGAGCTGCTGCATGTCACAAAGATTCAAGAGAGAAGAACTGATAAAAAGAATGAAGTGTAAAGGCCAGAAGAGCGATTTAGTGAACAAAACAACAAACAAATGAAGTCGAGGAGGTTGTGTGTGAGTGTGAGTGTGATTGTGAGAGAGAGTGTGCATCTCCCACGCACGTGTTTATGTAAAGGGGCTCTAGGATGCCTCTTGTCGCACTAACGATGGTGATAAAGCGCAAGTCAGTCAGACGTGTGTGTTATGTGTGGGCGTTATCCCACGGCTTTTATTGTGGAAGCACATTTGTGTGTGAGTGTGTTTATGAGAATTACAGACAGTGATAGAGTGCATATTTAATGTATTTGTGTAGCATGCATGTTAGATATATTTTCATGACAGACTGCAAATAATCATGAATATTCACATTTTGTCTGTTAATGGAATATTGTGGGATATTTATAACCTGTCAATTACCATAGACAACAATTTTAATTCTCAGAGTATATATACAAACATGTATCTTTGGGTCATCATTTAATCACCCTTGTGTCATTACATAAATGCAAAAAAAAAAAAACTGTGCAAGACAAAAGTATATTTAGCAGAGTCCAAATAGTGAAAGTGAATGGTGACCAGTGGCTGTCAAGCTCCAAAAATGACAAGCATCATAAATGTGTATGTCTTCTGAATTCATAGTTTTGTGTGTGGTTTTGTGTGTGTGGAATATATAAACATTGTATTTGTTAATTGCAGCAAATCTAGTGTTATTATCATTAACTAAAACCATTAAAAATAGTCTTCATTTGATTTTATAAATATATATAAATAAATAAATAGAGATGATGCTTTTTAGAAATATTAAAAAAAACAACAACACAAATTTATACAAAAAAATTAAAAAAGCTCATTCAAAATATTAACAATGTAAAAATAATTCTAAAATAACACTTGAAATCTCATTTACATTCATGTAGTCAACTATGGTGCATCAAGACGTCTTGCATGAGCTTTGACGTCAATGAAAGGTTATCATGTGTCATATAATGATTTTGAATATGCAAATGTTCCAATCACACTAATTTGAGAGTGGCAGAGGGTACGATTTTCCCTGAATACTTAAATTAGGATATTTTCCTCACACAGAACTATTGTACAATATGGTCTATTTTTGGAGCTAGCTTCTATGGTCCTTTTTGGAGCTAGACAATCCATATTCACTTTCACATTATGGAGCAACGTGAACATCTGCTTTTCTGGTCTACAGAAGAAAGAAAATCACAGTGTTTAGAACAACATCAGTGACAGTAACTCAATCTCAATTTTTATGTTTGGGAAAATTATCCTTTTCAGAAAATTCCAGCTTCACATTTCTGTTTTCAAACCCTCTGGCCCATTTGCCTGCTACGCTTCCATTCAAAATGCATATATAAACAGACTAAAAGCATGTTTTCTCTTTGTTACAGACTGAGGAACAGGTCAAAGTTAATGTTCTATGTGATCGGCAACATTCCACACATGCTCTTCATAGACAATGAGTTGTAAATAACTCACAATATTCCATTAAAAGTGCCCAGATCTCAAAACACATAAATTATTAAGCTGCAAATCATGCAGTGTGAGAGTGTGAAATACGATGTTTTTTCTTCTTCTTCAGCACAGTACTGAACCAGGAGAGAATTGCACTGCTGTCCTCAGCCAACTATTCCCACCTTTGGCACACACTTCTTATTTCCTGAAACTAAATAAGACTCAATAAATCAGCAGCAACACATTTGTATGGTTGATTTAAACCATTAACGAAGCCTTCATAAGCAATTAAGAGAGTGCTGACAGCTAAAAAGAGAGAAGGACGGAAGAATTCACCAAAAAAAAAGACGCCACGTAAGACTCACCGCCGGCATGAAATCATAATGTTTTCCATTAACTTTAAAAGCAGGAGAATGTTCTTACGAGGTACAATTTATGCCGTTATCTATTTATGAGGGAAAATGGCTGCTGATTTCGAAAAGGCTTCCGATTTGGAGGGCCTTCTCTTAATGTTTCCTTAAAGGGGGCATATGATGCGATTTCAATTTTTCCTTTCTCTTTTGAGTGTTACAAGCTCTTGGAGCATAAAGAAGATCTGTAAATTTGCCAAGTAAAGTCTCAAATTCAAAGAGATATTCTTTATAAAGTTAAGAGTCAGCCACACCTACCCTAAAACGGCTCATTCTAACACGCCCCACATATCTACCTCACTATGGGGAAATATTAGCATAATGCCGCCCAAATGTTCATGCAAAGAAAGAAGGCGCAACTTTATTCCGCTGTAGTATGTGCGCTTGCAGCCATGTCCTGAAGCGATGTGTGTTCGTGTGAAGCGAAACTACTTTGTTCTGGTCTCCAAAAGAGGACGATATCGGCTTCTCATGCATAAGAGTGATCTGTGTGGTCGTTGAGGGAATACTTTCAACTTAGGGCTGTGGATCGCGGATCGGATTTCACGTTTTCACCGCCTTCGCCGGGACCGCCGTTCTCGACCCTGCCACCTCAGCTCACTCTAGCCCGGCCTCAACTCACGCTAAGCCAGGGCTTCCCCTCACAGTAGGCCGCTGTGTTTTTCGTTGTGAAAGCGAAACTACTGTGTTTGGTCTTCCAAAAGAGGATGATATCCGCTTCGTCATGCCCTAGAGCTGATCCGTGCTTGTCGCTGAGGGAATACATCAACTTAGAGCTGTGGATCGCCGGATCAGCTTTCACCGTTTTCACCGCTCCTTCGCCGGGACCGCCGTTCTCTACCCCGCCGCCTCAGCTCACTCTTGCACGGCTTCAGCTCACGCTAAGCCGGGTCTTTCGCTCACGCTAGGCCGCTGTGTTTTTCGTTGTGAAAGCGAAAGTACTTTGTTGGTCTTCCAAAAGAGGATGATATCTGCGTCGTCATGCCTAGAGCTGATCCATGCAGGTCGCTGAGGAAATACATCAACATCAATGCTGTGGATCGCCGGATCGGCTTTCAACGTTTTCACCGCTCCTTCGCCGGGACCACCGTTCTCGACCCCGCCGCCTCAGCTCACTCTTGCCCGGCTTCAGCTCCGCGAACGCCGGGGCTTTCGTCACACTAGGCGCTGTGTTTTCGTTGTGAAAGCGAAAATACTTTGTTTGGTCTTCCAAAAGAGGTATATCCGCTTCATCATGCCTAGAGCTAATCCATGCTGGTCGCTGAGGAAATACAACAACTTAGTGCTGTGGATCACAGGCACATTTTATGGAGGACTGTTTACTGATCTGGGGAGTAACGTAGACTAAAACGTGCCGGCAGTTCTGACTCACGTAAGTACGTTTTCTTTTATCATTTGCCACTGATGACTCAAAGAGTTTTGGGCAGTGTGGAGTAGCAATTGTTGTTTGTCATTTTCTCTGATCACAAATGCAGACATAATTTTATGTTTACACGGCACGATGCAAAGCAACGCATAAAAAGACAGAATAAGTCATTATAATCAGTAATTATGTCCCCACTGGATGCAACAAATGCCTCGTTTGTAATGGGTTTTAATGTTTTAGTGTCGTCGCTCCGGCTGGAACAGCATCAACAGTATGGTGAGGGGCGTTACATTTCTGTCACACGCTTGAGGTATTAGGCCAATCACAATGCACTGGATAGCTGGCCAATCACAGCACACCTCGCTTTTTCAGAACGATGAGCTTTGTAAAAATCGACGCGTTTCAAAAAGGCGGGGCATAGAGGAGAAACAATATGTACAGTATGTGGAAAATAATGTGTTTTTTTAACCTTAAACAGCATAAAAACATTTCATTACACAAATACACAAAACAATGTTCTTTTTAGCAGCAATCATATGACCCCTTTAATGTTTCTGGCGGGCGGTCTGACGTTCTGATGATCAGTTCTGACATCCACAGAAGAGGCACAAGGACGGAGACGACGTGTGCTGTGTAGACAACGTTCACCCTGACGTGTTAGACAAGACCGCAATTTCATTCTAAATGGCCCTGTGTGAGTTTATGATAAAGAAGCACATTTGAAAGCCTACAGGCTAACTTCAGATCGTGTGTATGTGCACATCTTTGAGTGAGCAGGACAGATTAAGGAGCCTCTTGAGTTAGGTTCGAGTATATCACACTAACAGTCTTGGCAATGGTGCATAATTGCAGCTCATAATGTCCCAGATGATCACACGCACACAGTAACACTAGAATACAGTTGTCAAAAGCAAACATGTTTAAAACATAAATGACATATGAGAATGTATATAATCTGCTCCCCTCACACACATAAAGACAGGGCTGTAGCTAGGAACTCTGGGAACTCCTGACTGTATATTGAGCTGGGCCTCCTTTTTGTTTTTAAACAAAATGTAAGGACAATACACTTTCTGATCCCACCTAAACTGAATTACAAAATGGAATATTTAACAGTATTTCTCTCAGGAGACCACGGATCAAACGGATTAAACACTTCACATAGTTTACGAATTAAGTATTTTTTAGGTAATATTGCTGGTTCAATAAATGTTCAGCTTAATCGACAGCATTTGTAGCACAAGTACCACAAAAAATAATTGCCATTTTAAAAGCATTATACACTATTGTTTATAAGTTGGGGTAAGTAAGATTTGTTTTTGTTGAAAGAAAGAAATTAATACTTTTATACAACAAGGACACATTAAATGTTTATAAAATGCAACAGTAAAGACTTTTTTATCATTTAAAAAAATCTAATTTTCTTTTTTTTCTATTCATCAAAGAAATCTGGAGAACTGTCTCAGTTTCCACAAAAATATTAAGTAACACAACTGTTTTCAACGTGATAGTACTAATAAATATTTCTTGAGCAGCAAATAAGCATGCAGTATAATTTTTGAAGGTCATGTGACATGAGAAGGAGTAAAATAGCATTTGTAAATTATTAAAACAGAAACAGTTGTTAAATTTAAATAGGTAATGTTATGAAATGTTTTAGGTTTCAATAATAATCATGCGTAATTGAGGGCAATACAATATGTCCCCTATGAACGGCATATGATATAGGTTTTTTCTGAGAACGATGTTAAATCCAAACGTTGCTTATAAGTAGTGTAATAATAGCAGGTTTAATCCACAGTCTGTTCGTGTAAAATGTTTTGTTTAGATTAATGGGTCTTTCATGACAGTATCTATAAAGATTATTTGCATTCGCTTTGACACCAAAGACAACAATAATTTTTTCATTTACGTATTCATGATTTCAAAATGCGTGTGCAGCTGCATGTGACGTAACTGTGACATCTACTCCAAAATTGGTCTATACTATTGAAAGTATTAATGACTTGACTTGTATCGAACCTGCAATATTTGTCATATTCTCCCGTAAAATGCATTAATTACATTGTTGTGGGCCCCTCTGAACCTGTGGACCCCTAGAGTCATTCCCATCTTTGACCCCATTAGCTACAGCCCTGCATGATCTTTCCTATATGCTCAATGACATTTTCACTTGTGGCCAGTTATTCACGTTTCTACCCATCCAGACCGATTATGGTCATTCCTCTCTCCCTCTCTTGATCGGCCCCTGGAGCGGCACAGCGCTGCCAGCTTCTTCAGGGGGACCCGACCACAGACACGCAAGGAGCACATATACTTCCTCTTATATACACACACGAAAACACACTGTTAACGTCACAAAGCTGAATCCAAAGCATGCATGACACCACACGCACTGCCAGCGCATACATTTTCATGCTGTAAATGGATGTTGGAGTGTTAGAGCGAGTACGAGGCTAAAGGCTCCAGTGGTTGAGTACTAAGAGAAGGCTGGTACTGGAGGCCTGCCAGGCAGCCTCGTGAACCACTAGAGAGAGTTTAGCCTGTCTGACCTCATAACCATTCCATCTCTAATACTGCTCCAGATGCCAGCCCATCAGCCTGTATGAGTAAACACACAACACAAATAAAAACTCCAGCAGAGCAAGTGTCCAAGAGAAGAAAGCAGCTTACGAGGGCAGAGGTCACAGAGAAAGAGAGACAGATCTGAAAAATCCCTCATCCTTTTCTCCAGATAAGGTTGCTCTGAGTTTAAATGAGTCTATAAATAAGCGTGTAAACAAATAAAGCATTCGCTGGCTCATGTAATGAGATCAGACAGCTCTAATCCTGTTCAAACTGTAAAATCTGCTGGACAGTAAATCAGCTGTGGGATCTACTGAATATCAACACCATCAAGGCTTATAAAGCCTCTAAATATATTACATAAAATACAAAACAGATTAAATTCAACAAGCTGATGGAATATGCTTGGTGCAAAAGAGCCATGATGCAATGGTTAAGTGCAGACACACACATTGAGCCTTGATCCTATTCCCGGTCTTCTTTTAAATAAATAGAAAACAAATGTAAACATACATTTAACCTCTTAAGACCCGGCAAAACACTTTAGGAAAAAATTAGTAATTTTTCATGTCATTACATTGTTTAGAAAAAAATGGTAAAATAACATTTTTTAAAAATGATATTTTATTCATAAGTTATGCTACGTCCTTGGTAGACGACATCGGGACTCAATTTCTTTAAAAAAAAATAAAAAGACATGAATAAACATGCATAGGTAAAAACAATAGATTTTTTTTTAAATCACCAATCAATTTTTAGGTTTCAAGATTTTTTTTACCACAATTTGTATGAAGATAATTCTAAAGTTATAACTAGCGGATGCACAATAGCTGATCTCTTTACTCGTACTCGTTATAATGCCCCGATACCAAACGTCGATACCACAAAGCATGTGATAAGTGCCATATTCAAACAAAGAAACACCGACAACAGAACAACAGACAGGATGTCTACAAAGTATATGTATGCAATAAATATAATGTTAAACATTCAGTATTAACGCCTGTATAGCTGATGTGCGCGAGCTGATAAGCAAAGCACGCTGAGTGGATTGTGCGCGCGGCGGCGCAGATGCGTCAGCTTGTCGAGTGAATATACCTTTCTCACAGACATCACTGGAAAGCTTGTAGTTCGGTCGGATGTGTCAAAAACAAGTAAGTAAAACAATGCACAAGTTACTTAACGGTAGAGAGAGAGAGAGAGAGAGAGAGAGATGAGAGAGAGAGGAGAGAGAGAGGCGCATGTGTGATCTTTGATGTCCACTCACTTAGCACACGCATCATTTGGATAAAACTAAATCGTAAAAATAAGACCATTTATAGGGGCATTCACTATAAACATAATTTATTTTCAACCTTAGGCATACACGACCTTCTGGCGAAAGTGAATCTAGCAGCCTGTGTGAAATGCGCTGTACTACTTGTCCCTCTCATTCCGCACCAGTACAAATACGTGCACGCGTTGCGCGTGATTACAGTACTAAGCCGCTGCAATGGAGCAGCTCTAATGCAGTTAAATGAAAGATGATGTACCATAGAGCAAAAAAATTAACAGTGAAAGTAACAAAAACTTGTAAAATACATTTTAATGGGCATAATTAAGTGTGAAAATAACAGAAGGATATACAGTGAAACCAAAAATTATTCAGAGACCAGATATAATTTTTGATATTTTTTTTTACTAGTGGGTGCAGGACACTATAGTTCATTTATGTAAGTGAGGATAGCAAAATAAAGTAAACTGTGACAAATCATACCCAAAAATTCTTCATACAGTGGACTACCAGTAAAACTGATAACTATGGGATCAAAAATATTCAGACCCCCCCCCCCCCCCCCCCCCCCCCCCCCACCCCCCCCCTCCCCCCCCCCACCCCCCCAGAGTCTGGGAAAAAAAATTGAAGTTCAGGTTTGCATAAAGCTGGATGACAGCATGCCCAGGACACTACAGGCTGTCATTAAGGCTAAAGGTTGCCCGACAAAGTATTCACAGTTGCGTAAATACTGTCATACTAACAGCTGTCTTAATTTTTGGTTGATTGTAATCCATTAAATACCTTTCTATCAAAGTTATATAACATTATCAAGCTGAATTTGTTCTGACACAGTTAAACTCTGAGTTTTTGTCATATTTTATTACCATTTTCTAAACTATAGCGAATAAACTGTGATAATGTGAGAAATGTTGAAGGTGTCTGAATAATTTTTTTTGACTATATCTATTTGATAAATGTCATAAATGTATAAACATTATACATACTCTTTTGGTTTTTGTACCCAATATCACAAAAATGTACAAATGCAATAAAAATATCGGTATCGGGATCGGATAAGCATAATAAACCTGTTTAGTTCCGGTGTCTTCAGATGAGGAGCAGGGGTCTTCAGGAGGATAAAATATATTATCAACTATATTTTTAAATATATAAACAACAAGATTTAAAAAATAAATGTGTGTATATATAGTGTATATATATAAATAAAAAATATAAAAAAATAAATTTAATAATTGATAATTACATGTTATATTACGATGTATTATATATAAGTATTTATAAAAATATGTACTGTATTACAATGTGCATTATTTGCAAGACTTGCATACAGGATAACGAATTCTTCTTCAATAAAGAATAAAGAATATCATAATGCATTATAAAACCACACTGGCTTAAGTGCTAACAACGGCAGCATTCTAGAAAGCAACACTCCATTTCAAAATACAAGAGTACAGCAAGGCATGATGGGATATCTCTGCAGGACTCCTAGGTTATGTGGGGTTACAGAAAGAACGTCATCAGCGTTCAGGCATGGATCTTTCGTAACCTCGGAAGAGTGGTGGGCTGACAGTGAGGATGTGGGTTAGAAAGGAGGAAGGACATCCAACCTAAGTGGGTCATGTCTGTGGGCAATGGTATTTGAGTGCAGACCTCAGCGGAGAGCGTGCGTGTGGATCTATGCCTTGTGCACTGCAAAAGGAATCTGGAAATATCTGCTTAAACTGTGTGGGTTCAATTCAAACCGGATGAGTCATGTCTGCATGAGTCTAAACATCCAATGAATTTTAATTAAAGAAAGACTGAGAGAGGCCTGGAGGAGATCAATGCATTTGACGCTCAACACTTGTATCTGTATCTGTAATATCTATCTATCTATCAAAACTCTTGCCTATGTTATCTATCAGTTTCTCTCTCCATTTTTCCTAATCAATTTGGCTGTTCTTACACTCCACCTTGACCTGCTGCACCACACGCTCAACAACTTGCTAAGTGAACCGATAGCCACACGAAACACATTTGTTTGCCCTCCGGACAACTTTAACTTCAAGGGCGGAGACGATGAAGTTGTTGAGGTGAAGGACAAAAGCGTGGAGGGAGAGAAGGAGCAAGAAAAGAGGGAAGTGGGTCAATGGTCTGAAGGGAGGA
>JADLZN010003144.1:87500-94718 GCA_018155175.1 Sinocyclocheilus anophthalmus | reverse complement strand
TTTTTTTTTTTGTTGTGTCCTTCTGTTGTGTTTGTGTGTGTTTCTGTTTTATGTAGTGGTGTTTTTTTGTGTATTTGTTTGTTTGTTGTTGTTGTGTTTGTCTGTGGTCTTTTTTGTTTGTGTGTGTGTGTTTGACTTGGAGCGTGTGACATTGTGTTTTGAGGAGTGTGGTGTTTGTGTGTTGTGTGTGTGTGTGTGTGTGTGTGTTTGTTTTTGTTTGTGTGTGTGTGTGTGAGTGAGCGTGCGTGCGTGCGTGTGAGTGAACGCATGCTAGAACACCGATGCGTGTGCCAGTGCTGAATGTGCATCACCGTATGTCTTGTGCTGTCAACACTTGGGATGCAGTGACAGGAACACAGGTCACATGAGGGGTCAGGAGAGGTCAGTGTGTTGTGTGTGTGTGTGTGGATATCTGACCATGTGAGTTGTCATCACAGTGCAGGGGACTGGTTCACAGCACAAGCTCTCTCTTCTCATACAACAAAATACACCACACACACACACCCACACACACCCACATACACAACTCACAAACAACACACACACACACACACACACACACACAGGTTTGTTTTTGTGAAAAGTGGGGACTCTCCATAGGTGTAATAGTTTTATACTGTACAAACTGTATTTCTATCCCCTCACCCTAAACCTACCCCTCACAGAAAACTTTCTGCATTTTCAGATTTTCAAAAAAACTCATTCTGAATTATTTATAAGCGTTTTGAAAAGTGGGGACTGGTAAGGTCCGAAATGTCACTTTTCCCTTTTCCCCCTTTTGTAATACCTGTCATCCCTTTGTCATTATACAAATTTATGTCCTCATTTGTCACAAAAACACACACACACACACTCACACACCACCACACACACACACACACACACTCTCTCTCACACACACTCACACACAACACACACACACACACACTATACACACACACACACACACCACCACCACACACACACACCCACAACACACACACACACACACCACTCTCTCTCACACACACACACACGCACTCACCCAAACACACACATACACACACACACACTACACATTACTCATCTCTCTACTCTCCCTCTCACACACAGCACACACACACCCACACATACACACACACACTCACACAGCTCCTCCCTCTCTTCTCTCACTCTCTATAATGTGTGATGTTTTTCCTTCTGGTGTGATGTTGGACCAGCTGTGCTGTTATGATAGGTCGCATGAGCTACTGACTGTCCCACATTATTCTATCTATCTTCGATCATCATCTGAGACAGTGTTTGTAAAAGATAATGCCCGTCTGTGCTAGGCCATTCTTCTCCATTTCTTTATTTAACTTCTTTATATTTTGGTATAGTTTTTTTTGCTTACAGTTCTTAAAATTCGTTGAAACTGAATTCTACTTTTCTCTAACCTCTTCACACTAAACCACAAAACTGCACCCAAGATTCTAAGAAGCAAATTTAGAAGTTTATTACGCTATTAAAAAAAAGCAAGGGGGGGGTATTCTTCTCAAAACTTGTAGGGTGTGGATTTCTAGTTAACAAATGATGTCTTCAGTGTTTCCTCATGATCACACTTGGCTGTAATTAAATCAGTAATAAGTGTAGCACTGTCCCCCAAATGAAACACAAGACTGATCGTTTCCGGTGGCGTGTCCTAATGCAGATAACTGTTGTTTTGCAAAAAGTTTGTTTTACAATTGCAAGATGAGTGTAAAGCAGATCATGTGCTTGCAGTTTTGCAGACTTGGTGTAAGGATTCGGTACATGAGAGAATGGTTTCACCGAGTGAGCCTCAGGTGCAACTTTTAGTGTGTAAGCAATTTTAAAACACTAATGGAAAGTGGCTTCATGTGCACTAACAGCCAGACGACGCATCTCATGCACATTTGAGAAGAGTCCGTATTCAGAGTCGCTCTGACAATGCAGCAGACAGCAGAGGAGCGTTTCTTTAACGTATATATATATATGTTAATTTGAAATGACAGAAGTCTAGCAGTCGTAACGGTGAGCAAAGCATTCTGGGAAGGGTCGTGGTAGCTCTGTCTGCTCAAACTCTTTTGTAGGTGGTTGGACGGAGCTGCATAAATCACGCAGATTCAAAACACAGAATGAGGGGGACATTCATTTGATCTCCAGCGAAAAGGCTGGATCTAAATACAGCTGCTGTGTGTCTCAATAAAACACGCTGCTCTTCCAGCAGAGGTAATATAAACCATCGCCCCCAGCCTCACGCCGCTTATGCAACACATCCAGCCGCCTCAGGAGAGCACGGACATGTTTACTGTCTATGATCTGAGCGCACAGCATACTGCGGTCGGACCACATAGTAAACACAGCGCGAGCCCACGGCCTCCTAAATCAAGCTGTGTTTGTTGAGCCAAAGGCTGGGAGGAATCTTGCTCAACATCGCTAGAGAGGAATTCACTCGTGCAAAGAAGAAGATGCAAAACGATGCAACAGAAAGTCATGATATGAACTCAGGAGTTAGTGAAGCATCTACACTGCACAAAATAGCAATACAAACAAATACCTAAACATTCTTACATCAAGATACATTTAATGTCTTAAAATATTAGTGCCCCTGGAGCACAAAACCAGACTTAAGTGCCAATTTTTCGAAATTGAGATTTATACAAAATCTGAAATAAATAAGCTTTCCATTGATGTGTGGTTTGGTCGAGATACAACTATTGGCTGAGATAAACATTGAAAACTCTCTGGAAGTCTGAGGGTGCAAAAAATCGAACAAATTTACATTTTGAGAAAATCACTTTAAAGTTTGGTCCAACTCAGTTCTTAGCCATGCATATTTACGCATCAAAGCAATTAATTCTGATAGATTTACGGTAGGCAACAGGCGGGGGAACATGAGCTAATGGATAAGACTACAGTACAACATTTACAAAATATCTTCATGGAACTTGATCTTTACTTAATATCCTAATGATTTTTGTCATTAAAGAAAAATTGATAATTTTGATCCATACAGTGTATTGTTGGCTATTGCGACAAATATCCCCCAGCGACTTAACACTGCTTCTGTGCTGCAGGGACACATTAGGTCTTGTTTTATGAAAAATTTATCAAATTGAAGTGAGTTTTTGCTTAAACATAATCTTGTTTTTTCTTTGAATTAAGTTTATTTGTTCAACCCCACTGGCAGATTTTTATTTTTATTTTTTAGGCAAAAACCCAATTAATTTTGACTTAATTAAGACTTGATATTTTGTTTATTTATTAAAGCTCTTACCTTGTAGAATACGCATGTTGACAAGCTCAGATTTCTCTGGTCGACTTCTGATTTTGTGCTTTAAATAATCTCCCGTCTGCAACATCAAATATTATAAAACACTAAATAAAATGAGTTGATTTTTACACACTTTCACAGTACTTCTGTAGAGCTGCTTTTATAGCTGAACTGAAGTTCAAAATGGTCAACTAACCTTAAAAACAAATAAATAATCAAAATGAATAATTGAATAACAATCTTCAGCAGTTTTTCTAACTATGCATTATTATGTTGCCTTTAAAATTAGTTTAGGTTTTTTATTTAATTTAATGAATTTAAACAGCAAAAGAAATACTTTGCAACACTGACACTTATTGAACTGAATAGCGTCAACACTGAATCATGACTCTGTAGAGTTGCTTTACAGATGAAACTGAACTGGTCTCATGATTGATGCACTTTGCATCAGTGATTCTGGTATTGTGCTGTTTATCGCTGTGAAGCAGCTTTCAAACAATCTGTGTTTTATAAAGTGCTGTAGAAATAAAGGTGACTTGATTTGAGCAAGATCTTCTTTGTGATGTGGTTGTTTGTTCTTTCTTCTAACCTTGGATCGCTCGAGACTTTTCCTCTGTTCGTGGAACGCAGCCGGACTCTTCAAGGCTGGAAACACAAACGAGAAACGGAGTAAATGTGATCGTTTATCTGTCAATGAATCTTACATAAATCATCTCTGCCAGCATCTGATCCGGCCTGTGTTTCTCTGCTGAAGCTGGATTATAGTCCTGAATCAGACATGTGCAAAACCACCACGAACACTGAAATATCTCCTCACTGAAGAATGCAACCAATCGCATAATTCCAGCCTTTACAATGTAAGGTGCATTATGATTGATGAGAGATATCGTGTGCTAGAGCTGGAGGGGCTCGTCATGAGATAATGCCATACATTCATAAAACACACACTAGAACGCGTCTTCTAGACACTTATCCTGCTGTAGCACAGCTATGCTTTTCCACATGTAGTTACACCAGTATCTATTTAAATGCTTTAAAAAACCTGTTTATCTGAGCTTGCCGACCTGTTGTCTGCCATAGAAAGATAAAGAGCCATTGAAAGTCTTTTTTAGGAGCTCAGACACAGATCTGTGTGGTTTATCTCCGGCTGAAACCCACGGACTCCAGCGGCTGATTCTTCTCTCAGCAACATCTAATCACAGTCCTGACTCAATCTGATCAGACATATTGTATATTTATGAAACCTAAAACAAAGTCCCAGATACACTGTTGTGTGTCTTAGCAGCTGTTTTCTTTAACATCTCCGTGTGTTTAGCTGAATTATCTTACTCTGCTTTGACTATACGACTCAGTGGTCCTTTATCAAAAATACATCAAAAATGCAATTTATACATGCAATGTCTTGAAAGCCGCTTTTCCGTGATTAAATTAAACTAGTTCCTATATTTTGAGTGTGTGTGTGTTGTGTGTGTCGTGTGTGTGTGTGTGTGTGGTGTGTGTGTGTGTGTGTGTGTGTGTGTGTGTGAGGTTTTTGTGACAAAATGAGGACATAAATTTGTATAATGAAAAAGGTATGACATAGGTATTACAAGGAGAAGGTGTCTTTTCAGGACATTACCCCATGTCCCACTTTTCAAAACGCTTATAAATCAAACAGAATGGAGTGTATTGAAAATCATGAAATGCAGAAAGTTTCCTTTTAGGGGTAGGTTTAGGGGTAGGGTTGGGGTAGGGCAATAGAAAATACGGTTTGAACAGTATAAAAACCATACGCCTATGGAGAGTCCCCACTTCACAAAAAACAAAACATGTGTGTGTGTGTGTGCGGTGAGTGTGTGTGTGTGTGTGTGTGTGGTGTGTGTGAGTGTGAGTGTGTGTGTGTGTGTTTTTTTTTTTGTTTGTGTGTGTGTGTTTGTGTGTGCGTGTCTGTGTGTCTGTGTGTGTCAGATGCAGCTTTGTGAACCGGGCTCTTCTATGTACATGTTAACAGGTGTTGCATGTGTGACTGTAGTGCTGATCTTCAGCTCACGTGAGGCTCACGCTGTCAAAGTGGTTCAGCCATGTGTCAGATACCCATAATGCAGTGTGATGTAGTCAGAGGAGTGGAGGTGCTACTCACGAGGCATGATGCCCTGCTCAGCGAGCTGCTCTCGTGTCCTCCTCTGCTGGAGTCTCAGCTGTAGGACTGAGGAGCAAACAGATAGTGACCCGTCATGAGTGAAGCTGCACAAAATCAGACCGAAAAATGCATCGGCGAAGGAAACACACATCGTACGGACGGCAGATGCGCACACACAACACAAACACAAACACACACACACACACACACCCACACCACACACACACCCACACACACACATTAACGGGCCACCTCTTACGTTTATGAGCGCCTCCCTCCTCTCAGACTTCAGGAGGACCACACACTGAAGGAAGATTTGTTTAAAGCCAGGAGCTGTGTTTATCATAGACATACATCCTGTTTTAAGAAATATGTGTGGGTCTGTTGCTTCATTTTGTCTTTGTTTTGGGTGGTGTGTCTCTCATCCCGGCAATCTACGCCGTCACTGCACGAGCGTCCATGTATGAACGTCTGTGCATAATCTAAAGTTAGGAAAGCTGAGGAGAATAAATGAAAAAATATTTTGCTTCTTTAAAAACAACCATTTAAATGCGTCATATGATGCAATTTCAATTTTTCCTTTGTCTTTGCAGTGTTACAAGCTCTTGGTTCATAAAGAAAATCTGTAAAGTTGCAAAAACTAAAGTCTAAAAACCAAAGAGATATTCTTTATAAAAGTGAACCGTCAAGCACAGCTTTCCTAAAACGCTCGTTCAAACACGCCCCACAGTATACAGCACTATGTGGGGAGATTGCATAACACCCAGCAATAAATGTGCACGCAAAGAAAGAAGGTGTGTGTAACTAACTTTTATTATCGCCGTAGTATTGTTGCCGCCGTGCTGTGTGTTTAAGTTTTATTCACAACACTGTTCCAGAACAGTACAACCCAAAATATTCAGATGTTTGCAGCACCATTTTACAGAGGAGGAGTTTTCTGAACCGGGGAGCGGCGTAACATTTTCGTCACACGTTTGAGGTATTCGGCCAATCAAAATGCACAGGATAGCTGGCCAATCAGAGCACACCTCATTTTTTTTGACCGATGAGCTTTGTAAAAATCGATTTGTTTCAGAAAGGTGGGGCATAGAGGATAAAAAATAATTAACAGTATGTGGAAAATAATGTTTTTTTTTTTTTACCTTTAACCACATAAAACACATTGCATTACACCAAAGACACAAAATAATGTTATTTTTAGCAAAATCATATGACCCATTTAATGCAGATAGTTCTCCTCCAAACATTGTTTGCTGTTCCAAACAGATTATTAGAAAGTGTTAGTGTCGAGGAGTTCAGTTCACTCTTTTGTTCAAAACAGTGCTTAATTCAGAGAGAAACAGTAGTTGGTGAGTCACTTGAATCATTCCCTCAAGCCATTTGGTCAAAAAATCAATATCGATAATCAGGGAATGAAACAATGAATTTCTTTATAAAAGGAGTCTTTGATGAGTCACTATTCATAAAGAAATTGTTCAAAACACTGATTTATTCAGGAATGAAACAAGTGACTATTCATGAGTGAGTCATTGAATCATTCACTCTAGTGATTCGTCTAAAGCACTGATTAACTCAGAAACAATTAATCATCTTTATGGGTAAGTCATTGAATCATTCGTGATTTGAATAAAACACTGATTCATTCAGAAACAAAACTGCAACTGTCTTTATGAGTCAAGTCAAGTCACCTTTATTTATATAGCGCTTTATACAATACATATTGTGTCAAAGCAGCTTTACAGAGCCAAACAGGAAAAACGTGTGCTGATAATGCAAGAGGACGATAGAAAACAGTCAGTTTCTCAGTAAAAGTCTGTTAATTGTTGATTCAGTGATGTCATCATCG
>JADLZN010003144.1:70000-82500 GCA_018155175.1 Sinocyclocheilus anophthalmus | reverse complement strand
ATCCACACGCATTCACGCGCTCAAGCGCTTTGGTCCCATGCAGACTGATTCTCTGCTCCATGAGAGACAAACTGATATGCAGCGCTGCTGGGAGGGTCTTATAGCAGAGGAGGCTCGACTGAGTCCCACCTCCTTCAGCTCACACACACACATGCACAGTGTAAGGATAAAAGAAACTCAGAATCTTTGATCTCCTGAGAAACAAACAATACATGCATATTCAAGAACCCCCACAGAGGGGGTTGCGGCAGGACAAACGCCCTCTCTCACACATGATCAGTGTCTTTTCATCTGATTCCTCTCCACTGGATTCACTCAGAATGGTCAATAGTATAATGTTCTACATGAATGCAAGTGATATTCACAGTCGTGTTTGGTATAATTTGAATTGTCTCAGGGCGACTGGTACAATGGTCTCAATTTTACAAGAAGTAGACTAAAAGGTAATACAGATCCTAAGAGTTAAGAGAAACTTTGATTACCGGAGAGAGCAATTCCATGCAAATTACATTCTGTTTCCCATTGAGGTGTAAACTAGCCACACAGATACCAATTGTTTGTACATGCCTCCTTGGGGGATGTTTTTATCTTGTTTTTGTATTTAAAGGATTGCAGCAAATGGGTCGAGGGCATTCTGTAGTCAGAAGGCCCGTAGTATGGAGTGTCTCCACACACCCTGCACTATGTATTTTCTAAAGTCAGGTATGAATATCTTACTCTTAGATTCATCTTTGAGAAAATGATGTCTTGTATTGATTTGATATCTTTAAATTGGCTATGTAATTGGCATAATACATATTTACCTGAATGATAATAAATTGTTACATTTGAATTATTCTGACTTACTCTGAAGTTATTTTCTCAAATAGATTAAGTGAAGGCTTATGTTTCCACAAATCTGCGACCAGGGTTAAGTGCACATTAGATCTCAGAAGATGAAGCATGGGGCGCATCAGGTGAGAATATGGATTTCTGACTAACCGCTCGACCTTAGTTTAAGTTGTACTCAGTTAAGTTAACCATGTATATGATTTCAGCGTTAATTAAGTTGTACGGAGTTATATTAGCTATCGGGGTCTAGACAAGGGGATCTAGAAAAACCGCTGATTAATGTTTGAGTAATACATGGGTAACTGTAGGGGGCTAAACAGACCTACTATTAAAAGCCTATTAAATAGTATTCCCTCAACCAAAAAAACCTCGGACTAAGATTAGAAAATTGGCGAGTTTTGTGATCGTGGAGCCCACGCATGGCCGTGAGGCATCCTAAAAATGACATAGATTCCTAGTGAACGGGTAAAATACAAAGTAAAGAGTTAACTAGAGTAATTGAATGTCAGAATAATCAGAGACCGACAAACAACCCATTTACCTTTCAACCAAAATTCGAGGGTTTCCCCTTACCTTTAAAAATGGAGCCAGAATGAGATACGAAGGGAGTCAGATTGAGTTAAACCTAAATTGAATAACTCTGCGTGCTGAAACAGAACACGCAAGTGACCTTCATTCACCACTGGATACCTTCCTTGGGCCAAGTGCGAGGACCTTGAAAAAATGTTAAACACACACACACACACAATGCACACAGGCACACACACACAAACCAGGCACAGTTGCGCACACACACACACACACACACACACACACACACAGTACACACGCACACACACACACACACAAAAAAAAAAAAACACACACACACACACACAACACACAACACACACACACCACACACACACACACAAACACACAAACACACACACACACACAACACCTTGCACCGTTGCCACACACACAAACAAATGCACAGTTGCACACACAAACCACAACAATGAACCACAGTGCACACACACACACAAAACACACACAACACAAACACACACACAAACAACACAGCCACAGTTACACACACACATACTCACACACACCACACACACATACACATATACACACATACACACACACACACAAAAACACACACCACACCACACACACACACAAACACCACAGTGCACAGTTGCACACACACAAGCACACACCGCACACACACAACTCTCACACACACACACCTACACACACAGCGCAGTTGAACAAACACACACCACACACACACACACAGAGACAGACAAGACAGAGGTGGACAGTAACTAAGTACATTTACTTGAATATTGTACTTAAGTACACTTTTTGATTATCTGTACTTTACTTGAGTATTATTTTTTTCTGGGACTTTAACTTCACTACATTTGAAAGAAAAATATTGTACTTTTCACTCCACTACATTTCTATCAAGTTCCTCGAAGTAGAAAGTCGTTACTTTGCTTTGAAAGTCAGTGGGTGATTTTTTTCTTCTCTAAAACGTGACTTTCTTTTTTTTTCAGACAGTTTTATCAGTAATCACTCTTGTAGGGCTACATGAAGTGATTTCCCAGCATTTTTTGAACACTGACCAGTTGCAAATGTGATATTTATTTACAACAATTCAATAATAAGAAGTTAATATTGTGGTATATATTAGACACAATATTGTCAGATTTTGCTAAATTGTGTATGTGAAAATATTACGTATAAAGCCACAGAAGAACTGTTGTGCGTCTCTTAATAAAACACAATAGGTGTTGGACTTTAAGCAGGACTGCAGACCATTCTGTGTGTGACATCCAAGTACAGCGAGAGCGATTAGAACATTTTTTTATTTTCTTCTTTTTATTTTTATTTTTTTTGATAAAAAGTTTTTGTTTTGATGTCAAATAAGTCTTGCTGTTTTGTTAAAGCAGTGTTGCTGTTGTAAAGTTGTACAGCTACAGTTGTGTTGCTGGGTTTTAAAGCAGGTTTGATTTTTTTTCTTCTTTATCACTCTGTATTTACAGGATTTCATTGTCCACTCTGTTCAAATGTGGACAATTGGCTACACATAGATGTGTGCACACAATGTCAGAGCTGTGTGAGATCACTACCATACTGCGGGTGGGTAGGGGTGTTAATTCCCCCCCCCCCCCCACAATAACAAGGTTTTTAACATTCTAAAAGCTCTTTATTCCAACGATACTACAAGCTAGTCAGTGTATTCAGCAGGTGTAATGTATTCTAAGTTGCTTCAGAAGTATTGCAAGTATTACGTACAACAATAAAACAGTGCATTGACATAAAAAAAGGAAATTTACTTTTGGTACTTAAGTACTTTTAAAAGCAAGTACTTCTGTACTTTTACTTAAGTAAAAATCTGTCTTTACAACTTTTACTTGTAATATTTGACTAGCAGTATCTGTACTTTCACTCAAGTAATGGAGTTGAGTACTTTGTCCGCCTCTAGCAATATATTGCACAAACACATGCCACACGCACACAACTCTCACACACCCACACACACGCCAGTGCACACACACACACACACAAAAACACACACCACACACACACACATGTTACAGTTGCACACACCCACACACACACCACACACACACACACACACACAGTAAGTTAAAAACAAACATCACACAACCCTGTACAGTTGCACACACACACACAAACCACAACACCCACAACCACACTCTCAACACACCACACCACAAACATGCAACACGCACACACACTCTTCAAACCACACACACGCACAGTTGCACACACACACACACACACACACATGTACATACACACACACACACACACACAAAACACACACACACACAACACACACATGTACAGTTGCACACACACACACACACACACACACACACAACACACAACACACAACACACACACACACAACACTCACACACACACCACACACACACACACACAAAAAACAAACACACACACACACACACTCTCACACACAAACACACACATGCCACACACGCACACACACTCTCAAACACACACACACGCACAGTTGCACACACACACACACACACACACACATGTACAGTTGCACACACACACACACACATGCACAAACTCAAATTAACATGTGGTTGTAATTAGTAGCAGTATGATCTTTATTTGAAGTGTGGGAGACTTTAATGCTTAGATTGGCTTTACAAAGTAATAATTGTACAGTTCTATGGTGAGAAATCTTCACTTTGTGATAAATAAAGTCACATATGGAGTTGGAATTGTGAGAAATAGAGTTGAGATATAGAGATATAGGAAGATATAACGTCACAATTACAAGAAAATAAGTTGTAATTATGAGACATAAAGTCACATTTTGAGATATAAAGTAGCAAAATAAATGTTTAAAGTCATAATTGTATGGTATAAAATCAGTATTGCAAGAATTCTTGACAATAGCGAAAATAAAGTTGCAATTGTGAAAAAAAAAGTTGTAATTAAAAGAAAGTTGATTAGCAAATTATAAAGTTGCTTCATGTGATATAAAGTGAAACTGTAAGGTCATTCTTCATAACTGCAAAACAAAAAGTTGCAATTGTGAGATTTATACTCACAATGTGAGCTACAGAGTTATAGACCTGAAAAATATAAATAGAGTTAATATACAGAGTTATAGAGAGATATAAAGTCAAGAAAAAAAATCACTGCAAGATTGTAATTTTGAGAAATGATGACAATTGTGAGAAAGCCACAATTAAAAGAAAGTTTCAGTTAAAAAGATACAATGTAGAGTTACAGCGAAATATAGTCACAACTACAAGAAACATAGTCTTAATTGCAAGACAAAGTCACATTTTGAGATATAAAGTTGCAATTACAAGAGAAAAGTCACTTTGCAAGATTTAATGTCAGACTGTGAGGTTTAAAGTCATAATTATATGATAAATATATGCTGTGATATGATAAATAAATATATAAAATCACTATGGTGAGAATTCTTGACAATTACAAAAATAAACTTACAATTGTGTGAAATAAAATGAAATTGTATGGTATAAAATCTCTATTGTGAGAATTTTTCATTATAGCGAAAAATTGCAAAAAATAAAGTTGTAATCGTGAGATTCAGAGTTGGGATTGTAAGATATATTAAGAGATACAATAGAGTTATAGAGAAATATAAAGCCAGAGAAACATTAATATATGTCATAAAGATATTGCAAAATATAAAGTCACATTTAGAGATATAAAAACAACATCACAAAAGCATTTTAGGAGAACCATCTGAGACGAAACTGAAACACAGCTGAGATCTCTAGTAGAAACTAACGTCAGTCCCAGATCTGGACCTCCTCCTGTCCAGAGACTCACGTCTTCAAGCACTTCAGCTGGATTTTAAGCAAAGCAAAGGGCTTAAACTCGCTAATGGCACCAGAATCGGTCCAGTCCCTCTGCCACGCGTAGTCGAGCGCGCTCCACTATACAAGCCAGCTCAAATATTTACATTAGGACATCTTGAGTTGTGAACCGGCCATCTTTCTCTGGAAGAGCGTCTGGCCGCACACGTTTCCCCATGACTGGAGTTTGGACGGCTTAATTAGCAGGTGAAAGTACTTAAAGGCAGGGTGCAACCCAGAGTTTGACAGCGAACACAGAGCATCCCTGCGAATTCCTGCGAGGGTCACTGAGCCCCGTCCTAATCCTCCCTGTAATTGGGCTCCGAGTCTGCGGCGTGACATCTTACATCTGACATCTCCAGCTCATGATATGTGCCTGTATACAGTAACCCACACACACGCACGCACACACACACACCAACACACCACACACACACACACACACACACACACTCTCAGGATACACACACACACACACACACAGACACACACACACACACACACACACACACACACACATACACACACACACACACACACACACACACACACACACACACACACACACACACACCACACACACTCACACACACACACACAAAAACAAAGACATGCACACGCACAAGCAACACACAACACACAACACACACAGGACACAACACAACACAACCCGCACAGCGCAAAACCACACACACACACACACAAAAGACACACACACACACACACATGTGCCTTAACGGGACGTCCGGTTGAACATGAGCTTTTCTTCACTGGATCCTGCATTACAAACCATATTGGATTCCTCAACTGGATTCATGTGTTTATTGCTGTCCTGAATGGAGTTTTTTTTTTGTGAGAAGAAAATCACAAAACATTCTACACAAGATCTAATATAAATGATCTCCTAGTCTTTGTATAATTTAATGTGTTTAGAAGTCAAAAACATAATTTATCAGTTTCCAGTGAAAACATTTCTACAGTTTGAATGAATACATAACTCCTCTGGGTCTTTTTAGGGAACATTCAAAGTGCAATGAAAAAAAAAAGAACTGAAATCAAATTCAAATTAGAGTGAAGGTTTTTGTCAGCAGTTAGTCTGTGCTTTGAGTAATACACACGCCTAGGGACCTATTTGTGTCATTTGTTATTCATGTCTTTTAACTGCTGCTGTTTTTTCCAGATGCCAGGAACTGTCTGATTTTGAGACATCATGAAATACTTTCTAAAACAACGCTTTACAATAATTATATAATTATAAAGTGAGGCCAGAGCAGGAGGAGGACGAGCAGAGGACGGGACACACAGACAGGCTCATGGGCTCAGAAAAACATGAAAGAAAATGGACATAGAGTGAGGTTCAAAAGTCTGGAATGACACTGAACAATTCAAGATCTTATTTTAAAACTTTTTTAAACATTTTAAATAAATAATTAAAAACCTATATATACAAAAATTTAATTTGCAACACTGTCAATGCGGACTCAGAATTTAGAAACCCCACTGAATGTACAGTAATGCGTTCATTACAGGTATTATGCAGTTATATTATATTTAATATATATATTATATAGGCTGTGATTCGCTTAATATAATATCGTGCTGATATTAAAGCCAATCGCACGGCCTACTCATGTGATATTGTGTGTATACCAACAGTGGAAAGCACAAGTATGTAAAATAAAAAAGAGCAACAAGGAAGTGTCTTAAAAAGCTTGGTGTGCGGAAACTACTTCTTCAGCCACAGAATTCAAATTCAGTAAAAAATTGCCAGTTTACAAAAGCTGTAGCCTCAAGATCGGTTTCTATTTCGAGCATGTTACTGATAACTTTAGTAAGAGAACGTTGAGCTCTTCATTGAAAGCTTATGTATTACGGTATTAAAAGCTCACTGTATCTGAGAGAAGATGGGATGAGAGTGAGAATTACCTGCATCTGATAACCCCGCCCCCAAATTCAATTCCCCCGCTCGCCTCCTTTGATAGCCTTACATTTTTTCACTATCTTACCAATAACATGAGTTGAATGTCGCCTGAGGAAAGCATACTTGGTCAAACAGCTTTCATCTGTTTCATCTGGAGCGCTGCTCACTGCATTTGTTAATGCAGTTGCAAGCTGTTGTTGAAAGTAAAAAGAACTTCCTTGTTTACAACCCAGTTGCAGTCTCTTTCAATATAAAAGTCTTCACTGCAGACTCACTCTGAAAAACAGTCTCTGTCGCATCTAATGACGGAATAATGTCTCTAAAATCACCATCAAAAACACACACACTGTTTATCAAAATACTTTAAATAAATAATACTATTATTGTAATAAAAATATATTATGAATAATTAATAAACAACAACAGCCATCATAAAAGTTGCAATTCAGTCAAAAAAGGCAGCGCTCTAATATACAGCATTAAATTTACATAAAATATAACGTGATGAGATTTTGCCCTCAGCCAAAACTATTTGCTCTGGAACAAAATAATAGATTAATGAGACAAAAGACTGCCCGTTAGATTTACCCAAAACAAACTATATATTATGTTTAATCACTATAGAGACATCAGAGCCAGCGGTAAACTCCAGAAGATCTGGCTGAGGTGGAAGATGCTCTCGGCGGGATTCAGGAGCGCTGAACGCCAGCTGACGCTGAGCTCACATCTCCCAAAACAAACGAAGCACATATTCAATAGACGTGATCTTAGTAACAACCTTTATTTGAAGTCTAAAAAGGAATTCCCTACAAACTCTTAAAACTACATTCCGTGACACAAAAACAGTATTATTTGTAAAATTATAGTGGATTTGGGCGTTTGCCATGGCACTCGCTGTGAGAAACACTGCAAGCAGAGTGATACAAACGGTGAAACGGTGAAAATCAGATTTGAGGACCGGAACTAACTGTTGTATAGTATATTATTATTATGATTACATTTTGTAATAATAATAATAAATAATTGTATTTATCAACAATATCTATCTATCTATCTATTTATCTATCTATCTATCTATCTATATACTGTATATACACACATATTAATCTCAAAACAGAGTTAGAGACAGGAGCAGAAGAGCAGCTGGATGGTCTCTGTCTCAGTTAGCGCTGTAGTCGTTAATGAGCCGTCTCTGCTTACTGTCCCGCTGCCGCTGTCTCACAGACGCACACGTCCACAGGTAACACTCACAATGCTCTTCAACAGCCATCTGTGTGCTACACTCAAGAAAAACCTGCCTCCTTCTCGGAAAATGAAGAAATCCTTGTTTGGGTCTTTCAACATTCATAGAGGTTACGACTTCTTTAACAAAGAGCTTTGTTGAGAACCTCATCAGGAATTCACATATTAATATAATCAGACTCGCTTCACATGATTCATTGGTTTCATCAGCCCCAATCAAACGTTATCAGAGATGCCGGAGCTTTCTCACGCATTGGTTTCTCTTGAATATAGTAGAAGTCGATAAAGGCTGTACTTGAGCGTCAGCTTAAACACATCTCAGCCTGAACTCATATTTCATCAGACGCTGGTCAGGAGAAGACAAATCCAAATCAGAGAGGACAAGAGAAGCTCACGAGAAACTAAAGATGTGATTTATATTGTTGTGAGGGTTGAGATCTGCTCTGAGCTTCAGAAGATCCGCCTGGAATATAAAACACAACAAGAAGAACATCGCAGAGACGGGGATATCCACAAATCTGGATTATTGTTAATATTTTGTGTCTTTGAGGTTGTTTAGGTTTCGGGAATTAATATTAATTTTGTTTGCGAGGCTGGGTGCAGGACGATGGCAGAGAAAGAAATACACATGAATGACTTCAGTGTGAGAGAAAACGTTCTGTTAGCGTCCATATTCATATATATAATTAATAAATTATTTAAATTATTTTTCCAGATGAATTACTATTTTAATCCTCACAGCAGCTTACAGTCCATGTGATGCAAATAAATAAATAATGTCAAAACATCTTTGTATTGAGTTTTTCTTGTGAGCTGCATGCAAAAACAACACAAGCAGTGCAGTCTAACTCATGAACAAATGACTCTTATGAGCTGGTTCTTTTTAGTTCATCGAAACTATGCAGTGAGACTAGTGAAGAATGATTCCCTAAATGAATGCAACGACTCTTTTAATGAATAGTTTACAAGACGAGTTACCAATCTGAATCTGTTTAAATCACTGCTATTTCCTGATTATTGAACAGCATTAGCAGAATGAGAATTTATTTTATTCGAAAGCAAAATAGATACTTTTAATGAAATATACAATATATAGAATCAAATTTGAAATCACACACTACTGAATCAAATCAGCACATGAAACAAAACCACAATGACACACATGAACACAGAAGAAAGCCCTGTTCTAGCTACTATTCTGAGCAGAGATCACTCCACATATATATTTCTCCTAATAAGAATACATTGCTACTGCTTTCAATGAAAACAAAAACATGTATGAAAATTACAGATATGTGCCGAACAGAACGCTTGCTTTCTGTCAAGTAAACCGAGATCTACTTTCATAATTTGATTTATGATTGGAAAGAAAGAGCTGTATATGTTTGGATCAGATGAACTACACGTAACATGCGTGTTTAGTCTGAAGACTACTGTATATGCTGAGGAATGTGTTTGGCGTGTGTCTCGTGAGCGTGGAGTTATTATGTATAAAACCTCTTGAAGGACGTCGTGCTACATGTGTGAGATATGGATGTCTGTGTTTTGTGTGAATGTTCTGGAGATGTTAGACAGTTTCAGACGTTCCTCTTGTTTATGGCGGCCATTAAACTTGTGCTTAACATTCGTCTGTGGAACTTGTGTTTAATCTTTGCTCTTTTTTCTTCTTTAGGGACTCATGCTGTGTGTTTTGCAGTTGCAGTAGCATCTTGCCAAGGTATTCAACTGGTTAGGAACTGAATTGCGTTTGAGGTCTGTTTATATCTGTGATTGCTGGAGTTTGGTGTTCTCAGCCTGTCCTGCTGTTTGTCAGGAACGTAATGTGTGCAGTGTATCGTCACTTCAGTAAGAAAGCATCTGATAAAGGCACACATGAACTTCTCTTCTGTGAATATTTATATGATTTAAATTGTTGGGATCAGTAATATTTTTAATGTTTTTTTGTTTTTTCTGCTCACCAAGGCTGCATTTATTTGATCAAAAATACAGTAAAGTTGTGAAATATTTTTACAATTTAAACAGTGTTTTCTTGTGAAGCTCTGTTCAACTGTATGTGCTTTTTGCCCCGGTGATTATTGATTTTGCGGCAGCTGTATTTCAGCAGCTCTTACTCCAGTCTTCAGTGTCACATGATGCTTTTCATGAGTTCCTCGTGGAATAAAAAAAAAAAGTGTACTGACCCCAAACTTTTGAACCGTTGTGTGCAATGTTACAATAGAGTTCTATTTTAAATAAATGCTTTTCTTTTTAACTTTGTATTCATAGAAAAATCCTGAAATAAGTATCAGGGGTTTCACAAAAATATCATGCAGCACGACTGTTTTCTCATAGTGATAATAATCAGAAATGTTTCTAATAAGCAGCATATTATACTGATTTCTGAAGATCATGTGACGCTGAAGACTGGAGTAATGATGCTGAAAATACAGCTGCGCATCACAGAAATACATTACAGTTTAACAGAGATTCACATAGAACACAGCTGTTTTACATTCTAATAATATTTCATAATTTTTACTGTATTTTTTCAAATAATTGCAGGCTTGGTGAGCAGAATACTTCTTTTAAAAACATTAAAAATCTTGCTGATCCCAAACTTTTGAATGGCAGTGTGTATACATATATAATGTATAATTGTGCTTACTTTCTAAGTAAGACGGTTTTCTAAATTAAGATTTCTTTAGTCCAAAAAATAAATAAATAAATAAAACACCGGCTACAAAAAACCCACAAAGCTCAGCAGAAGACACGCGTGTTCCTGGAGCTCTTAACTAACCCATCACATGTAGTCAGTCATCTAACCTAACCTGTGGGTCAATGCACCTCGCAAACACTCTTCTAGGAAATATCTTGTTTGCAGCGCAGCCTCCTGTCTTTTCTGTAGCTGACGGCTTTGTTAACGCTCTGCATCTCTGTGACCTCTGACAGTCTCCCGACTCTCCGCAGAACCAGTGCAGCAAAAGACATTGAGTTTTGAAAAGTGCAAATATTTGGCTTTTCATGTCTTGGATTGATCCAAACACCTACAAACGGCCCAGGCTGAAACATGCTGTCAAGCGCTCCATTTTTCCTCCCGACGAGGAAAGACCGAGGCCGTGTTTGTGTTGGTCCGGGCAGGTTCCCACAGCGTCACATGCCATAAAGCGGCCCGCGTTTGTCTGACGGATGAAGGAGCAGCTTCTGCCATTCTGTGCTCAAATACGTGACAGAGATGCTGGCGACTTACATGAACTGTCGGTAGGAAATGACGTGGCTTATCATCGCTCTGATTTGCTACATTACATCTTCAGTATTTCTGCTTTCTTTTCAGATTGGAAACCTGAATAAACATGTGAATGCATATGTTTGCTCTTAACACCCATGAGAACATGGCCTCTGATAACACACGCTCGGTAGAATAACCATCGGTGATATTTACTTTTCGTGTTCTTTAAAAACCCTAATGAGGCCAAAATGATTCAGTACTGTTAGAGCGTTCCTGCAGCTCAAATAGTAGAGTATGGCGCTCGCAACACCAAGGTCATGGGTTCGATTCCCAGACAATGCATGAAGGGATCAAATCTATACCTTGAATGCAATGTGTGTCACTTTAGATAAAATCATCTACCAAATGCATGGGTGTCTACAAGTTATTCCTCCTGGAATATTTAAGCAACATCTACTCTCCAGAGTTCCTTCAGTCTGTTCTGACTGGGGCTTCAATTCTTATTAAACTAATCGGACGACGGGCAGATGATAGATCAGATGAATTCACCCGTAATGGCTTTATTTTGAGCATGGTTTGGAGGTTAAACGGCTGTGCTCTTAAGTCCCTCTTAACTCTGTTCTTGTAGTTTACAGTTCAGCTGGTCTCACTTTCTCTCTAACCTCTTGCACTGAAAGCACTGAGGAAAGCAGAGCTGCAGTTGTCACTGAGATCATCAAGCCATCAGATGATTACTAACCTCGTCACAGACAACGGCTGCACATTCTCTAAGCACAGAATTTGACATTAAACTCACAGCAAAAATCGGCTTACTTGAGTTTTATTTAAGGCAAGTCATCCCATGTAAATAGGGTAAATTTAATTAATAGATCACTATAATTCCCCACTGCAAACATTTTGAATT
>JADLZN010003144.1:0-65000 GCA_018155175.1 Sinocyclocheilus anophthalmus | reverse complement strand
GGATGTGTCTCGGAGAGCGTAACGTACAACCTGAGCTGCACAGAAGACAATGAATCTCACTAAGACCATAAAGAACTGACCCAGCATTATTGGGTGAAAATAATAAAACAAATACTATATAAAGCTTAATAATTAGATATTATAATAATATATATATATATATATCTATATATATATATATATATGTATACTATATGCACATTCATTTTGATTATTAAAATTACTACATTAAGAATTTAATAAGATTAAGATTTTTATCTGAACTAATGAAGAAAGAAATAGGCAACAGATTACTCAATACAAAATAAGCATTCGTGGCACCTTTAATTTGAACTGATTCCTGGTTTTTTTTTTGTAAAAAACCAGTTTTGTCCACCTTCACTTTTTAAACTAAAAATTATTCTATTTATCAATTAATAATATTTGAATTTTTTATGATAATTGATTAACCGCTTGATCAATCAATGCAATAGACACCAGATTAATCGATTATCAAAACAATCGTAAATTACAGCCCTAATTTGAACAGATTCCTGATTTTGATTGATTTTGACACTTTAATTTTATTAAAATTATTATATTTTAATAATTAAAAGGATTTGGAATTGTATCCGATTAATCGTCAACAGATTAATTGATTATCAAAATAACTGTTAGTCGCAGCCCCAACTTTGATTTCTAATTTTGATCTGGTAAAACAACCAGTTTTTCTCTCTTGCTAAAATTCACAACCCAAAGTTCTTGTATCCACAATACAACACCTGGAGAAAGAAAGTGTCCATTAATCTTTGAGCACTTTAAGCCGCGCGGCGTTTCTGAAGCAGCTCGCGGGTTGTTTTCAGGTCAGCGCGGCTCAGCGCTTTCCTAACTGAGTTTCTTGAGTGTTTCGTTTAATATGCTGCCGTTAAATGGCTATAAATAGAGCCGTGCATGCGATGACCTCATGTTTTCCGGTTTGACTGCGCAGGATGGAGGATATTATATAGCTGAAAGCTCTTATCAGCTGCTGTAAACACCGAAAGAATCAGGCTATTTGATAGTGTTGCTCAGTCTAAATGTTAGCGTTAAAACAGTTGCATTAGATCACGGAGCAGGTTAAAGTAACTAAACTAACCAGCGGGCCGAAGTCACTACAGTAAACACACTGGCTCTGTCCTCAGGGATTCATGGCTTCATTTCAGGACAGCTTCACTAGAAGAAACAACCTCACGGATCGTTTCGAGGGAGTATTTATCACATAAGAGGGGTCATGAACTGAGAAATCAAATTTCGCTCAATCTTTTGACACTTAACAGGTCAGTGTACTATAAAAATATCCTGTAAGACTCAAACTCTCTCGTTAGTCTAAAAATAGCTTATACTGAACCAGGCAGGTCCGAAAGGATCATTGTGGCATGTGGCCGCTTATGAAGTAAAAGGTGGTTAAGCCCCGCCTCCACAGGAGAAGGTCAACGCCTACTTCTACAGCACTGCCTCTTTAGCCCGGCCCAAAGAAGTGTGAGGAAACGTGTTTTTACCACTATTGCACTGTCTGATCCAGCCCGTTTGATATATACTGAGTATTTACACGTTTTTAACCCAAATGACCCATGTTGTTTTCAGAGTACGTGACAGCAGCGTCCATCTGTTATTTTAATAAGCGAAACTGTTAGCCAAACATAGCAGTGGGCATTTACTTGCAAGTCTTGAATGCACCCCGCCTATAAAAAACAGAGCGTTCTGCAGAGGCTCAAAAACAGGAGAGAAAATAGCCTATTACTGCTAAACTAGCTTGTTTTTTACGATGTGTAAAATCACACTAACATTGTAAGTGAACCTCAGAGAACATTATAAAATAATAATAAAAAAATGTAGTTCACGACCCCTTTAGTATTGTTAAACAGTTCAATCTGGTCCTCGGGTTCGAGCGGCTGAACAGAGTACAACATTTCATTTCTCGTCTGTGTTCATGGCTTGCTGCTTTGGCTTCTTTTGGAAGGAAAAAAAATCTATATATCAGGGTTAATAGTGTTAACTAAAACTAAAAAAATTGTTACTTGAAATAAAATAAAATATAAAGCCCTTTTTTATTCAGCTGTAGTTTCCCAGCAACAAATTTCCGGGGTTTATTTTATTGAGTTTACCGTTAGTTTAATAAAACTAAAATGAATAAAAACTATATAGACATAAATTTAAAAAACTACTAAAAATGACCAAAACACAAAATAAAATAACTAAAATTAAAATAAAAACAGAAAATATAAAAACTGATTCAAAACATTACCAAAAACTATAATAGTATATCATTGATATGATAAAAACTGATCTCTCTCACTCTCTCTTTACTGCAAAAAAATCATATTCTTAATCAGTATTTTATCTTATTTTCCATTCCAAATATCAAAAATATGCGTAATATTTTAAGACTTGTTTTCACAGATTGTATCTTTAATATAAATGTATTTTGTTTACTGCACTGCTTCACTTTTTCAGTTTTTTTGTTGTTACTTAAAACTGTTTAAAAAGACAAAATACAATAATATCTAACCGTAATAATTCCTAACCCTAACTCTATCTTATGCAGTGTTGCTGGTCAAGTAAATTGATCATGTTTAAAGCATTTTTCAATTGACAAAAGACTAATTAACAAACTTTTAACTTGCTTGAAACATTAGTTACTCAATATTAACTTTTTGTTTGTAGAATATATACTGAAACAATGACAAAAATCTCTAAAGGTTACTGAACAATAATCACACCATCACATTCAAGTAAAATGCACACACTGACAGTAAATACAGTGTGAGATGAGCTCTGTAATGGGAGAACATACTGTAGTATTTGAGTAAGATGAGTCCAGAATCACACACTGATCGTGTGACGATGATTCATTCTGCAGTGAATCAAAGAGTCAGTGTCACTGATTCATTTCAGCAATATAAACTCATGCTCTCATATATCTGTCTCATTTGGCACGTGAGTGAATGTGTTTATGAGGCAGTTCTGCGATGGGGTTTTTTTCTAGCAGCAGCGCCTGTATTTATATTAGCTGCAAACCAGTTTCAACTGTACATTCCTAATAGGTGAACAACTCTTGGCTGTGGCTATGAATATTTCAAAGCTTACAACAAAATCAACTACTAACTTCCAGTCCAGTGAACACTGCCATATGTGCAAAACATTCACGTAATGATGCCCGAGTTATGTTTTCAACCCCAGAGCATATAGTTATCAAAATGTTTTACTCTAATATAACTCAATGTGATATCAGTTACTCCCGGGAAAAAGCAGAAACACAGCTGCCGACATTCTTCACTTGCTAAAAATGAGGGTTTTTCTGTCTAAATTAATTCTTCAGTTCTGTTTGTTTATGAGCATGAGGGTTTGAAAATGTTTGATGAAATGCATAATCCATCAACTAATCCTGAAAATGCGACCTGTGTCTTGTTACCCGGCGAGGGAACTTGTTCACGCTCTCAACTTTTTTCTCTTGGGGCATGATGAGCCCGCGGCCAATCTTGTATCCCAGGTACTGGGCTTCCGTAAGGCCTAGGTGGCACTTCCTGGGCTTGGCTGTGAGGCCAGCCCCCGGTAGTTCCATCAACACCCTCCGCAGACGCTCCAGGTGTGTTTCCCAGCACTCCGAGTGAATTACGACATCGTCCAGGTAAGCCGCGGCGTAGGCCTGGTGAGGCCGGAGCAGGATATCATCAGCCGTTGGAACGTGGCAGGTGCCCCGTGCAAGCCGAAGGGAAGGACCCAGTACTGACAGTGGCCACTGGGGGTGCTGAAGGCTGTCTTCTCCTGGGAGCTTTGGGTCAAGGGCACCTGCCAAAAGCCTTTAGTGAGGTCTAAGGTGCTAATGTACCGGGCTTCGCCTAGCCGGTCGAGGAGCTCGTCCACTCAGGGCATGGGATATCCGTCGAAGGCCGAGACTTCATTGAGCTTCCGGAAGTCATTGCAGAAGCGGAGGGTGTTGTCCGGCTTTGGTACCAGGACAATCGGGCTGGCCCAGGGGCTACGGGAGGGCTCGATGATTCCGAGTTGGAGCATTTTCTTTACTTCCTCCTCTATAGCCGGCCGTCGAGCTTCTGGTATCCGATTGGGCCGCTGCCGCACCACGACTCCTGGCGGGGTGCGGACCTCATGTTCCACGACCGTTGTTCTCCCCGGGGTCTCCCTGAACACATCTCTGAACTGACCAACTAGGGCCTCAAGGTCCGTCTTCTGGGTCCCCGACAGCTGCGGGTCCATGTCGACAACCGGGGCCTGCGACTGGGCCAGGGCGGCCAGTTGTTCGGGCCGGCCCGTCCATTTCTTGAGGAGGTTGACATGGTAAATATGTTCGGCTCTCCTCCGGCCCGGCTGCCGAACCTGATATGTGACCGGTCCCACCCGTTCCACGATGGTGTAGGGACCTTGCCAGGTTGCCAAGAACTTGGAGGCTGCGGTGGGGACCAACACCGTCACGCTGTCCCCCGGATGGAATTCACGAGCTTGGGCGGGCCGGTCATACAGATGCTGCTGGGCATGCTGGGCGGTGACCAGGTGTTCTCGAACCAGCGGCATTACCATGTCGATCCGTTCCCTCATCTCCCGTACGTGCTGCGGTTTGGGGTAGTTTGGTTCTCCCAGGCTTCACGTGCCACATCCAGCAGCCCCTGAGGCTGTCTCCTGAACAGCAATTTGAAGGGGGTGAACCCCGTGGAGGCTTGGGGTACCTCGCGGATGCTGAACAGCACGTATGGGATCATTAGGTCCCAGTCGCGCCCATCTTCGGCCACCACCAGGTGTAGCATTTGCTTGAGCGTCTGATTGAACCTTTCAACGAGCCCGTCCGTTTGGGGGTGATAGACTGACGTTCTCAGCTGTTTTACCCGGAGGAGGCGGCAGAGGTCGGCCATCACCCGGGACATGAACGGGGTGCCCTGGTCAGTCAGCACTTCCTTGGGTATCCCGACTCGGCTGGCCAGAAGAAACAGCTCACGGGCGATGTTCTTAGCATTAGCTGCACGTGTTTTTATGTTGGTGGCTGGCGTCGGGGTGGTTAGCGCGCTTGGAGTAATCCAGGATCACCAGGAGTGTGCGTGACCCCGGGCCGACTTTGGCATGGTTGGCCCCACCAGATCAATCCGATCCGCTCGGAAGGGCACGCCGATGACGGCATTGGTATGTAGCGGTGGGGGGAAGAGGCGAGGGGGGCGTCGATGGCACGTTGGGCGCTGCGACTTGAACCGGTTTCACCTCGGCTTCCATCCCGGAAGTGGAACCGGTGCACGAACTGAGACCTGTACGGTATTTTCCCTCCCGGTGGTGCGCCATGGGCATGAGCCTGGGGTGGCTGTGTCTTTTCAGAGTCCCAACCCCGCTGTTCTGGCAATTTGTCCTTTGGTTCCGTCTGTCTTGGGTACACTATGAGCAGTCTTGTCCTCCCTTCATTGCCTGTTTTTTTCGTATCACTCGTTTACAGTGAGGGAGGGGGTGTGGGCCAGGCAGCCGATCCACGTCATCCACACGACGTACCCGTTCCCAGCAGTTACGCAACCGGTCATCCTCGCGCTGTTCCCGGCCGAAGGACCCTCCCGCCGTGATCTGTTGAAACACATCGAGATAGATAGCAGGAACATTAGCCGTGTTTGACTCACCCTCCCTCGCGCTGTCTGACGCGAGTAACACGGGCCTTCGGGTGGCCGGTCCCCGACGCTTCCTCCGTTGCCCCCCTTGACCGGGGCCAGCCGTTTGCCTGGGGGAGACGAGCAGCTGCTCGAACCCTGGCCAGTCTCGTCCCAACAGCAGTGGAACCGGAAGATCTCGCACAATGCCCACCTCCACAGCCCAGGTTCCGGGCCCAGCCGAGATCTGCACTGTGCGGGCCGGCACATAGCGGGTGTCCCCATGGACGCACGTGAGGGGTAGTTCTGCTTTCCGTTCGGGCCGCGGCCTAACCAGGGTAGGCTGGGCAAGGGTGACGGAGCTGCCGGAGTCCAACAGCGCCCGGACGGGCCTTCCATCGAGTTTTACCATCCTGCTGGGACCGGGAGGGGGCTCCTCTCTATGGAGTACACACCCGGCCAGCCACACTCGGCCCGTTGGGGCTGGGGGTTCGGTGGGCATTGGCTCGTCGACATGGTTGGGGACCGCCGGCCTGCTGGCTGTGCGCTGTGTCCCTTCGAGCGGCCGCCACTCCATCACCCTCCGGGGCGCCAGGGCCGCTCTCTCTCCGGCGTCGCGGGCGTTCGTTGCCTCGGCCAACTCCACGGCCTCGAAGAGCTCCGCCATATCCAGAGGGTTCCTCATACTGACCGGGCGCCTCAACGGGCGGGGCAGGGCCCGCAACAGCCGATCCCGTACGACCCTCTCCGCCACCGTGTTGGCGGACGGCGAATCCGCGAGCAGCCAGAGATGGGCCAGGCGCGCGAGCTGGGCGGCTTGGGCTCGTATCGTCTTCCGTTCGTCATAAACCCACTGGTGAAACTGGTGTGCGGCACACAGGGGGGACAGGCCCACCCGGGCGAGGATCTCGGCCTTGAGCTCATCGTATGTCTCATTTCGGGGAGCCTGGAGGGAGTAATAGGCGCGCTGGGCTTCCCCCGTGAGAAAGGGGGCGATGCGATCCGTGCCCATTCTTTTTTCACCCACCCCTCTCGGGTCGCGATGACTTAGAAGGTATGGAGGTAGGCCTCGACATCATCCTGCTCGGACAGTCGGACGAGATGCTGGGGGGCTTTGCTGGCCCCCTCCGGGAGGGGCACGCGGCCCGCCACGCTGGCCTGTACGTGCTCGACAAACCGGTCGGTGTATTCTTGTCGAGCTGCCAAGCGCTCCGTGAACTGCTGCTGGCGTGCCGCGAGCTCGGTGAGATGTCGGATGATCTCTTCCATTTCCCGGGAGAGAGAGCGGTACTCCTAGAGTGATCACACAAGACAACCTGGCGTTAGTGATCTATGTCTCAATCCACCTTTATTGCCCGCATTCTCCACCATATGTAGCGGGGTGAATGAAACTACAGACACAGAACTGCGGGAAGTCCCCCAGGAGGGTGCTTTATTTACACGTGGTGCTCTTCGTGCGCAGGTGAAGTGTCTGGGCAGCGGGGTCACACGGTGCTCGGGGGGGGGGTGCGTCACTCGGTGCTCGTGCAGGGCTGCTGATCACTCGTCCGGAGGGTCGCTGGTCTCTACACAGGAGGAGAAGAAACAAAACAGACATTAGTTTCCACCTGGAGCTCCTCTTCCACCTCTCCCCGGTGTGCCTTCTCTCCTGGCTTTAAGGCCTGCGGGAATGAGCTCCAGCTGCGCCAATCATCCCGCACAGGTGGTGGTAGTTTGTGATTGGGGTGGGAGCGGCGTTTCCAGGGCGACGCTGATTTGGAACCGGGATACTCGCCACACATGGCAGAAAGAAAAAAAGAATTGTGAGGTGTACACTCAGCACTGCAAGAAATAAAAGTCAGAATTCTAAATGTATATACTGCATTTCTGACTATTTTAAATTGCGGTATAGAAACTCAGAATTGCAAGAAAAAAATTCCTATTTCTATATTTATGTGTTTATTTATGTACGCTTTTTTTTTTAATCCCAGACTTCTATTTGAAAATCTGGACACAGCTACCTCATTCTTTATTTCTTCTGCTATTTTAATTTCATTTTTTTGTTATTTTAAAAACGTATAATCCTTATTTAATAATTTCTAATAAAATATAATAATCTGTTCAGTATTTTTAAAAATGGAAGTAATGACAAAAATGCTAAACCAATCAAGGCAAAACAATCTGCTCCAGCTCATTCTTTAAAAAAGCATACATAAGCCCAGTCAGTGGTGAGTAGAGTAGTTTCAAGCGAATTCAAAAGTTTTTTTTCTCTCTTCTTTTCAGAAACAAGTGCAGTCATGTGTGTCCAGACGTTGCTGCTTGTTTGATAGGAATTGACCTAAGTTCCCCATTCACTTCCTCTCTTCTAATTGTTTGCATGAAGCACAAGCGAAGAGTTTCGCTGCCGCCGCAGGTCGTGAAATATAGTGAGGAAAGAATGTTGATTTGAGAGTGTTTGGAATCCGGTGCTGATGTTGTGCTCCTTCCTGTCACGAGCGCTCGAGTCTCGCTTTGATCATGACGTCAGTCAGCCTGTGCCTCACATCAATGACAAATGAGCCTGACGACAACACCGAGAGCCCACTGAACATCAGACGCTTGGTTTTATTTGGCCGCAGCACTGACAAATTAACTAACAAACAATGGCTTGAGTTTTGGATCCCCTCAACATGTCACATCTGCACACAACAACTCAGACTCACATTTAAAAACCACTGATTATTGTTATTGTATGGCGTTCTGATGACTCTCTGATGTGTGTCAGTTTAAAGAGATCAGCTCTCAGTGTCAGTGATCCGAACAGCTCAGTTTAAAGAGACAGTTCAACCAAAAATGAAGATCCTGTCATCATTCACTCTCCCTCACGCCGTTCCAAACCTGTTTGTGTTTCTTTCTTCTGTTGAGCACAAAAGGTATTCTGAAGAATGCTGCACCAAATGGTTGACGGTAGCCATTGACTTAAAAATAGTATGGAAAAAATACTATGGAAGTCAATGGCTACCGGTAACTGTTTTGGGTGAACTGCTGGGTCACTAATAGCAAACAAAACTCGCTAGGCATTATGGAATTTTAATTTAAATTTTCAGAGTTATGCAACGTATGGTTTTGATGAATGCATGTGGGTTTATGTTCATTTGAGCTGAAGCGTGTGTCTTCAGGCTAGTTATATTCAGCTCGGTCAGGCTATCTGAACAAAACAAATGATCAAAATATGTCTCTTTTATACTTTACAAGTCTTACTTTTGGTTTTGAAGTAAGATTATTTTTATTATTGAAGTAAGATTATTTTACAGTTTAAAACATGCCTGTTTTAAACTGTAAAAGTCTCAATTTCTTGTTCAACAAGACCACATAGCTGCAGTACTTGTCAAACTGTGATGTAATGTGGAAACTGAGCGTCAGGATTCCCAGTGCTCTTCAGTTTACAGCACTAAAGTGTGTTGCTACAATGACCAAACAACACAAGCAAATACACAACAAACCTTCACGTCAGGCTCATCTGAAGAGCTGGAGTGACTCAAACATTCTCTTGCCCCCTCAGTCGCTTTCACCCAAACGCCACACATAACATCATGGAGAACTGGGAAGCCGAGGCTCTCTCTCGGAATGAGCCGGGAGTCCAGGGATCCATCATTCTAAAAATACATGGCATTCCGCAAATACTTTCATCTCTAAACCTTGTGATTCGAGTGCCATTTAAGCTGGTTTGATTAGACTATGAAGTGGAAAAGCGGAGCACGCTGATATTTCAGCATGGATTAGCCATCAGCTGCTTCTAATAAAATGTTCAAACAATCTTGTTTTATCTGGCCAGGGGAGTTTCTTGGCAGAGCCGTGCTTTGCATACTTACCTATTTACCTGGTATGTATATTGGCAAACATAAACGCTTTTCTTAAAGAGCAATATTCACATTTAGAGATAGTGAAGGAAAATGATTCAATCGATTGTCATGAGGTTATCAATGACCCCATGTACTTAGATATTAGAGAGTGCTATTAGAGAACAAGCAGTGCAGTTGCTCTGTGTGTCTGTATGCAGGTATGTCGCTGTGTTTTGCAGGCTGATTTGCGATGTAAGAACTTGAGATACGAGGCTGCTATTAACCTCCATTTCAGGTCATCCGATCACACGAGTTCAGCCGAACCATTTGCACCTCATGCGCCTCTGATTTCATGACTATAAATGTCACTCAGTGCGTCAGTGCATGTTAGTAAAGCACAAAGAAGTAAAAAAACACTGCATTCAAAATAAGCATCAACATTTAGTTATTCAAAACTCTTGCGTGGAACACAAAAGGAGCGATTCAGCAGAATGTTCAAGCTCCTCTTTTCCATACAATGAAAGTGAATGTGAAAGGTGACCACAGCCGTCAAACAAGACTTTCAGTGAATAATGATTTCAATTTCAGCCTTTTTGCTCACACAAAGCTGTCGAAAAAATGGTCCAAACAGCTGATAAAAACATCACAATAATCCACAAGTAATCCACAGCACTCCAGTCCATCAGTTAACATCTGGAGAAGACAAAAGCTGAAACAAATCAGCATTAAGACACTTTTAACTAAAATAGAGAGTCTATAATCCATAATAACTCTTCCTCCAGTGAAAAAGTGTTCTGGTGTGAATCAGGAGAGAAATCTGCACAGATCAAGCAGCGTTTAAACAGCTCTAAACACATATGTGGCTGGATTCTGATGCGAGAGATGACAGCAGATGCACTTTTTCCCTGGAGGAAGCATTATTATGGACTCGAATTTTAGTTAAAAACGTCAGCTTTTTTGGGTGAACCATTCCGTTAAGATTTGTAATGTAGAGCTCACTTTGAATTAACTGCTTAAGATGCTTTTATCCGTTTTTTTGTCCCACTGTTCACTCTCATTGCATGCTTGAACATTCTGCTCAACATCTCCTGTTGTGTTGCACAGAAGAAAGAAAGTCATGCAGGTTTGGAACGACATGAGTGAATATCTTTGGTTTGTCCATTTAACTTTGTTACTGGACTATCTTTGATTGTCGACACTCTTTAATAAAACGGAGGTTCTTAATTGGCATCGATGGTTGCATGAGGATCATCCCTCAAACCACTAACGGTTCTTTATAGTGGAAGAAGGCTCTTTAGATTATTAAAATGGTCTTCACATTAAGAAAAGTGATTCTTAAGAACTGTTAACCTCAGGGGAACCAAAAATGGTTATTTTATGGCATCGCTGTGAAAAGCTTTCTTTTTAAGAGAGTGTGAAGCAGCTAAAGCCTTGAACTGAAGCCACAGAATGTGTTTCTGAAACAAACAGGAACTTTTTGCTGTTGATTTTCCCTCAAATCTGTTTTAGCCAGAAGATCCTGAGCAGCGAGCGGAGCGTTTCTGTTTGTTTATGAAGCATAAGCTCACTTAAAGCTCAACAAATGCTTCTCCTTCCACCTTCACATTCATTTACAGACTGCACAGTGACGGACCTTAAACACATATGCTCTCAATCCAGTAGCCTCCACAGTGTGTCCTCGTGAAAAACCAGGCCTTCGGTTTCCTTTCCACGAGCCAAGACTTCTTTGTACACCATCTACAGAATCAAACCGCATAGGGCACTCCAAACACACAGCTCTGTTTTCTTTAATAAGCTGTGTTTTCAAAAGCACTTAGATGTCTGAAGGACTTTAATTCCCTAAAAATGTCACGGCTTGTAAAAAATACTCATGTTATCAAAGCCACACTGACAATTTATTGCACATTCGACAAGCCAAAAAGCCATAGCACTGATAAAACCTCTGGAATAATGGAGCATAATAGATATGATGTAGGTTTATGTTTTACAGATAAAACCGGTTAGTCATACTAACTTGCCAATATCTTTTACAAGTTAAGAAATGTTTCAGATGGGATTCTTTTTCTCATATACGTGTGCATTAGGAAACCCTTGTGAGGTCAGATCAAATAATACTAGATGCATGAATATTCTGCACTCTGATGAGCTATCATCATCATCATCATCATCATCTCTGTATCTGTCAGAGTATATCAGTGCCTCGGGAGAAAAACACTGTGTAACTTCTGTTTTGGTTACTTGAAATCACTTTATATGTAGCAACTCCATCTTGTCTACTCATATTATGAATGAGTACACCTTTGAATTAATCTCCTTTTGTGGTTTGCCAGTACAACAATTTTATATTATGCTGCAAATCAGCATATTATACTGATTTCTGAAGATCATGTGACACTGAAGACTGGAGGAATGATGCTGAAAATACAGCTGTGCATCACAGAAATACATTACAGTTTAACAGATACTCACTTAGAAAACAGCTGTTTTACATTCTAATAATATTTCACTATTTTTACTGTATTTTTGATCAAATAAATGCAGCCTTGTGAGCAGAAGAGAGAAAATTATGGGAAAAATATTGTTTGTTGCCAGTGTGTGTGGGTATATGCCCTTTAATACTGAAGATATTCGGCAATAAAAAAAAACAAATAAAAACAAATCGACTAATCTACAATTCATTTCAGTATTAAAGGGCAAGGTTTTCTCTGGCACTATTTTCAGGGGCATTTTTTTAACATTTATGGGGACGCTGAGTGTATGATACGAAGTTATAATGTATATATGTATATACATATAGATATATATATATCAAGCATTTTTCCGAATCACGTATTCATAACAAAAATTCTTATATCAGCAATTATGGCCAATAAAATCGAATCAACATGAAATTCAAAAGTAGCTCTAAATAATGCACAAGATATCTCAATAAAAACGTGAATGTGAATAATAGGAAAATAATATATATCTCCTGACATAACATGTATTATTATGTTTAATAATCAAGCGAACCGACTAATCCGAGGCATGATGGGAAAGTGCGGTGGAATCGGTGGATTTGTGAGGAGCGTGTTGTATTTACGAAAGGTGTCGCAGCATGAGCCCCATGACTTTCTAACTGAGGATTTGGCCAGATTTACAGCTTTTGCCATTCTATAATAAACAAAGGCATGGGTATAGTGAAAATATTTACTTCATTCTGCTGTGTGACTTATGGCCACAGAATGTCAGGAGTGTTATGGCGCCTGTATACATACTCTCTGTACACGTGTTTATAGGCAAACCCCATCTGGATTGAGCAGACGCTCCGCTGAGCCCCGCTTCTTCAAATGGAAAATACAACACAAGTGTTTGCTGAGAGAACTCCAGCGGTGGACGGTTGCTGACACACTCCTCGTTCATACCTCATAAACACATGCTGAAGAACAATCCAACGCAGAAACAGAAACATCCATGTTCATGATCATCATGTTCTCCAGCAGGACCTGAGATCATCCGAAGACACAAATAATGCACAATCTGAAATATTCATCATTTAATTTCCGTCATACTGCATCTAAAACGTTTTGATTATGTCCAGAGGTGAATGAGATTTTAAATAATAATAATAATAAAAATGCATGATAATGTTTCCTGTATCATCAGTCTACTGTCCTTTCTAAATAAAAGGTAAAAAAAAACAAAGAATCTGAATAATAATAATCTGATCATAATCCTCGTCATCCTCATCAAATATAATAATAATAATAATAATGCATGCTAATGTTTCCTGTATCATCAGTCTACTGTCCTTTCTAAATAAAAGGTAAAAAAAAACAAAGAATCTGAATAATAATACTTATTTATATATTACAAATTAATAATAATACATATACAACAGTTATATTATACAGTTATTATTACAAAAATGTGTATTACTATTATGTTTTTATCACATGTTCATAAGTAAAACAGTTGGAAGCACACGCTGGTCATGTGTTGTATTTATGAACATTATTAACCCATACTGCATCATATGCATTTCTGTTTACTTTGAGACGTTCGACTGTTGAGGTTATTAATAGCAGAATGTGCTAAACATCAGAGCAAACTTTCTTGTGCCTTTACCTTTTTATGAGCGATGTGGTTTAGTCTAGAAGGGCCTTAAAAGCCGCAGCGTTGGTCTGGAGTGACTTATGAGAGATTAGCTGTGTAAACCGCTGGAGTGAGCAGGTTAGCCATCTCAACAAACACACAACACACAAGCCACACGCATGCTTTCTGATGAATCTCTGCACATTTCCAGACTCAGTCGTGTCACATTAGACGGTCCTTTCAAACAGACGGCTCCGTGTTACAAGCCACTCCGAGCAAAAACCAAACACATTTTATAGTTGTAATGACTGAAACAGTTTACATTTCTAAGTTTAAGAATGTCGACTTTTCTTTAACCTGACCTTTTGTGTTATTCTAACCGATCCTTTGCTTAAGTTCAGCACGGAAATACTTTCCCAGTCCAACTTACAGATTCAACAGAACCGAGATAACTCTGATTCCATCAAGAAAAGCATGAAATGTTAAACCAGCGTCAGTCATAATTTATCATTTAATTTATGCATTTAGCAGACGACTTATCCAAGGACTTACAGTGCATCAGGCTTACCTTTTGTACCAGTAGTTCTATATATACAGTATAGCCACAGTTCACTCTGACTAGGGCTGTTCAAGCGATATTAAAAACATCCTAAGTAATATTGCATGATGTGCCGATTATTAATCAATTATTACAATAAAAAGTTGAATACTGAATTTTTTGAAATGACTTTTGACATTCAGTCAATTCAGCAATCGATTCGTTCAAATGGCTGATTCATTCAGAAATGAATCAAGGTTTATGAATGAGTCATTGAATCGCTCACTCACTCGATTGTTCAACGGCGATTCATTCAGAAAGGAATTAAGGTTTATGAAGAGTCCTTGAATCGATCCTTCACTCGATCGTTCAGGAGAATCACGGGGATGTATTATCACACGGGTCTGGGAGACTGTTTTCATTTGGAAAACTGGAGACCAATATGGTGTCTCAAAATGTAACGCTTATGACCTTTTGTTATTGAAGGGTTGTATAAATCTATCAACTTGCAGTTGTGCAGATATTTGGGGAACACCAGTCACTCTTGCTGGTGTGATATTGCTAAACTATCATATATTAAAATTATTAAATTTTAGGCTCATATAACTGCAGTCAGTGGTGCTGCATCATTAAATGCAGTAATCATTTTCCATAACTAATCACACCTAATTAAGTCGCCAGCCCTAATTGTAACAGACACAAGTTGTTGCGTTCTTCCTAATAATTTGTATATTACAATCCTTTAATCGGCTGCGTACTCAAGTATTGAGTTTCAGCATCACTGAAAATAAAAATTAAATTAACTTAAATTATTAATTAAATTACTTAAATTAAGTTAAATTAAATTACAATTAAATTAAATAAACAGTTAAAAAGCATATAAATAAATAACATACACAAACAACACATAAATTTCCCGAGAAATTTAAAATAAAATGTGAGATCAGTTTGTCTTAACCCTAACTTGGTTAGCAGGGATATCTAGAGCCGGACGCATGAGGCCAATTACAATATAAAATGAAAATAGAAAAAGCAAGAAATTTATAATTAATTTCATAAGTAATAATAAAAACTACTAACCTTACTACGAATAACCGAATATGATTTCACGATATTATGTGCAGTACCAGTAAAACAAAAGCAGTTAGATATAGGTTAGCAAACATTTATATGCATCACAATAAAAAAGCCTCTAATACTTTAGAGAAAACACTCTTTAATTCCACAGTGGAAAAAGCTAAAATTGATTCATGTTGATGCAGTCTTCGTGCCCGATCTAAAGCTCATTAATGGCCACGTCCAGTGCTTACTTCAGGGGAAGACCGTATAATATGGAGTAAAGCATATTGGAGAGCTTTGCGGTAAATAACGACGGGTTTTGATTGTATAGCGACTAGGGATGGCCAGAGTGCTAGTGCTAGTCCGGTTACCTGAAAGCCGCATGACTAATGCTGTCTGTGTGTTTAACAGGAGAATGAGAAAGCAGCCGTGTAATTAACTAACATACGGGTAATATAATACTGTGGGTGTGTGGGTGTGTGTGTGTTGTGTGGGTGTGTGTGTGTGTGTGTGAGTGTGTGTGAGTGTGTGTTGTGTGTGTGAGAGAGAGAGAGAGTGAGGGTGTGTGTGTGTGTGTGTGAGTGTGGGTGTGTGTGTGTGTGGTGTGTGTGTGTGAGTGTGTGTGTTGTGTGTGGTGTGAGTGTGTGTGTGTGTGTTTGTGTGTGTGTGTGTGGTGGGTGTGTGTGTTGGTGTGTGTGTGTGAGTGTGAGAGTGGTGGGTGTGTGTGTGTGTGTGTGGAGTGTGGGTGTGTGTGTGTGGAGTGTGTGTGTGAGTGTGGGCCATGAGCTGGAGCTAGGCTCAGGATACGGCACTGTTTAAAAAGCTCCCGGAAAGTTTACAGTGGCTATACTTCTGCTGGGTTTTGTGTGACAAGCTTTAACGCAGCGAAGACGCAAGGGACCTCCCTGGAATCCTGCGCTTCGGTTTCCATTCATGCATTTCCACGCTTTTCCAGCTTCGTGTCCATGCGCGTCGGTCAGAGGCTCATCTCACTCACTTCACTCCTTCATCGGTATCTGCAAAGAAAAGAGAGCGTCACTGGCTTATACTTGCACAGATGTGTGAATTTAATGAACTCTTGCTTCCATTTAAGCAGAAAGAACCAAATTAACTACTTGCACAAAATCAATGGGGTCCAATTTGTCTGGACTGTGTTGACATTCAAAATATCTTTGTGTCGTTGTGGTTTGAAAAACGAGTAAACAATGACAGACTTGCAAGTCTCTGTAATGTTTTATCATAATGTAACAACTTTCTCCGCCTCTAAACCGACCAAACATCTTCCCAAATCCTTCTTACTTTTCCACCATCTGACTCCTTTCTGGTATTTTACTGCTCACTTTTCACAATCCAGTTCAGCTCTGGTCATTACAATCATGTTGTTGTTGTTTTTGTTTTTGGATTTGTTTTTATTTAATATCCTCGTTCACTTGGAAATCCCCCAGATTATGGGAGGAAAACGGGCTGTGAACAACATTTCACACTGATACATCTATGTTACTCAAACTCAAACCCTTAAAGGGACAGTTCACCCAAACTGGATCATTCACCAGATGTCAACCAAACCAAACAGAGGTTTTGTCCATATACTGAAAGTCAGTGGGGGGTTCCGTGTTCCGATCTTTTTGGTTTTCGAAATATTAGTCTTTTGCATTCATTGTTGGAATGACAGAATTTCATTTTTGGGTAAACTCTCAGTTATTGATCATGGCCAGCACTGGGATGTTCTTCTGTGGTGTTTCAGACCAGAATGCATGAGCGATACGGAGCAGAACTGGAGTTTTGTGACTCTGAAAATACAAAACCCGTAGTCAGTTTCGTAGGTCCCCAAACCATCAGGGGGCCCCCTTGCTTTCAAAGATGATTTAATGACTACAGCTATGTGATTAATATAATTTTACTTTCATTTCTGATTTTGGCTTGATGACTATGAAAACACAATGCTGCATTCTGCTCCTTTCCTTTAAATCGCTGCGCTGTCGCCCCTTCATTTGTGACGTCCAAACCAGTCAAATCATGTAATGTTACGTGTTCGTCGTAACATGCAGTCTCCTGCTGGACATGCTTGATACTAAACAAGAGAGTTAAAAGAGCACTGCGCTGTGGCTTTCGGGTGGTTTGGGTGGCTTTCGGTGCGCACGATTTGAGATGGAGCGAAACATGGGTCTTTATATGGACAAATGCACACAATAATATGTCAAAATGTCCATCATTGCGTATTTTCACTTAAACACAGTCAGCTATGTCTTATGTGAACATAAAGAATAGGGAAAGTAATTGAACGCTTGTCAGTATATTAAATATGTGCATTCGGTCTTAAAGTGACAGCAGCCTAATATTCCTGCTGCTGTCAGTGTCATTTAATGTTAATCAAACAACAAAAGAAAACTAGAGAATCAGTCACTGCTCTTCACTGAATAACTTATGAGAATAAAGATATATTAGCTCATACAGTGAAGACTATGCAGTGTTTTCCTCTTACATTTGATTAATTTATTCAAATTCGGTATCGTAGGCTATTATTTTCAGCAAGCTGAAACTTTTGTCCTATTGTATTTGTTCTATTGTTTTAAATTTTCTTCTTTTTTATTGTATAACTGACTGTTTCATCTCACTGTTGTTTGTTGACAGTGAAACTGCTCTGATAGAACAGAATAAGGGGTCAGGGACATTTTCATGAATGCATTTACAGGGGCCCCCTGACAAAGACTTGCTTAGGGCCCCTAGAAGTCCCGTAGTAGATCTGAAGAGGAATCCATCAGCTCTGAACACAGTCAGATACAGAAGACCTGCAGAAACTAAACAACTGCATCTCAGACAGAATGATTGAACATAGATATGCACTAACTATATAATGACAATATAATGAACAGGACAGTTTGAGTTCAGTTATCCTGTTCTCTGAGCACAGCAAGATGCTGGAAAGCAGGAGGATGTCTGCCTGAAGTTTAGCGGTCATTATGAAAACATATTTGAGCACGACTGACCAATCAGACTCAATAATCACGCTTCACTGGAAATTCACTGCGACCCACTGCTGTATGCTCCTCAAATTCAGAGGAAAACAGATATAAATGACCATTTGCATGAGAAAAAATGCTTGAAATTTCTAAATGCTTGTGTTTGTACTCACCCTGTGTATTTATCAAGTCATGCACTTAACATAATAAACCAGCATACACAAATAAAGCCATGTGACAGTTACAGAAGTCATCCGAAGAAAGAGCTAAAGGTCTCTAAAACATTTCCTGATGAGAGGAGACATGCATTCATATTCATATCCATACTCGTAATCAAACCGGCCGGCGCAGGGCTCAACCGATTAGCACGTGATTAGATATGCTTAGTTTTAACACATTTATTTAGTTTGATGTTCTGTGTGATCTGATGTGAACACACACAGCATCCAGCATCTCAAATAATTAGACAAAGGTCATTTTTTCAGATCTGAAAAAGATTTATCCTGATTAAATATTTGAAGTGACTGACAGGCCTTGTTTAAACACACATCAAATCAACCAGCAAGGAAATAATCAGCGTGTTTTATTTTTGTTGCTTTAGAGGCAGATTTTGACATACAATACAGATCGCTTCAGCTTCACAGTGATAAACAGGAAAATAACACAATCAATTATGCAGACTTCATACAATATGAGATAAATCTTCTTCTCAACAAAGACAGTAGTGTCATTACAAGTGTCATTTCTTAGTCAACACAAACTCAAATTGTATTTTTAATGCACATAACTTACTGTGAATGATTTACCATTTTAAGTCAAAAATAGTTTGTCTTTGTAATGTTTTATAACTTTCTCCAAGGGGTTATTATAGTTTTCAGTAATTGGTTAAACTAAATAATAAATAAATAAATAAACCAAACATATTTTTAACTGAAATTAAGCAAAACATAAAAAAGCTTAAAAGTATTTTATTTTAGCTAGCTACCAAGATAATATTGATCTTTTTCATTTAGTATACCTTGATGTACTAAATAAATAAATAAAGTAAATAAATAATGTATGCCACATATATGTAATAATAATAATAATAATAAGACAAATGACCAAAACCCACAACACATTACGAAAACCTTACTAAAATTAAAATGAAAACAGAAAATAGAAAAATAGAATCTAATTCAAAATATTAACAAAAACTTTAATAGTATCTCAATGATACTAAAACAACACTGATCTGTCTCAAACTCAAACCCTTAAAGGGACAGTTCACCCAAATATGAGTCATTGTGTCCATGTCAGTTTGACTTTCAACTATTCTGTTTCTTTGTGGGTACTAAACATGAACATTTCATTTTTGGTGAAGTATTTAACCTAGTAGTCTGACTAACTTTTACAAGAACTACTAATGTCCTCTAATGGATCTTTTAAGTAACCTGTGCATCCTGTTTTCCTCCCATAAATTGCTGCATTCATCTGTAATGGAAATATGAAAAGTGAAGCTTACGAAACCAGTGACTGAACTCAAAGGAGGGAACGCTGTGATATTTGAAAAGACGGCGTGCATGTTTAGTCTTGGAATGCTCACACTGATTTATTCCACAACCAGAGCGATTACCTGATGAAACAAAAGCCTAAGAATGAGCGACTGCCTGCGATGAGTAAAAATGGAAAGTGAGCTCTGACGCTCTGATGCTCTGATGCACACCAGTGGAATCCGACAAACAAACAGTGAAGTGACACGTTACAGGAGAGCCACGCGCTGACGAGGACCATAAGTGGAAAGATCTGCTGAAATTAATTTATGAATATGGCTGGAGTCAGTGCAAAGAAAAGAAAGAACAAAAGTGCACCTTTGAAGAGTTGCCATTTTTTCCACCCTAGTGTTTGGAGAGTATTTGTTTGAACGTTCGTTTCAAACAGGATTTACTTCAAGTGTAAGATGGCCTTCGTCACCTCCACCTCCCACGACATCCACAGATCACTCCATATCTGCAGAACAACCCACATCCTCCAGCATGAGCACATACAGTAAATCCGTCACGTAAAGATGGCTGTGTGTGTGTGTGTGTGTGAGTGCGGGAGTGTGTGTGTGTGTGTGTGTGTGTGTGTGTGGTGTGTGAGTGAGTGTGTATGTGTGTGTGTGTTGTGTGGTGTTAGTGGTGTGTGTGTGTGTGTGTGTTGGTGCGGGTGTGTTTGTGTGTGGTGAGTGAGTGAGGGAGTGAGTGGAGTGATGAGAGGGTGTGGGGGTATGTGTTTGACTGAGTGATGAGTGGTGTGTGTGAGTGAGTGAGGGCGTGGGTGTGGGTTGGGGTTGGTTGAGGGAGGGGTGAAGTGTGTGGGTGTGTGTGTGTTGTGTGTGGGGTGTGTGGGTGTGTGTGTGTGAGTGAGTGTGTGAGGGTGTGTGGGGGTGGATGGTGGGTGTGGGTGGGGGTGAGTGAGTGTTGAGTGGTGGGGTGGTGGGTGTGTGTGTGTGTGTGTGTGTTGTGTGTGTGTGTGATGAGTGGGTGAGTGTGTGTGTGTGTTGTGTGGTGTGTGTGTGTGGGGGGTGTTGGTGTGGGTGGTGTGGGTGGTGAGTGGGGTAGTGGTTGGGGGGGGAGTGTGGGTGTGTGTGGGTGTGTGTTGTGTGTGTGTGTGTTTTGTGTGTGTTGTGTGTGTGTGTGTGGTGTGGGTGTGTGGGTGTGTGTGAGTAGTGATGATGTGTGTGTGTGTGTGTGTGTGTGTGTGTGTGAGTGAGTGTTGAGTGTGTGGTGTGTGTGTGTGGTGTGTGTGATGAGTGTTGGGTGTGTGTGTGTGTGTGGTGTGAGTGAGTGTGTGAGCTTAACACGGGGTCCAGTGGCCGGTGAACTGGCCCATTTACACTAAAATAACTGCAGTTTCTCCTTATCCACTCATTTGATTGTTTAAAGGGATAGTTCACTGAAAAATGACCATTCTGTCATCACGTACTCATCATTCTCATGTTTGGTCAAACTTCAATGACGTTCTTTCTTCTGTGGAAGATGTTTATCAGAATGTCTGAGCTGCTCTCTTCCATACAATGAAAGTGGATGGGGACTAGCTATTGCTCCAACCTGTATGTCTGTCGTCCCCGTCTTAACACAAAAAGAGATATTTTGAAGAATGTTTTGATTGTTTTTGTCACTGGGGTACAAAACAACATCAGCCCTCATTAACTTTCATTGTATGAAAAAATGTTTTTTTTCAAAATATGTCCAACAGAACAAAGAAAGTCGTACGGGTTTGGACCGACATGAAAGCATATTCACTTTTAGATAATTTTCATTTTTTGGCAAACTGTTCTTTTAATATGCAAATCCTTAAAATGTGACTGGCCAGTTACTCACATTCGGTGTTAATTTTGGCCTGTTCTTCAAAGTGTTGTTTCATCATTGGTTTGATTGCAGAAGAGTAAATGATGTTTAGGTTACAGCGATAGCCTTCACAGGAACTTGAGTGCATGACATAAAGATCATTTGATTCTTCTGTCTGAAATGTATTATTATAACAGAAAAAAACAGCTCTAATTTCTAAGGAACAAACTCCAAATGTAAGTTTAGAAGAGGCCTAAATAGCAAAGTACTAATATGGAGAGTCTTGTTTGTCTAATTGGCAAGTGGCTGTGATTAGTAAAAAGTAAAAAATGCGGTATTCCAGAAGAAATGGCAAAGCGAAGGTCACCAGCATTATATTTTGTTAAACGGCACAATGTTCTAGCACCTCGCCAGAGAAGCTGTAAACTGAGATTATTCTGCAGTTTGATAACACACAGACTATTTCCACTCCAGCACTGCGAATATAGCACTGCCTTATAAGCGTAGGCCGATAGATTCCCCTCGCGCGTGCTTCTTCTCACCTTCACAGTCAGACAGAACTAGTGCAATCTTCGTGGAAAATGCCACCCCACCACACACACACACACAACACACACACACACACAAACACACACACACAGCGGACCTAACGCTGCACGACACGAGCACCCAGAACTCACGCTCGTGCTACGTGCGACTCCTTCCTCACTCACTGAATGACGACGCAGAATGCACACATGAAATAATGAATGAATGAATGAACGATAAACAAATGAATGAATGAATGAACAGAAAAGGACACATAATGAATGAATAATGAATGAATTGAGCGTAGAATGGAGGCGAGCAGAATAAATGATGAATAACGAATAGCAAATGAATGATGATTAACCGAAGAGATGAACACATGATGAATGATGATGAATGACTGAATGAAGGCATGCATGCGAGAAGAATAAACACATGACGCATGAATGAATGCACGATAAGCAATGAATGAATGAATTTAACCGAAGAAGGAACACATGAATAATGAATTAATTAATGAAGTAAGAAATATTGAGCAACGAACTAACAAACAAAACATTAACTTATTCCATGAAGTTTTCTTCATTCTTAAGGATGAGTTATGGTTTAACCTATCATGAAACCAAATCTCTTCTCTAAACCTGCACTTGTCTTTCGTTGCAGGAATGAAAGTTTCTCTGTCTTGCTGGGGTGTTCTTGCTCTGAGGGGTATCGTGTCTTTACTATGCTGCGGCCCCCTTGCCATCGCTGTGGTTTTGTGCGCTGAGGGGTAGATAACACATGATGCGGGGGGTCTGTTCTCGGGGGCTGCATCGGCTGTGTCGCGGGTGGTCACTTTCCTGGTTGTTCTCAGTTGGCCATTATTGCTGTCATGTGCAGAACTAATCTCTCCGATTACTGATAGCAGGGTGTCCGGAGAAAGCGAGTATATAGCCTGATAGGTGTGGTGGACAATCGCGTAATTAGAGTTCTCTCCTCACACACACCCACACACAACACACACACCACACACACACACAGCTCACTCTCTTGCACACGACGAGGTGGCTGGTGCACGCACCCACACACACACACTCTTCTCGCAGCGGTTGCTGGGGGTGCTGCGTGCGGACGCAGCCACACACACCACACCACCGGCCGGCGCTCGTGGCGTCGCGCGCTCAGCTCTGCACCACACACACATCACACCCACCACACGCTCGCTCTCTCACTCTCGCGCTCCGGTCACACACACACACCCACACCCACTTTCTCCGCTCTGCTCACTCACACACACACACCACACACACACGGTCTCGTTCTCGCCACCACACACACACACACACACACACGCGCGTCGGCGTCGCGCAGGCCGGCGAGCACACACACTGTGCACACACACCACACACTCTGGGTGGTCGTCTCTTGCTCCTGCGATGCTCTCGGCTCTCGGGGGGGTCGGGTGCACAGGGTGGGGAGTCAGCACACACACCGACTAACAGGTGCACACTCTGTCTCGCGCGACACTGCCTCGACAGCGACCACACTCGCGACGTGGTGGGGTCTCTTCGCGTGCTCGGACTGGGTTCAGACACACACACACCTCTCGCCGCCGCTCCGCCACTCGCACACACACACACACACATGCCCACACACACACACACACACTGGCCGCTCGCGCTCTCACTCGCCCACACACACCCACACACACACACACGCGCGCGCGCCGCTCACACACACACACACACACAAACACCCTCGCGCGCGCCTCACAACACCACACACACACACACACTGTCCTCTCGCCTCACTCACACACACACACACCACGCACCACACACACTGTCTCAGCTCTCTCTCACTCCGGCGACCCACACATCACACACACAAAAAGAGAGAGAGAGATCCGTGAGGGGGGGAAAAGAGTGGAAAAGAAAGTCGGGCGAAAACTTCAAACGAGGGGGAGGTGTTGATATGGCAGGGTGAAAAAGTCTAATGGAGGGGGGGTGTGGGGTCGTCTTCGGAGGGCTAGCTGCGAGAGCGCTCTTCTAAAAGCTGCGGGGGGAAAAAAGCAAAGGTGGGGGTGGGTGGGTGGGGTAAGGAAAAACAAAAAAAGAAGGGAGAGAAGAGAGAAGAGAAACAAAAACAGGGGGGGTAAACAAGAGAAGAGAAGAAAAAAAAAAAACCACACACGCGCGCCGACAGAGAACGGGCAGGACGACAAAAAGCGGAAAAAGAAACAGGGGGGGGGGAGGTGGGGGTAACCGATGGGAATAAAGACAAAGGGGAGGAAAAAGGGAAGGCAGAGGGGAGCAAAGGGCGCAGGAGGCATACAGGAAGCAGTGTTCAGGCGCCCAGAACAAGCGGCGCAAGGGGAAAGGCAGCGGGGAAAGGGACAGGGGGAAGGGGCTGGCGGGGAGGGGAGGGGCGGAAAACAGCATACTCTCGGGAGCCCCGAGGGGCCGGCGACACCTCAGACAGCGAGGGCTGCAACCTAACGCAGGGCCACAAGCGGGAAGGGCAGTGAGGGGGAAACGAGCCGGGAAGCAGGGAGGAACCCGAACCTTCGCGGCAGAACACAACATAAGGCGATGCAAGATGGTGTGCTGTGGGGGGTGGCGCAGTGGGTGCGTCCGACAGCCCAGGATCTGGGCGTGGAGTAATGGGAGACTTGGCCCAAAAGGAAAAAACGGAAGCGCTCTGCCAGTGACACTGTGTGGAGCTGGGCAGGCACCTCGTTCCAAACGAAGAAAAGCTTCCAGAAATCTGACATTCCACAAGAAAAAAACTGATCATAAGGACATTTTAAACTAAATACAATTGTTTTGTTAATGCTCCAGGGATAATCTGATACTTGTTTCACAAAGAACGACAAAAAAACATGTAAAACTGCCTCTGATTGTGCAAACTGAGACGCAAACCATATCCAGAGGTGGTTTGGATTTAGCTTGAGAAAATTAATTTCAAAGTTTTGAATTTCATGTTTCAGACTAAAAACTAAACTGGACCCGATAAGCAAAAAGTGCTTCAGTGGTTTAAAACTGATTTCATGGTTTTATTTTTTGCTGTTCAAACTACTACGATTTCAGTCGATGCACCAAAAACTCAGAAGACAGCAGCTTTATTCAGACGGACTGCAATTATAGTCTGCTGTTTAACACCAATCCTCCATCTCAGTCTCAGTGAAAACACAGTCTCTCTCAGTCCCAGAAGACGAAGCCGCTGCACTCAGGGCTCATCGGACCGACCGCCAAGAAATGCAGAGGAGGTTTCCTGAGCGGGAACATTCAGGACAGAAAGCACTGTGTTCTGTGTCTCACGCAGGCGGATCCACGCTGAATGCGGAAGAATCTGAAGGCAGGTTTCGGGAGTCAGACTTTGGTCTGTCATCATGACTTCATGACCCGTCGCTGGAGAGACGTGATCTCAGGCGGCTTCTGACGGCCTCCAGACCTTCATCAGTCTCCACCAAACAACCACTGAGACTGTGCTCAGTGACAGAGACTTAATAATCGAATAAATACACATTTTAGAAATCATAAAGGCAAATTATTACTTTTTCATTCACATTATTGAGTGACGGTCCACATGACTGTTGAACTTGAATACTTCCTGTCATCATTTGCTCAAGATCACGCTGTTTCTTTCTTACAATAAACACAAACGGAGGAATTTTGAAAAGTATGAAAAATATGCCAGTCCTGCTTTTTTCCATGCATGGAGATGAACTGAATGAAGCTTCAAAAATGATGAAAGTACCAACAGCACTCAAGCACAGCATTCCATGTCTTTGGAAACCATATGATAGATCTGCATGAGAGACAGATTCAAATTTTTGTCCATTTTAACTGTTAATCTTTACTGGAGAACTACTGCGATCCGATCATTGGGCCAATAAGCCGAATGGATCAGTCTGATTCCTCTCGTGTGAGTTGGCATGTGTGTCAGGAGGTGGTGTTTGTTGGGGTTGCGCCTGCTTAAAGGGACAGTTCACCCAAAAATGAAAATTCTGTCATAATTTAATCACCCTGAAGTTGTTCCTAGTGTGCTCCCTTGCGGAAAAAAAATGGTAAATTAAAATGAGCTACCGAAGGTGCCTGTTGGGGACCAGAAGCTGTGCCACCGTCTGCATTCTTCAAAATATCTTCTTTTGTGCTCAACAGAAGAAAGAACAATACAGGTTTTGGATGGGACCGATATGTGGAGAGTAATGGATGCCAGGAACGATCGGCGGGGTTTGGGGTTGGGAGGTGTCCCTTTCACTACATTGTATTGTCCGGTCACTGGAACATCAACTATGTCCCTGAACAAAGTCAAAAACTTCTGGCCGCGCAAGTGTTTACTTCTGCTAATTAACCAGTCTGCCATCAAATTAATGTCAGATTATTGCTGTAAAATATGAACATGGCATCCTGTTCTCCGGTGTTTTGCTTTATTTTCAGATGTTTAATTAAATTGCAGGTTTCCTCTCCCTTGAAGAACTAGAGCACTTACACACATTCATTCTCTTGACAAACGACAAGACTTAGAATTAAATCTGTACGTACTATTTCAAGTGCATGATCTCTACAGAAACTGACTGAGCCGTTTGCAATGCTGTCTGTTGGACTATGGTTTTGGGAAACACAGAACTGTTGAACTTTCTTTGTAATGGCAGAACTTGTGATCATAGTTGCTTTTGGGAAACGCACCCATGATCTCGACTGTGTGGTTTGTGGTGACGTCCGTCGGTGGAGCGTCAACAGAACCGACGTTGGTTCGCCTGGAAATCGAAAGAAACGTAAACGGGGCGGCAGATACTGTGATGGTGAGAAGTGTTGGGGTGTCAGCATGTTCCTTATCTGACTCCTTGAGTCGACGGGAATCCCGTGGAGTGAACACAGCACAAATCGCAGCTGATGTTTGGGGTTTAAATCAGTCACATTCAAACATGAGCTCGCCTTGTTGTGGCCTTTCACGCGCTGAGACTGCTCTTATTTTAGCTCATCCAAATGCAGCGATGATGGAAGGCGGCCAAACGAATGACCCTCGGGATGAGTGCAGAACGAGGGAAACCCCTTCATTAGATGCCAGATGAGCTGCGAGGAGGACGGAGAGTCTGTGGAGCGGCAGCTGGGAAACGGGCCGCTCTGATGTTCTCGGCTCGTCCTGTGGGAGTCCAGAGAAGAGCAGAGCAGAGATGCCAGCTGTGGTTCTCGCACTACACAGACCGGCCCGAGAGAACACTATTCATCAGTTTTCCAGACCTGGAGCTTCAGCATGAGAGAGTTAAGGGCTCGAGGGAAAACAGGTCTCACATCCACATTCCCAGCAAATGTAAATCATGGAATCCGTTTGCTCCGTTTGTTTAGCATTGTTTAGTCATATGTGCTTCAGTCTAATACACTCAAATCTGACGGAGATACGGCACTGTGAGCATTTATGATGTTCGCAGTTTCATGTCTTCATTAAAAGAAACTCTTCAGCTCTTCAGACACGGCTTTTGTGAGGTTTATTGGGGAATAGAAGTGCTGTAATGTTTTGATAACCTTTCAGACTCTTGTAATCCTGCCACTGATGGCTTGAGCTGCTGCCCTCCTCTGAACTCTAAATCATGAGTTAGGACAGGAATGTGAAAGCAGAGGCGCTCCTCTCGAGAGCTGAGGATGAGATGAAGCTCAGAGAGTCAGATTGGGTCGCTGGGCTCTGCTCTTCACGAGGGTTTCACGAGGAAAGACTGGATGTGATTAAACGGATGGCGGTGGCTCTGAAGCTGACAGCTGTGTGTACATGCATTATACACAAACAATTCACAGACCTGAACGTCAAATGCAACAAGTAGCTCCTCAAAACTGTTTTGAAGTCATTCCAACAAAAATGCAGCTGAAGAGCGCATGCGTGTAATTCCATGCAGAAATATTAACGTGCAGTTAATGCACACAGAGACGCAGAAACTGATACCGCCATGCTTCCGTGTTCAGATCCACATGCAGCAGGGCTACTACAGTTAACTAAAACTGAAACAAAAACCAGAGACAAATCAGTTCATGCCTTCAAATAAAAGTATCACACACACACACACACACACACATATATATATATATTTCATTTAACATTATCTTTTAGCTAGTTGTCAAGGCAAACTGTAACAAACGAGTGCAAAAATAGGTCACAATGTACTGCATTAATATGAAGCAGTTTTCTGTATTGAATGTTTTTACAGGTGTTTTACCTGCATTTTGAATTTCGCACTTTATTGCGTTGTGTTTTAGGGTTACTGGAAATGTAAAATTAATGGATAGTGTCCTGTCAGAAAAAACAGTACACCCCCCCCCTCCCCCCCCAATGGGTACAGTGCAACATTTCTAACGTTACCGCATTGAGAAGGTGATGAGCTGCACCTGATTGAGTTTACAAGTCACTTTTAGGAGAGCCTTTTTCCAACTCAGTGATTCTGTTTTTATTGATTTTCTCTGTCATGCTGGTGTTTTATCTTTGACTTGGATGTTATAAGTTGCAGTGAGTAAATACAGCTGGATAAAACTAAAATTGTGTCCGTCTTCATTTCAGGCTGCAAAGCAACAAAATGTGATTATTTTAAAGGATGCTGATTCTTTTCTGTACCCACCTCTCAGTATTATACAACAGATAAAAATAGATGTGGAAATAAACCCAGTGGCAGTCATTACTGTTCAAATCCATCTCACAAACTCATAATAATGTATGTATTCCATGTCAGAGATCTATTCTGATCGGTGTGTTTACTTTAAACAGCTAATCTGAGCTCATTGTGCCTCTGCACCTGCTAATAAACAGCTGGCAGTGTTTGCTGAGTGAGTTCAGAAATAGCTTTCCCATGAGTTTAGCGTTTAAATAAAGGCTCGAGCAGAAACGCCCGGCTGCTGGAACGACCCCGTCATGGGAACATTTTCAAACTGTCTGTATGAATTCAATAGTGTGAAGAAAAAACATCAAGAACATGTAAATATCTATTTCGATCCGTTTGCATAAGCAGAACTGCTATATATGCCTCCGAACGCCAAGGTCGAGGACTTCACCAGTTAAACCTGAAACGCCAAAACATGATCAACAGGAAAACTTAATATGTCCGTCTGAGAATTAAAAGACAAAAGCAGGGAAATCATGAACTAAACGACTGACCGAACCCACATCCATTCAGTTAAGAGATGATAAACACAGCAGAATCAGTCCGAACGTGGTATCTGTGGTGTTTCAGAGACATTCAGCGTCCTGAGTCTGCTTTGGAAATGAGATGCCTCAGTAACTCATGGTTCGGTCACCCGCTGCAAGAATAAGTTTCCATGCGCCACTAGAAAGGGAGAGTATTTCCTCTGAGCTGACGGAGATATGCTGACGAGACGAGCAGGTACAGGAGATACAGGTACAGATACAGGAGAGGACAGATAACATGTGGAAACTGACAGATCCGATGCCAGATGGGCGAGCTTTTAAAGCGTGTCACGCCGAGTCGTTTATTTATGCTTTTATGGAAGTTCAGAATAAAAAATGTCAACATGTCAGCTAGCCATAAACAAAGCTTATTGCTGAAACTTATTAAGGAATATTATGTCTGAAGATGAGTTAGCCTCTCGTCATATTCTTTTCTGGCAACCTAAGATGTACAACTTTAACAGATTTTATTTGATGATGGCAGTCTAGGCCTCACTTTAATTAATCACCTATTAAAGGTAATATTTTAAAGGTAAATATTTCAATAATAACAGAAGACAACATTTAAATAATTATACAAAAATAAATGAAAGTAAAATGACTAAATAAAAATATAAAAATGTTAACTAAAATAAAAACAGAAACATAACAAAAAAAAACTTAAAGTACTTTAAAGTATAAAAAAATACTCTAAATACTATGTTAAAGATAAAAATGGCCACAAATACATTTCAGTTTTAGTTATTAATTTCAGTTTGAGATACATGATATAAACTAGAAAACATGAAATGCTGTTAGATACTAATCACACTATAGACTGTGCTGAGAAATTTAATGCAAACATTTATTTATTTATTTTTAACTGATACCAGATGGTGCATTAACTTTGGCAGCTCTGCAATACTAAAAATGACTAATGTACTAATGTACTTATAAGTAAAGTACTAAGGTGGATTTCTATGCGTCTCTTTCCTCATCCGCCTGAACAGCATTACTCTGCTCAAGCCCTTTCTCATCAACACCTGCAGCTCGTTCCTGACGCCGATCCACGACAGCATCTGCTTCACACGTGACGCATGACAGCAGATCTTCTCCCTGACCTTTCATCACACAGCTAGGATTCTCCGTCTATGAATCTTCACACAATCTCTGCATCTGCATCCACGAGCCTCTGGAACACAAATCATCTCTGGCTGAGTCTCGTCTCCCTGATGAAGCCGCGGCGTGGAATGTTCCACCTGTTCATCCTGTGTTCTCCTACTATAAACCACTCCTGACGAATGGTTTTCTTCTCCGCACAACAAAGCTTAATATTGTCCGCTGTGTATATGTGTTTAGAGGACTGTCAGGCTCTTTATGATCAGTGGAAACAGACAGATTTTTATGAGCAAAACGTCTTTCAACTCGCGCTTCTGCATTTTATTTGTGACATACACAGACGTCTTATAGAAATACACAAGCTTAGTCTGGTGTGTGAAATCTCTCGGATGCTCAGTGACGCGAGCGCTTTAAACCTTTGGGCCATTTCACCGGTTATGCTGTGTTTTTATGCAGTCTGATGTTGACAATTAAGAATCAGAGGATTTCTGACTGGTGTTTGTGTCACTGTTACGAGCCTCCTGACGCCAAACCACTGCAAAACCCGCTGACGGATACCACACAAAACTGAACACAGATCTGGGAAACAGTCTTGTTCATAAATATATAACATCCAAATAAAATGCAACAAAATAAATTAAAATCAGCAATGGATGCTCTGCAGTGAATGGGTGCCGTCAGAATGAGAGTCCAAACAGCTGTACATAGAGTCCATAATCCATAATAACGCTTCCTCCAGTGAAAACGTGTTCTGGTGTGAATCAGGAGAGAAATCTGCACAGATCAAGCAGCGTTTAAACAGCTCTAAACACATATGTGGCTGGATTCTGATGTGAGAAACAACAGCAGATGCACTTTTTCACTGGAGGAAGAGTTATTATGGATTATAGACTCTATGTATTTTAGTTAAAAGCGTCTTAATGCTGGATGTGTTTCAGCTTTTGTCTTCTCCAGATGTTACCTGATGGACTGGAGTGCTGTGGATTATTGTGATGTTTTTATCAGCTGTTTGGACTCTCGTTCTGACGGCACCCATTCACTGCAGAGCATCCATTGCTGAGACACTGATGCAGTGATACATTTCTACAAACCTGATGAAGACACAAACTCATCCACATCTGGAATGAACTGAGGGTGAGCACATTTACAGCTAATCTTCCTTTTAGGGTAAACTGTTCCTTTAAAATAAAAACAATGGGACATATAATAGCTTATAAGGGCTGCTGGGCCCTGTTGTTTTGGTTGATGTGATGCTATTAACATTAATCTGCTCTTGTTCTAGCCATGGGCATGTAAACAACACAGTTTTGTAGCCAAGTAGCCTAATAGCTGCTGTGATTGCTGTGATATCCAGGATAAGAGCGTTCGCATGATTTCTGTCATCAGGTTCACTGGCACTGTCAGTACAGACTCATGCCAACAGCAACAGCAGCTCAATCGAGGACCGCTCCGTTCACAGAGACACTATAGGATTCACAGGCAATATAAGCGCTTGTTTTGACTCAGAAAACGAGCCTGTGGATAACCGGTAGGAAATCAGCGTAATCAGAATCCAGCACGATTAGCTTTCGTGTTTATGTATTCAGCGCTCGGCCCGTCCGATCGATTCCACAAAGCAGCTTTTCAGTGTTTTATTGCATTAAATGACAAAGATAACAAGCTGTCATCGCAGATTTTGCTTTATTAAGCTCTGGCTTCATAGCTTTATGAAAGAGAACTGGAACGCTGGAATGAGTCGATGTGAGCTGAAACACAGTGCTATTTTGAAAGCATCCCAAACATGCAGAGCCTTTCTAACCTACTGACGTTTGGACAGTTTGCTGTGATATCATCAGATAAGCCCTGGTTCCCATGTGATAAGAGCTAGCAGAGCGTTTAGTGGGAAATGACCACAGAGTGCTGCTGTGCTGAATTATTTTCTTCTCCAGAGCACTCTGATGAAGCGACCGTTCTCCAGATTCAGCCGGGAAACATGATGAAATCGATCGCTTTGCATTGAATGCACATTTTAAATGGTGTGATTGATTGCTCATTTTGATTCCTTTTTCCCATTTGGCTGCATGTTTATCATGCTCACTTTCCTTAAACTCTACGCAACGTTCAAACCCCGATCACAACCCGTAACTTTATTAAAACAATCTCAGAACTACGAGAAACACGTCTGCCATTCTTACCTATTCTTACTGGGTTTAACCCATGAAAATGAGTTTTGTCTGTATAAATCAATCTATAAAGGTCAGTTCAGTGATGTTAAATAATATTTTTGTTGATTTAGATGTTGCCTTTTTTAGGTTATCATGTTTAGAGGAGATCCGCTTTTTAAGGGGCCAGTTCACCCAAAAACACTGCACCAGAATTAATATTTTAGCAAAACACCAAAATCCAAAGTAAAGTTTTCATTTCGCCAAACAAGGAAACTGAAAATTAAGTTTATTAAACAATCAAGTTATATACAAACATTTCAATTGCACATAAGTCGGTTTTTATATTAAGTTTTTAATTATATAATTGTATTTCTACTCCAATTCATTGTTGAAATACTGTATAACTTTTAAATAGTGGCTGTAATAGTTATCATGATGGATTTATATTAAATACTGACGAACAGTTTCAGTAAAAGTATAATGAATATGAAATACAGTGCATACTGTATATACAGAGCAAATGCTCCTCTCGATAGTTATTTTTCTAGCTATCTGATGAGTTTATGGTCACTGAATGCCTTTCCTGAGGTAAATGTGACATTATTGATCACAAGCGGTTTTATTGACGTCTTTCTGCGGTTGAAACACTGATTGATGGATTCCATGATTCAGGATTGGTTTCAGTGAGCTGTTCTGTTTCTTCTGATGTTCATTCATGTTTATTTGCTGCTGTAACTAGTAGTAAAGAGGAAGAGACGATTGATTCACTGCAGCCATCTGTCAGCAGACAGTCAATAAAGAGCCACGAAAACACACTTATTGATCGAATTTAGTGATAAACTGAGACTCCATGTCATATCAGAAGTAACAAACCTTATTGTGATTATTGGATAGCACAGGTACGTTATAAATGATGTTTAGTGAAGTTTTGTTAATATTAATATGATCACTATTAATATTCAATATCAGTTCATCAGAATGAAGACTGATTAAAAACGAGAAATCAATATTATCAGCCCATTCGACAGCTGACGGGTCCACCTGCTGTAGTTTATCCAAGCATGCCATTGGAGAACCGCTAATTAAACATCAATGTTTTCTGCACTCCAACCCAGTCATTAGCCACTCTCCAACACAAACTTAATCAGTTTGATCTAAAGCTGTTCTCCATTACAATTGTGTGACCTTCTGTCTTCTGTGGAACGTAAATGAAGACATTTCAGAGTTGTTTTTCTTTCTTTTTTCTTTTTCATTCAAGTCCTGGGATGTTTTGGATCCCGCTGACTTTCGTTCGTTATGTCAACACAAAGAGTTTAAACATTTTGCGACTAAGCGTCTGCAGGCTAATGAACCTGTCTCAACACATTTTAGAAAATGTGTATCTTCTTAAGATTGTTTGGTCCTGGATTGAAAGTGCAAGGTGTTCTTCTCTGTAATTGCGGATCTGACGTCTGACACACATCAGAACCAAGCGCTTGTAAAAGAACAGTTCTTCATTATTGGTATTACGCGCCCCCAGTCCATCGACTGCGACAAATAGGAACAGCCCAGATAATTATCATCTTGTAGCCGCACTCTAAAGCGTGAGCCGTTCGTTCACTGTTTTCCACTAAACAGAAATTAACACGTGCTCAGGAGACTGGTACAGCACCCCGGCAATTTAAACCACGCCTAAAACCTAGTTCATGAAGGCCTAGGGACGCATGCACTTTAGAAATTAATTCAGGAACAAATATCAAGTTCCATATTCATTCGTGTGAACCTGATGCCTTATGATTTCAAAAGTTTATCCACACTGCGATACATTTGTGGACTCAGTTTCGCAGATTTTTTGTTGATCGACCTTTCAGCTCTTCATATAAGGTCTGACATTATTGTTGACGTTATTTTATTGCGATCTATATTGAGGAATATCTATTTGTGATCTACTATGTATCTTGCAGCATCTGTTTGTTCAGAATTTGCTCTATTTACCCTCTATAGATCTTCCTTTTGCAAGCCTTTACACACTAGACATATAGTCATTCATATATTCTGTTTTCATTTTGTTTTTAGCTGGAATCAATTTATAATCATTATTGGCAGTTGTGGCATTAAAGACCATTACATTGAATTAAGATATATAAGGATATCTAAATTTAATCATATTCATTAAACTATTAATTTTAATTAATCAACTAGAAATCAATATATATGTGTATTCCGTTTAATTTAATAAGACATGGAACATTACATGTTTTTGGTACAATTAAATATTATTATCAAATTAACACAATTTCAAAATACTTAAATCAAATAATATTAATATATTATGATGAATATTATAAAAATCTAAATATTTATATTATATATTAGCTGTACATTATGATTTTAAATATATTTAATTTATGAAATAATTTCATATTCGTAATTGCCTAATTCATGTTTTGTGAAATTTGTGTTGCAAATATTAATTATTTTAAAAGGTTTAATTTATTAAAAATGTGGTTATTAATACATAAGTTAAACGATTTCAAAGTAATTTAAATTATATCAATTGTTATATAAATAAATTGTAGATACATTAGTCCAATAAATTTAATATCATTAAATAATTTGAAATATGTAAACTTAGTTTAAATAATTAGAGTTGTAATTTTTTTGGAGATATTTCAATATCTTTTAGGGCACATGTATCAAAAGTCACAACTCGGTTCTTTTTATTCGTGAGTACGTTCGCTCTAATCGTATATCCTTGCCAAACAGGGGATGATGGTCAGCTGGCCCTAGTCTTTGTGATTGTCAAATAGGCTTGATGATGCTGTTCTACTGTCAGACATCTGTTGTTCACAACCAATGCTGTTTTTGATGGGCGGTGGTGGGACTAAGCAACATGTTAGTTTGCGTGGGGGCCATTATGTCAAATTGGGTAATGTGGAAATGGTATGTTCCGTCACTGGCAAATATTTGTATAGGACATCAAAGAGGCGTTTCTGGGGAGAGCTGAAATCATTCAGATAATGTACGTATAGGTTCAAACTAGCTACAGTACACGCTTATCAGGCCAGGTACAAAAAACAAAGCCCACATCAGGTGTCGTTTAATTCTCTTCTAGTGATTATGAGGATCAACATGTATGCTTTATGAAAGTCGATAAATGCTTGACATTTATTTCTTTTGATCATATCTCAGATTAAGTACCATCAGTTGATTTGTTATGTATTGTCAACAGGAGTTTCGCTATTGGGTAGTGTCTATTAATGCCTAGCCTTTGTTTATGATTTCTTTACCCTGGCTCTAAAATCCGGCACGGTCTTTGTGTGAATCTTGGTTTGTGATCATGTCCTGCTTTTGGAACTCGGACTCTTTTAATCTATTTCATTATTCTGGTGATGTGGTTTGTCGGATTCTGCTACTCTGTGATGTCTCTCTTCACATTTAACATGTCAAACACCGAACACACATTTCATTCTGACGAGGATCTAGATCTGGATGATAAATGAGACAGGCTTTTACTGCACTGACTGTTAATACTATCAGTATTTTTTCTTTCAAGGTGTATAAGATTTCTAGATTTTGATTGACACCCAGTTCCTTCCTATATCCCCGTCTAAACCATGCTATGCAACCAGACCTTTTGGGTTTCGAACTCTTTACTGTCAATCTATAACTATTTACGTTGCAGCCCGCAGAGCATACACGATTCCGTAACGCTCACACCCTCCCGTGACAGCTCGCTTCTTCATATACAATACCTCAGTCACAGGCTTTTTACAAGCTATTACTCCACTTGGATCAAACTTTGTGAATAATTATGATTTTTTTTCTTTTCCCCCCATTTTTTCATGTCACATAAAAGTAGTATTCGCCACCCCCAAAGCTGCAGTTATTTGACATCCCAAAAACCAAGCAAAACAATGAAAGATGAATTAGTGAATACAGCTGTTTTCCTATTGAATCCTGTAAATTTGATGGTGTCAAGAAACAATTCCTGAAAATTAATTTTTCCCTTTTTTTCCTCTATTTCTGAAAGAAAGAAAGAAATTACTACTTCTTATTAATCAAGGATGCATTAAATTGATGAAAAGTGACAGCAAAGATATTTAAAATGTTGCAAAATATTTATTATTTCATGGAATGGCAGTTGTCGTTTGAAAGTTTTGTCATCTGTGAATCCTGAAAAATAAAATATATCATGGTTTCCACAGGATAATATGGGCAGCCGTCTGTTTTCAAACAAACACCCCAGTATTTTTTGGTGGGGGAGTTTATTTAACTTATTTAAAAAAATTTATTTTGCGCTCCCAATAATAAGTGATAATAACTGTGCACCAAATCAGCATGTTAGACTTCAACAACAACAACACAAAACAACAACAAAAAACAACAAAAAAAGCTAATCTTAATCATTCCAAACGTTTGTCCGGCAGTATAAATGATTATTGATTTAGTCAGGATTCTAGTAAGTCATGCTATGAAACTGATGAAGTCATACCTGAGAAACTCTAGTGATCGACAGCAGCGTTTGTGATGGGCATGCTCCAGATCTCAGATCAGTCTCAGAAGCGGGTGCCGCTCAGATCGTCATGCTGTCTGTGTAGTGCTCTTAAATGGTGCTCAACACGTGTCCTGGAAGAGCTGTGGCCATTTCACCTGAGTGTCATCATCATCATCATCATCCTCGGAGAGTTTCAGATGAGTGCATCTGTGGAGAAAACAATATATCCATTAAAGATCTCATTACACACAAACCTCAGTGAGTTTCTGGCAAACACACAAAAAACCTGATGCTTGATTTGCACAGCAGAAGAATGTGCTGTTCATAACGAGTTTGATACGGAGCGTATGACCGTAAAACATGCTGACAGAACCTCACACGACAGATTCATGCTGATACAGTCTGAGGCACCAGATGTTTTCCTGTAGCTGATGTTGATCGAGGTTGGAAACAGAACATCATCCCCAGCCCAAAACCCACGGGCAAACAGGACCATTGAAAATTCGATTTCAGAAATATGCAGGCTTGATTTACCACTGATAACGGCAGCGCTTTAAATGAATAAACTGCAGCATGAAACTCACGGTTTGGAAGGATGACGACAGACTCCCATCATGCAGCGCACAGGCTCTCCAGAAAAATGTCTCGCACACATTATTTGACATGCTGGTGCATCCAGTACAGTTGCAGGAGTATTATAAGGTTTCATGTACCCTTATTTTTATATCGATGCATGAATATCGATGCAATAATATTACTGACTGTGAAAAACAGATCCATCAAGTACCACTAATATTTTATGAGTGTCATGCGGTACCCCTTTAATCAGAAAAATTGTAAAATAAAATAAAATAAAAAATATTATTATGATTTTCTTTATCTGAATTTGATTGATTTCAATGTAAATGATTTTAAGGAAATGAATGGTTTATTATCTATATTTTCCTTTGTGATGACACAAACATAAAACATTATTCCATTATTCCAGTATAGTGAGGGTGGTTGATTATCAAGTCTTCCAATATACTGACCTAAACATATAATACGCTCACACACCACACAAACACAACACTCTCTCACTCACACCCCACACACACACCACTCTCTCACTACCACACACACCACACACCCTCACACTCTTCACTCACAACACCACACACACACAGCTCTCTCTCTCACACAAACACACACACTCTCTCAACACACACAACACCCCACCCTCTCTTCTCTCACTCCACACACACACACACACACACAACACTCTCCTCACTACACACAAACACACCACTCTCTCTCTCTCACAACACACACACCACCACTCGCTTCTCTCTCTCTCCCACACACAACACCACCCACCCACTCTCTCTCACTTCACACAAACACTCCACACACCTCTCTCTCACACCTCCACACACACACTCACTCACACACACCACCCACACACACTCTTCATCACACACACACACACACACACTCTCTCTCTCACCACACACAACCCACCACCAAAACACACAACCACCACACACCACGCAGGACACACCTCTACGGACGCCGATGAGTCTCCCCCCACACACCCCCCCCTCTAAACACCCACCCCCCCCCACTCTCTCTCTCTTCGCTCTCTCAACACACACACACACACACTCTCTCTCACTATACACACACACACACACACACAAACAAACACACTCTCTCACTCACACACACAAACACACAAACACACAACTGTAATACACCCACACACCCCAACCCAATCTCTCCAAACACACACACACACAACACACACAACCTCTCACACACCCCAACACACACACACAACTCTCTCTCACACACACACACACACACATCCACACAACAAACAACTCTCTCTCTCTCTCTCTCACCACACACACACACACACACAATCCCCACACACACACACACACACACAAAACACACTCTCTCACTCACACCACACACACACACACACACGCACACTCTTTCTTTCTCACACACACACACACACACAAACACACACACACTCACGCACCACAACACACCACACACACACACACTCACTCACACATCAAGCACACACCACACACACACACTCTTCACTCACACACACACACACACACCCACACTCCACACACACACACACCACACACCTCTCTCTCACTCCCACACACCACAACACCACAACATACACTCTCCTCTCTCACCAAACCACACACACACATCTCTCTCATCCCACACACACCACACCCACACACCCACATCTCTCTCTCTCTCACACACACACACACACACACACTCTCTCTCGCACACACACACACACACAAACACTCTCTCACACACACAAACACTCACACACACACACACACTCTCTCACCACACACACACACACACACACAACACCTTCTCTCACACACACACACACACACTCACGCCCACACACACACCCACACACACACTCTCTCTCTCACACACACCACACACACACACACAAAACACACAAACACACACACACACACACACCCTATCTCTCTCTCTCTCTCTCTCACACACACAACACACACACTCTCTCACTCACACACACACTCACGCACTCTCTCTCACGCACGCACTCTCACGCACACACACGCACTCACACACACCACACACTCACACACACAACACAACACACACACACACACACCACACACACACACACACTCTCACACACACACACACACCACACACAAAAACACACACACACACACCCACACACACACTCTCTCTCACACACACACACACACACACACACACACTCGCTCACACACACACACACACACACACACACACACACACACTCTCTCACTCACACACACACACACCAAACACACACACACACAAACCACACACACACAAACTCTCTCGCACAACACACTCTCTCTCTCTCTTCACACACCACACACCAACAACACTATATCACTGAACACAACACACCCCCTCTCAACTCACAGCACACAACAAACACACACACTACACACTCTCCACTCACACACACACACACACACACACACACACACACACACACACACACACACACACACTCTCTCACTCACACACACACACTCTCTCACACATACTTTTTTTGGTTTTGCTTATTGTTGTTAAAAAAAGAAGAAAAAAAAGAATAAGCATTAATTTACTGTAAAATAATTACATTTAAATAAAATAACATTCAAATGAATAAACTATTGAAAAAATGTGGAAAAAATTATTACTTCTGGTAGCCTATTCTTTATTAGGTTTTGAAGTAGTATTTTATTATTATTAATTTGAGAGGTTTTGTCTGATTTAAGTTGCTCATGATTTATTTATTTAGCTGAAGGTTTGTTGTTGTTTCTTCCCCCCAAATAATTTCACTAATTTTCAGGTTCGCTCAGAAATCTGTAGTCATTCCTTGTTCGTCGCCTCATTAACATTTTTTGCCTTCATTTCTCAATTCAAAGTCATTTAATCAAAGTAACTCATTAGAGCATTTGAGATACACAGAGCGAAATCCACGTCCTAAAATAACTCCAGTATTGAATTTCCTCTTCACTCTAACTGTTTCATTTTTCAGCAATATTAATCTTCTGCAGGCCTTGCTCGTAAAAACAAGGGAACTTGGGACAAAACAATATTGTTGCTTCAACTAGCAGGAATTTATGGGCTGAAACTCAGAAAGATGAACCCCAGAGGATCTGAAAGCCACTGGAGACTCACACGACACACAAACACTCTGGAGCGTCACACGCCGCGACCCGCCGCTCACTGATTCTGAGAAAACACGTCCCACGGGCCGCAGCTTCACACGTTCCACACTCTTTCTGTTTGAACAACCTCGCTGTGTCAGAAACTACTCTTCGATCCTCAAAATACAGCCACCACACACACACACACACACACACCTCTACCAAAAACACCACACACACACAAACACACCCAACCACACACACACACACACACTCTCACACACACACACACACACACACACACACACACACACACACACACACACACACACACACACACACACTCTCACACACACACTCACACACACACACTCTCCCACACACACACACTCCCACACACCCACTCTCACACACACACTCACACACAAACATTCACACACAGCACTCCACACCACATCACACACACACACCTCCACACACCATCCAACACACAAACACACACACACACAACCTCACACACACACACACCACCACACACACACACTCTCACACACACACAGACACACACTCATTTTGATTAGTAGCGTCTTATGATCAAACTGAAATGATCAGAATATCTTGCTTTGAAAATCATTTCTATCTGAACCTGCATTTGCAGAAATACAGTATTATGAAATCTTGCTCATAAATGGAAGCAATTAAATATTTTGAAAGGTCACTTGATCGAGAAAAAGTGAGTTGTGGAGAATTACAGTTGAAATGAATCTGACATCATTGCACATTTATGGAGCGTGAATCAACTGAAGAACAGCAGACGGCAATGAAGCACATTTATCTCATTGATAATAAACCCAGTGTGTGCATTAGAAAGCTCATGCTGAGGAACTACAGACTACTCAATGAAAAACTATGTAGTACACCAGTAGGTCATTGGTGGAGTTACTGCAGTATTCGACCTTTAATTGATCAAAAATCAGTCAAGACTTTGACCACGCGAGAAGCTAGAGCTTGACCACTCTCCGGGCAGCTTTGTACAGTTACACTAAAAGAGCTTTTACTGGAGAAAAAACTCTCAACTATCAACCAGAGACAGAAGACATGAGGAGATGAGTGTGAAACAGGTTTAACAGTGAAGTTTTGATCATGTTGAGGCTACAGCTTTTTGTCAATCCTAACAATCTCTCTAAATTTCTGTCTGTCGTCTGAGAGATGAATATTCATCAGTCTATTTTTAAGCAAAGGTCTTCATGATCCATGCAGTTCCCTGTGAGTTTCCTTTCTGAAATCATTCTGTGAAATACTTCGAGCACTATCTCATGGTTAAGTAACAGTTCCTAAATATTAATTTTCATGTATTTTTAATCTTGGAAAAGAATGAACAACAGACATGTCCTCCTGAAATCAAAAACGAGGTTATAATGTAGGTAATCAATGCATTTCTTTGAGAACAGAAGTCAAGAACCGAGTCTGTCTGACATCGATTACAGCAGTTCCCTAAAGATGTATAATGATGTGTGCTCTGGGAAGCAATCAGACTCTTATTTGGACTAAACTAAAAAAAATCCAAATAAAATCTTTAAAGTTGTTCAAATGAAGTTCTTAGCAATGCATATTACTAATCAAACATTAAGTTTTGATATATTTACGGTAGGAAATGTACAAAATATCTTCATGGAACATGATCTTTACTTAATATCCTAATGATTTTTGGCATAAAAGAGAAATGTATAATTGTGACCCATACAATGTATTGTTGGCTATTGCTACAAATATCCCCCAGCGACTCAACACTGCTTTTGTGCTGCAGGGTCACAGATGTCATGGACTCTGTTGCTGATGCTATGCATGCAGGAGGATGGACTCTGTTTTTCGGGAAAGCGTTAGCGCTCGTTCTACTCACATGGTTGTTTGGTGACTCATCAGCTGTGTTTGGATCAGACAAATATTTAAACATCCAGTGGCTTCTTTAAGACGCTCAATCTATTACTATGAATGGTCAATGAGCTGATTGGACTGCATCTGATCAATAAACATTTCCTTCTGCAATACAATCCCGTAAATCTGTTAACGAATTACATCAGGGTCACATTTTCAGTTTCTTTTTTGTGTTAAATCTAAGAATGCATGAAGATCATAAGAATGAATGACACTCATGCTATTGTTCATATATTCAAACAAACAGTAGGAAATGATTGATGGTCTTTGTTTGGACACGTATATGGAATCATGCTTCATATTTCCATTCTCTAGCTTATGACTGATGATTTATGATAAGGTTTATCTGTGTTTCTCATTGGCTTCACTCATAAAACCTGGCAATTATCGAGATTGACAAGGTATTCTGTTTCACCTGGTTACAGTAATGAAATCCTCTTGATTATTTAGTCTAATACATATGAGAAATATTGACACTATATCTCATAATACCTCATAATACCAGAAATTTCACAAAAAGTGAAGCCAAAAAATGTGAACTAAATGAGAGTCTGAAAGACAAAGTCTATCAATTAAATGAAAAGCATCTGTAATGACAGAACAGCATTTCAGATCTTAAAATGAGTGTCTATAAAATCCATAAAACTATAATATATCATCACATGTACCTGGGTATCAGTGACAAATAAAAGTGTCCATGATAAAATAACAAATAACGTGCCAGAAAATGTATTATTAATATTCATGACACTTTCATATGGTAAAAAAAAAAACATTTATACAATGTAAAAAAAAAAAAGTAAATGTAATGAGTCTAAAAATATTGCCTGAAATAATAAAAACTTTCAGTTGTTGCATCTGTCTGTTTGTCTCTTCCTCCAGTGAGTCAGTGTTCTGGTGTGAATCAGGAGAGAAATCTGCACAGATCAAGCTGCGGTTAAACAGCTCTAAACACATATGTGGCTGGATTTTGATGCGAGAGACAACAGCAGATGCACTGACTCACTGGAGGAAGAGTTATTATGGATTATAGACTCTATGTATTTTAGTTAAAAGTGTCTTAATGCTGGATGTGTCTCAGCTTTTGTCTTCTCCGTATGTAATGATTGACTGGCTTGCTGTTTATACTGTGGATTATGGATGGTTTAATACTGTTTTGGACTCTCGTTCTGACGGCACCCATTCACTGCAGAACATCCATTGCTGAGACACTGATGCAGTGCAACATTTCTACAAACCTGATGAAGAAACAAACTCATCCTGATCTCGGATGATCTGAGAGTGAGGATATTTTCAGCAGATTCTTATTTTTTTGGGTGAACCATTCTTTTGAGTGTGTGTCATTATTTCAGAGATGGTCATCATAATCAACACATGACGAACTCAAAATACATGTACTATATCTAATCTTCAGAACTGGAATGCTTCAGAACTATATTAGTAATCAGTTTCCTATGATGCAGAACAATAGCAACAGAAATGAGAACAATTCTTTTGTTGGTACGCTGAGAAACGCTGCTCAATGATGTCATGTCTCTAGAAGGCAATTGGGGGCGAAGAGCAAACGCACGAAAGAGATCCAATCAAAAACACATTGTACCTGACGGAGGAGGATCTCCAGCATCAGAAACACACACGAGTGTGTAGGGCAGGACGAGGCCCGACTACAGCTGACAAGGAGAGCGATTTGCCAAACTACATAAAAGAGAGATCCGCAGCCGCATTGAAGTCAACTTCCAGCGTTTGGTTTTAATTACGCCTGGCTCCTGGGATCAGTCCTGAAGATACGCTCCTTCTGAACAGTTCAACTTCTTTAAACAACCAATCTTCTTGTTACTGAGCTGACGGCTTTAGGGCAACGGACGGGCCAAGACGTCCACACATTCCTCGAGTAATAATCTCAGTTTTAATATATTCATTTACATCACACTGCAAAAATCCCCAAAGCCAGCCAGCGCAGAGAGCCAAGAGCTATCTAAACACTGCGTGTCACTGAATCCAAACGCTCAGATCACAGTGAAGGAGACTGCAGGAACACAGCATTGAGCTTTTCTGCTTGTTTACCTTTCTATGTGATTATAGGATACGTGTAGTTTGGTTTCTTTAACTGAAGGGCCGTTTTGTCACTGTGGACTCTTCATTATTGTTTTTTTCATACTGTCACTTGTTTATTTTGTCTGGTATGAATGTCCAACAGTGAACAAACTTGCATCACAGGAGAATTCTGGCATTGAAAATGAATATTTCCACTACAGTCTCATTTCCACCAAATATCAAATGATGTACTGTGTTTAACAGCATTCTGGGATTGAAATTACATTTCCAACATTTTTGGAATAAAATCACCCATAACTTTGTCTCTCTATGGCTAATTTACATGTATGCATTTAGCAGATGCTTTTATCCAAAGCGACGTGCAAAAGAGGAACAAAGCAATTAGTCAAAGAGCCAACAATAGTCATATTATTCAATGAGAGGATTATTAGACTACTAGATTAGGAAACAACCTAGAGAAATGCAGAGAATATTTAATTTTTTTTTATTTTAAAGGTATAATTTTATGCATCAAAATATATAGAAAATATGAAAAAAAAAATTCTTTAATAATTTTACAAAATTACAGCTCGACTGGAAGCCGTAATGCCATTGGACGCACAGATCCATATTCTGTTCACCAGTGGTATTTACCTTGATGAGAGCTTATTTTCTTCACACATCTCATGTCTCCTTTCATCTCAGCTCTGCACTGACACAGCTGGCTCTCCGGTAAACCATAACTTCTGATAATATAGCGACTATACTGTCGTATGTGGTGAAAACTGCAAATATTATTCAAATCAATCAGAATGAAGGGAAAACTTAAACACTGAAAAATGTATTAAAATGGAAGTGAGTTTTTGCTTAAAACAAGAACAAATATCTGCCAATAGTGTCAGAAAAATAATATTGTTTGGTTTGATATTTGGTTACCAAAAGCAGTGTTGGGGAAAGTCACTTCTAAAAGTAATGCATTACAATATTGCGTTACTCTGTGAAAAATTAACTAATTGTGTTACTTAGTTACATTTTATGGTAAGCAATGCATTACGTTACTTTTTCATTACTTTTTGTCACCTGGGCTGGGCTTTTTTTGTTTGTTTTATTAATAACAAAAAACTCAAGTTCTATTTTTGGCAACTTTAAGGCCACTTTCACACCAAAAGTGAAATAAGTAAGCCTTGATTTCTGGGCACAGGAGAGGTATCAGTGATTAAATGGGGAAACAACGTAACTTTACCTAATTGAAAAAGGAACTCAGATATTTCAATGCGAATTTAAAAGTAATGTGTTACTTCACTAGTTACTTGAAAAAGTAATCTGATTACGTAACCCGTGTTGCCTGTAGTGCGTTACCCACAACACTGCCCAAATGCAACATTTTGTCATGTCCAGATAGTTTCTGCCTTTATATTTTTTGCTGGACTGTGAGCAGAAGAATGCGTTCACTGCAATAAAGAGGAAATTAAAGTGTACGTCTAGCTCATGCACTCTGTGAAACTGAGAATATCTGACAGACTGTTTGGTATTTCAAGCTTTAGAAAAATCACAAGCCAGTGTTAATGATTTCAGCTCGGTCTGGGGTTGTGACCGCGTCCCTCTTTGAATTTTCTGAATACGTTTATTGAGTGATTTATACACACAACCACAGAAAGCTCTTATGACAGGCAAATGGCAAAAGACCATGATTTGCCACACATCACCTACCTTTGACTTGTTTTGCTGCTCATTCCCATGACATGAAACGGATTTATTCAGAAACCTCTGTACCGTTCCTTGAGTAAGACAGACTGCAGCCAGCTGTAAAACATGATGACAGTGACATCACAGGTTAAATTTAGAGAGGATTTCAGTTCGTGTGCTATATTTGGACTCCAAACCAGCCATGATGTCAGGTTTTTGCAGTTTTGACTGAACACTGAATAGAGTACTATGTCATCCAATACCAACAGAGCCTGCTGTGGAGTTTCATGCTCTCTACATGACATGTCATGGCAAAAATAAGCAGCAATGTTTCATATTACACTGCAACGAACCCAAAACACATTTCTGTGAATAGAGTTCCCTCAGAGAACATCCTTCAGTCATCGGCCGCTCCATCCTTCAGTGTGCGAATGACATTTCTAAAGGAATCTGCATGGGGAAGTTTTGGAGTGCATTCACACAACACACTCAGTCACAATAAGCCAAACATCTCCAAGAGACCTCCAAGGGGTTTAATGTGAATGTTCAATCAAATAATAGGCCTTAGTTGAGACGCTGCTCTCGTTCGCACCCTGCTATCCTCTCACACACTCCCGCTGTAAACTGCAATCACACACATCAGTCAACGCAAGCGGACACACAGAGACAACAGCCTGAGATTCTTTACTAGCATCAGGTTCTGTCTGTTTAACAAGTAACCAGGTTTTGAACTTTGTCAAGTTGTTTCATATTTCTATAATATTTAGATTTATTCAGAAAGAATCCGGAACTCCAGATGGTGGGAAATAAAGTGTGAAGCATACATTTCTGCTACATTTTAATCTGCCATGAGGAATAGTTCACCCAAAAATTCAAATTCTGCCATTAATTACTCACCCTCAAGTCATCCTAGAATCGGCTGATTTGTTTCTGCATCAGATTTGTAGAAATGTAGCACTGCATCAGTGTCTCAGCAATGGATGCTCTGCAGTGAATGGGTGCCGTCAGAATGAGAGCCTAAACAGCTGATAAAAACATCACAATAATCCACAGTCCTCTAGTCCATCAGTAACATCTGTCTAAGACCAATCTAAACACTCCCCAGCTTAAACGCATTTTTCAACCTAAAATACGAGTCCATAATCCATAATAACGCTTCCTACAGTGAAAAAGTGCATCTGCTGTTGTCTCTCACATCAAAATCCAGCTACATATGTGTTAGAGCTGTTTTAAACGCTGCTTGTCTGTGCAGAGTGGTTGGCGGTGCGGTGTCGTGGGGTGGGGGTGGGGGGGGGTGGGCGGGGTTGTATGTCGGTGGGGGGGGGAGGGGGGGCGCGGGGAGAACACTTTTTCACTGGAGGAAGAGTTATTATGGTGTTGGGTTGAATTAAGGGTTCTAGCATATGCTGACTGTTTTCAATGCATGTTCCCAACACAGCTTAACTTCTCAAGCCCTCGAGGAGAGACCAATAAGATCCAAATGCTCAATGAACCGTGCTTCAAATAACATTAGCACTATATTAAATTTTCCTCCGTGAAGCACCTTGCCCAGTGAGAGTGTGCCGAAGAGGCAGCGATCACACTAATGTGTTTAAGTTCATTACGACAGCAAATGCAGTTTGAGCAAAAACTGATTGGGCAAAGACTGCGATTGTTGATTCAATAAATCACAGAAAGTCCTGAGGTCTTGGATGGCTTAAGATATTAAAATCTGAAATTTATGACGAATGTCAGATTCATTTCTCAATACTCTGTTTGATATTCCAGTGATCTCGCTTATTCCCAGGGCTAAGTCTTTCTTTAATTATAGAGTCCTGAAATGTTTCTCCACAGACTGACTAGGTCTGAAAATATTAGCATTATGTTTCAATTGCAGACGACAGACCATATTAAAAATGAACCGACAGTCAACGAATACAAACCATAAAGTAAATGTTGTCTGTGGTTTATATTCCAGCTATTGCCTACAAACCCGATTAAGATCCTCAACGCAAAGCATCGATCCTACACAAACCCGGCATAAAAGCCAAAATCCAGTAGTTTACCTACTTAGATATAATTAGTTATTTTTACTTAGTTGTTAAACCTACTAGCTTTTATTAAGTTACAGCTAATTTCAAGGTGAAAAAAAACAACTTAATTACTGTTTCGAGTGATGCTTACTTAAAATAATCAGGTAGCCACAAAGGAGCCAATTACATTAATTCTTACTGTATCTTAACTCTTGCATTACCAAGGCAACGACTGACACATGTGTGTTGCCTTCCAAAGGGCTCTGTTATCATCCCAACAGTGAAAAATTAAACCACATCCGTCGGCTTGGTCCGGATCGGCACAGAATGGAATGATTAAGTAACAAGAATGGTTTGGTACAACGGTGGAAAAGCATCTCAAGTCTTCTGAAGAGACATGATCACTTTATATGATCAACTGTGTACAATTTTGGGTGAATAGACATTCAGTTGTAGGAAAGAAATCTCTCAGATTTCATGTCTTCATTTGTGTTCTGAAAATGAATGAAAGTCATAGGTGAGAAAATGATGACAAATTTTAATTTTGGGTGAACTAACCCAATGGCATGGCAGTGCAGGCAGGACACATAATCCACATTTCCCTATTAACAGTGTTTCTCTTTGGTTTTATACAGGTGTCTGATGTCGATGCAGGGCACTAGCATCTGTTGGGTTGCTGACTATCATAGATGAAGATGTACTTCTCCAAATCTTCTCGACCCTGTGTCTTCTGCCATCATTGTTTAGGGCAGTATTGCAAAGAACAGTCTCCAGAATATACCTAAATTAAACTAAAGTGATTTTTGAAGCTGCAATGCCATACTTAAACTCATCGTACTGATGCCTCCACTGTTAACAAGAAGCATACCCTAAGTCAGATTATTTTTGCTTGGTTTCAAAATGCTTGCAATACAAGTTAAAACTGCATTGTTGGTGTAAGCCACAATAGCAAAGGAGCAATGGCAGTTGTAGAAAAACAAAAAAATTGCATTACCTTTATAAATTTGAACTGTCACTACCATAAATGTATGTGTAAGTGTGAAGAATGAAACAATGTTTTCATTTATTTATAATGGATGTTTGAAGTACTTACAGTAATTTACTGGAGTAACACCTGTTTTGTTTTTTTTCAAGGCAATCGGTTTGCATGATTTTTTTTAAAGTAAAGTTTACTGCTTAGAATTTACAGTGACATTAGCAGGTGTCTTAATGTTAAATGTCTCTAATCAGCACAAACGTTTGTAACATTAAGAGGTGAGCGGGGCTTAATTACATCTTAAACACAAATCTACTTATAATAATACTCTTCAGTATATTTGTACAATCACTGGCTAAACAAGCACCATTTAATCAATGTAATAAATGAGGCTCGCTGCAAACTTTAAACACATGCAATGCGATCCGTTTCATTTGTCTGAAAATCATCTGTTGGGATATGAAACATAAGAAATAGTTTTCGAGCACGGCGCTTCTCATAACATTGTAAGCGAACGGCGTAATTTAACGAGTCTCGTGTGATTGACTTTTAGGTCGAAGCCGTGCGCCGTGTGTTTACGAATCTACAGGCGCATGACAAACAGAGTCTCATAAAACAGACATTCTTCTTTCAGCTTTCTCTGGAGTGTCTAAACATAATGTAGCTGTGACTATCATATGTCAACAGATTATGAAGTATATTCCCAGCATGCCAACATAAGCACACAGCTGTTATTCTAACGCAGAAGGACGTGTTGCAGAAAATCAGACGTGCGATACGTCCAGAGACAGATCTGCGGCCTCAACAATCCCATTTTTATAGTCAACGCAGACAATACAATAACAATAATAAATGGCATTCCAGCAGAACTGGGCCTGACGGCTCAAGATCTGGCCAAGACGCAAATTTTTCAGCTTTTTCTGGATTGGAAAATAAGCAGCGTTTACATTCCTCAGCTTGTCCTTTCGCTCAGCATTTGGACAAACGTTATAAGTCTGGCAGGAGCGCAATCAAACAACAAATCGACATGCATGCAGGCAGATTACACATAAACGTCCTAGATCATAACTGGCGAAGAGAGAGAGAGCGCAGGGTGATGATGTCATTGACAAAACTATCGCTTTTTCAACATAATTCGCACAAAAACGAACATTCTGTCATCACTGACCTACAAAACCCGCATGACTTTCTGTAGAGAAAATTTAATTGTATGAACAAAGAATAGCAGAATATCTTCTTGTATGTTCCACAGTTGTACGGGCTTGAATGAGGAAATAAATGATGACAGAACTGTCACAGTTATAATTTAGTAAATGGCTTTAGTTCTTCATGCATCCTATAAGAACAACATCTTCCTCTCGGCAGGAGGATAGACATGATCAATCAACATGGTCAGACTGTAAACAAGCCAATGACACGTGGCAATATAAAACCCAAATCTCAAATAAACAGCAGCGGGCCTGTTTAAAGGCAGCATCTCAACAATAGAGCAGCGACACACACTGCAGTCATCATAAGACGCATACTTCACAGAGCATAGAGGTTAAAGAAACAACTGAGCTTCAGCAGGCAGCACACACACACACACACACTGAGACTAAAGCACACTGGATGGGAAGAGCTGCAGCTCTGTGTGTGGCACCAGCAGACCTGCATTTATTTGTGACTACACTGAGTTTGGGAAAACATGACATCATATACCTCTGAGTCTGAGTTTGTTTTACAGCTAAATATATTAACTAAAAGGAAGAGAATGCAGTTTGGAATTAATGAAGTTCTTGACTTCAAATTAAACTTTCTGAGTTCTGCAGGTGAGGATATACAGACCAATGGAGTTACAGATAAAACTAGGTTAGGACAGGGATGAAATGAACAGAATGGCACTGATGGGGTTAGAGTTATAAATAATGGCAAAATTAGAAAGCAGAGACATATTCATGTGTGTATGTATGTATGTATCTTTTTTTTACTAGCTCTGCCACCATTTTTAGTGGTGCTTCCCAAAGGAAGTATAATATACAGTATATATATAATATAATTAACTTGATTCCGAAGACCGTAAGAGCTTACTGTCGTAATAGCATTCATGTACTTTGTCCAAAGCACATTTTTAATCCTAGGCTTCTGAAAACCCTTATGAAAAATAGAGCTCAGAGGAAGCCATACAGATGAGAACCAGTATAGGCCCCATATCGACCCCGTGGAATCCAAAATGTAGATCTCAAATGATATAAATCTCTTTATGAAATAACATTTCCAAAGAGCTGTAATACAGAATGTATAAAGCTATATATCTCCATAAATAATATATCTCATTAAAACACTTTTGCTGCAAAACAATGGTTGGTTTGTAGTTTCATTATATTCTTGTTGATGATTCCAAGAATAAAACAAGTTATTATTTGGATTCTGGATGAGAGCGAAACACATTCATCGTATACAGTATAAACGGCCTTTATTTCACTGTTTGAGACGTTGAATATGAGGCTCCTGTGCTCTGCATCCAGTGAAACACTGTTACAAATCCTTATTTGATTTATACAACCTCAAACTGAGTCCAGGAACATTCTCCAAAGTGACCTCATGAAGAAATTCTTCACTTTAATTGAGCTCTAATTGGCTCTGATTACATGCTATGAGAACGAGTTTAATGAGTAGAAACAGCAGCTCCTCTAAAGGTCTCATAAAGGTGAAGATGCTCTCATCACGACTGACATGCGACATGCCAATTATACCTGATCTCTGAGCTGATCTGTGTGATTAAAGCATGACAAACATCAATCCGGCACTCCACGGATCCTAACGGATGAATTCATAGTTTGATATTAGCCAGGACTCGCTCCTGTTGTTTTTTGTGGTATTATTTTCTGCGTCTCCAATGTTCTCATTTATCAAGTGCAGTAAGTGTGTTTACACAGTGTCCTTTCAGTTTATGGCTGTAAAGGTAATCGGGGGAACAAAACACATTTGCATCTGATATGATTGCATTTTCATATTTTTTTACATTAACCATTTGATGCCTGGTCTTTAAAAGTCAGTTTTGTATTATTTATTGTGTGATATCACATATAAACCAGCATGGGTGATCAGCTTTGGCCTTTCCTCAAAATGCTGTATAACTGTCCTCTTCATGTGTCATTCTTTACAAATAAAACCTTCTTTTTTTTTTTTTTTTTTTGTGGATACCGTGATACATTTTTTTCAGGATTCTTTTAATGAATCGAAAATCAAAAGAACATAATTTATTTGAAATATATATTTTTTGTAACATTATAAATATATTTAATGTCACTTTTGATCAATGTAAATGCGTCCTTGATGAATAAAATGTTTTTTATTTTTTATTTTTAAAATCTTACTTGCTCCTAAATTGAATGGTGGCCACGGTTTTCACAAAATATTGTGCAGCACAACTGTTTTCAACATTGACTACTCAGTAAATTTTTCTTAGCCAAATCATCATATTAACTGATTTCTGATTAAGACTGGAGTAATTATGGCTGAAAATACAGCTTTGCATTACAGGAATAAATTACATTTAAAAAAACAGTTATTATAATTTGTATTAATATTTCACAATATTACTCTATTTACTGTATTTTTCATCAAATAAATGGAGCCTAAGGGAGCAGAAGAGACATTTTCAAAAATCCCAAACTTTTGACCATCAGTGCTTGAATGATCAGAGAGTTTAGCAGTGGATCCTCTAAATTCAGAAACACTTTGATCCTGCTGTGACAGTGTAGTGTAATAATCTGCTGAGGAACAGAAAAGTATTAAAACAGAGATTATTGTATGTATAAAAAATGAAGTTCGCACAGGCAGGCCTGCTTTAAAATCAAAGAAAGCACTTGTGCGGCACTTTCGCTGACTTCATGCTCTGGGAATCTGAACCAGAACTTGATTCTTGTGATTCCAGAAGTTTCTAGGTAAGAGTGTTCGGTGTTATCAACAGAAGTGACATCATGTCTTGAGTCAAACCCTGTTATCGGTAAGAAGCCTCTGTGTGATGAATGAGTCAAACGATGCCACGGCTTCACAACAATCAGCTGTTGAGCTTAATATGGCATGACAGGGAGATGAAGGAGATAAAAAACGCCCTGAGATCTCGTTAACAATGAACGACAGACGTTAAACTGACTTTAATTGAGTAGTACGTCTCAGCAGCACATCAATCCAGGCCGTGTTATGGAGAAGACTGTCAAAGCGCATTAAAAACCCTTACAGTTCTAATTAGCCAGCGGAATAATGTGTGTGAAATTGGGAAAAGCTTCTGTTAGATGAGCGAACAGCCAGAGCAAATCCGTTGTTTCTGTCATGCGGCGGTCCCTGGATGGTCATTACTAAGCCAATATCCCGTTTCAGAGCGAGTCTCGCTCCAGCCTGTTGCTCTTGGCTTCCCACCAAAGCGTCAAACTATGAACATTGTCCAGTCATGGCCTGAAGCGCTGAAGCACCAGTGTCGGAGGCCTGCACATGTTTGAGAGTCCTGCGATGATACGTCCCTCGTACACCGGACGATACGAGCGTGTATTTGAGCGACCGCAGCGCTCTGTTCTGAGAGCAGATAATCAGGCCTGACTTCCTGCAGGCGTTTATCAGCCGCTCTCATGAGTGCTAGCTCTGATGCTGAGAGAACGAGACTCGAACCCTGCAGTCAGACCGAGTACAGTGAGCGTCTGCTCTCTAGATATGACACGTGATCGCTTAAAACACACCAACAGCGGAAAAACACAGAGGGATTGTCCAAATCTAATATTAGAAATGTGTTCTTTGAGTCGATGACAAACAAGAGCGTCCACGTTCAAGTTCTCACAAATGTAGTCTTTATATTGGTTTCATATTGGGTATTGAAAATCACACCATTAGGAAACCGTTTCGTCCTAATCTAGAATCCATGTTAGTGTAATTTTTACTGCGTGGCATTTCTACAGGGCTGCTCTATTTGATGTCATTTCCAGTTTTTTTTCTTCTGTTTTTCTACAGAAGTTGGTAGGAAAGAATTTCTCAGATATCAGTAAGCAGTGAAGCAGTTTGTTAAGATATAGATGTTTTTCTTTCTTTCTGGAAAATAACAAAAGTTTATTCCAAATTATTTAGTAAGGTTTTCTGTTTTATTGTTTTTCCCCTTCAATATGATATCACTAAATAAATTTACTTTTTTCATACATAAATTAAAAGTATTGTAAATTCAATTAATACCAATATATATTTTTAAATAATATTAAAAATGTAAAAATAAATCATGCTTATCATAGAAAATAAGTACTTTTATGAATAGCATTTTTTATGTATTTTCAATAAATTAATATATTCATTCAAAAATACATAAATACAACAAAAATGTCATGTCATTGAATCCAGACCAGCTCTTGATATGCATTTCTAATTGCCAAAACACACTACTGACTAAGAGCCTGTATGATGGGGTGATTAATAACCCATATTGATAGTCATATTCTGCAGATCACAGCAGGATCAGGGGTTCAGACGGTGCTGCTTTAGCTCCCTCCATCGGTCAGCAACAGAACAGATAATGCTTCATGTTTCCAATCATCCTGTTCCAGCTTCAGCATCTTATCAAACTGATGAATGAATCTTCACGTCCTCATGAGCCGTAATGCTGCATTACTCAAACATCTACAGCTTTATGAAACAATTCAACGTCCTAACGAAATGTGCTTTGAAATACAGTTAATAGATATGAATCCCTGTGATGGAGAATGCCAGTCATTCACAGGAAGCTTCATATACTGCATGACATGCAGCCGAGGAGAAAATAAACCCTGATGCTATGAGCATGTTTATGTTAGGTTATTGAGTGCTGGAGAAACTGGACTGAAAACAGAGAGCGAGAATTGTTCATGTGTGTGTATGTGATCACATGAATCTGTTCATGGAAGAAATCCATCTAATGGCATTTCTGCTCACAGGCACTAAAGCATCTGCTATAATTAAATATTTGCAGTTTAAATGTTGCTTAATACTGTGAATTAATGCTGTTTTTACTGTGTCTGTCTACTGGCCATTGTGTTAATCAGTGCTTTATTTCATTAGTGTTTTATAGTGTATTAGTGTTAAAACTATTTGGCGCAGGAGACTCTGAACTTCCAAACAGAAGAGAATCACAACAAGCCAAAGCTTCGCTGTGAAAGCAAACTACTTCAGGACAGTAAGGCTGATGATACACGGAGCAACTTTTTGAGCAATGTTGCCATCAAAGGGCAACCAGGTGAGACACAGGGCCCAAAACCGATCTAAAGTATCCCAATAGAAATTTGTTACCCATTCTCAATGGAAAAGTGCCCAAGCAAAATTGCTCAAAAAGTTGCCCCATGTATCAAAAGCCTAAAAAGATCCTCTCTGAACTCCTGCTATACTGCTCTCTTTTACTGCCCTCTGATGGCATTGGAAGGTTATTGCATTTAGAGTTCATACACAACACATACAAACATATCATACATGACTACAATGCTTGTACATGGAAAATCATCATTGACTGAAATAGAGAAGGAATCTGTATGTGAAGTACAGTAGCATGTGCATTAAACAAATTAGGCCTAAAGGGCAACTGAACACAGACCTCACTTACATTATACAGCCTGAAAAACATAAAACATATTAGATACCTAAGATAAAACCATAAATATGATATACCATTAATTTACAAGTCACCAACAAAAACTGCACAGGTTTGAAAAGACAATGCACTACTGGTTTGCATCAAATTAAGAATTTGCATAATTATTACTTATGATTCACTGTCCAGTGCCACTGTTGTCTGTTTTTTTGTTTCTCTCTTTCTTTAAAGTCTGAAGTCTCTGTTTGTCCCTCCTCTGTTCCAGTCCATCTCAGAGCTCCACCCCCGCCTGGGATTGGCTGAGAGAGTGCCTTCCATTAAAAGTGGAAGCTCCGCCCCTGATAATCAGCTGTGTCCTGTGATTGGCTGAGAGAGTGCAGCTCATTAAAGGTGGAAGCTCCGCCCCGATAATCAGCTGTGCCCTGTGATTGGCTGAGAGAGTGCAGCTCATTAAAGGTGGAAGCTCTGCCCCGATAATCAGCTGTGTCCTGTGATTGGCTGAGAGAGTGCAGCTCATTAAAGGTGGAAGCTCTGCCCCGATAATCAGCTGTGTCCTGTGATTGGCTGAGAGATTGCAGCTCATTAAAGGTGGAAGCTCTGCCCCAATAATCAGCTGTGTCCTGTGATTGGCTGAGAGAGTGCCGCTCATTAAAGGTGGAAGCTCCGCCCCGATAATCAGCTGTGTCCTGTGATTGGCTGAGAGAGTGCAGCTCATTAAAGTTGGAAGCTCTGCCCCGATAATCAGCTGTGTCCTGTGATTGGCTGAGAGAGTGCAGCTCATTAAAGGTGGAAGCTCCGCCCCGATAATCAGCTGTGCCCTGTGATTGGCTGAGAGAGTGCAGCTCATTAAAGGTGGAAGCTCTGCCCCAATAATCAGCTGTGTCCTGTGATTGGCTGAGAGAGTGCAGCTCATTAAAGTTGGAAGCTCTGCCCCGATAATCAGCTGTGTCCTGTGATTGGCTGAGAGAATGCAGTTTATTAAAGGTGGAAGCTCAGCCCCGATAATCAGCTGTGTCCTGTGATTGGCTGAGAGATTGCAGCTCATTAAAGGTGGAAGCTCCGCCCCGATAATCAGCTGTGCCCTGTGATTGGCTGAGAGAGTGCAGCTCATTAAAGGTGGAAGCTCTGCCCCGATAATCAAATCAGAATCAGAAATCATAGATCAGAAGAGCTTATTACCAAGTATGTTTTACCACACACACAAGGAATTGACTTGAAGACAGGAGCTTCCAGTGTAGAAGAAAGTATAGACATTGTGCAGACATACATAGTAATAACACAGTAGGGATGTAATATAAAAATAATATAATAAAAAAAAAAAAAAAATTGAATATTGTACTATATACAGAATAGAAGTATAGGAAAATTTTAATTGTTTAGGTAAATGTACAGATATGTTTATTGGTGTGCAGATAGATATGTTATTTACAAATTGTGCAGTTTAATATAAATATACTATGTTAGTTGTGATGGATGATGTGTAATTATGAAAGCTTAATTGTTAAGATTAGTATAGCCTGTGGGAAAAAACTGTTTTTGTGCCTGGCTGTTCTGGTGGTCGGTGCTTTGTAGCGCTGACCAGAGGGCAACAGTTCGAAGAGAGAGTGGGCTGTGTGTGAGGGGTCCAAGGTGATTTTTTTAGGCCTTTTCCTCACTCTGGAGATGTAAAGATCTTGGAGTCTGGGCAGAGGGGCACCAATAATCCTCACAGCAGTCCTGACTGTCCGTTGTAGTCTCCTGATGTATGATTTGATTGCTGAACCAAACCAGACAGTTATGCATGAACACAGGACAGACTCAATGATAGCAGAGTAGAACTGTTTAGCACTCTTGGGCAGGTTGAATTTCCTCAGCTGGCGGAGGAAGTACAACCTTTGCTGGGCCTTTTTAACAGTGGAGTCTATGTGAGTGTCCCACTTCAAGTCCTGAGAGATTGTGGTGCCCAGGAACATGAATGACTCCACTGCAGTCACAGTGCTGTCTATGATGGTGAGTGGGGGGAGTGCAGGGTTTTTTTTCCTGAAGTCCACGATCTTCTCCACAGTTTTGAGCGTGTTAAGCCCCAGGTTGTTAAGACTGCACCAGACAGCCATCTCTTTAACCTCCTGTCTGTAAGCAGTCTCGTCTCCATCCTTGATCAGGCCGATGACTGTAGTGTCGTCTGCGAACTTCAGGAGCTTGATAGAGGGGTCTTTAGAGGTGCAGTCATCTGTGTAGGGGGAGAATAGCAGTGGGGAGAGAACACATCCCTGAGGAGCTCAAGTGCTGATTGTGATAGTCCTGGATGTGAGTTTGCCCATCCTCACTTAATTTTGCTGCCTGTCTTTCAGGAAGCTGGTGATCCACTGACAGATGGAGCTAGGAACAGAGAGCTGGGTTAGTTTGGTCTGGAGGAGTGTTGGGATGATGGTTTTGAAGGCCGAACTGAAGTCCACAAATAATCAGCTGTGACCTGTGATTGGCTGAGAGAGTGCAGCTCATTAAAGTTGGAAGCTCTGCCCCGATAATCAGCTGTGTCCTGTGATTGGCTGAGAGAGTGCAGCTCATTAAAGTTGGAAGCTCTGCCCCGATAATCAGCTGTGTCCTGTGATTGGCTGAGAGATTGCAGCTCATTAAAGGTGGAAGCTCCGCCCCGATAATCAGCTGTGTCCTGTGATTGGCTGAGAGAGTGCAGCTCATTAAAGGTGGAAGCTCCGCCCCGATAATCAGCTGTGTCCTGTGATTGGCTGAGAGAATGCAGTTTATTAAAGGTGGAAGCTCAGCCCCGATAATCAGCTGTGTCCTGTGATTGGCTGAGAGAGTGCAGCTCATTAAAGGTGGAAGCTCTGCCCCGATAATCAGCTGTGTCCTGTGATTGGCTGAGAGAGTGCAGCTCATTAAAGTTGGAAGCTCTGCCCCGATAATCAGCTGTGTCCTGTGTCCTGTGATCAGATAATAAATTAGTTTGTGCTATGAAAACCTGTATAAAGCAAATAAAATATGAAGTCTATATAAATAAGTCCATGTCAGTCACTGTATTACACAATATGAATAAATGAGTCTGAATAAATTTGTGGAAAAAATAGGCAAAGCTGTATGATCAAAATAACAGAAGATTATCATAGAAGATTGCTTAGTTAAAGTGTCTGTGAACCAGGAATAAATACAAAATGAACATGCACAAAATTATACATGCAAATATTTATTTGTATTATGACTTATTCTTTTCAAATAAGTGAGTGACACCTGAAACTGCGCAAGTGGTTCCCGTTATTTGAATCAGAATACGAAGCATTCACATGGTTGTGTGCGAAAACGAAGCTTCAGACATCACAGATCACGTGGTTTTGGCAAAACAAATCAAGCTCCAGTACAGTGCTTCACTGTGAGATGTTTAGTTTTTTTGATACAAGCTTCGAAGCCACGGTGTCGAACGTCACATCACTACTAGAGAGTCATTTTGGTTGAGATATATATAGGTTAGTAAGGGAGGAAGGTTAGCAGCTCTTTTGGTTTATGTATGTTTATTAATTTGGGGAAATCAGTTATTTATGCTGTTTATTTTGGCAAACGAGTTTCGACTGCACGTAAACTTCGATTTTAGAACTCTATTTCACCAATCTTGGTTCAATCTTGTTGTCAACTTGTTTCCTTTTTCGATCAGCACAGTTTGTGTTCCTTTTGAGCTGATTGACGAAGGCCTCACTGATCTACTTGTGAAACTCAGTTTTTTGAGTGAACATTGTCAAAATTATTCATAAATAATGCTTTTTTTCACTCAAAAACTGCTCAGAACAACGAGGCCTATAATCAATCGGTTCCAAAAAAGAAATGCAAAACCTGTGCTAATTGAAGTAAAACAAGTTACAAGCTCCAGAGATTGAAGTCAATATTTTATGGTGATCTAGCATTTTTGTCATTTCTGACTAGGAACTCCACAAGTGTAACCACAAAGAAAAAAAAAATCCCCCCCCAAAAAAGTACAAAAATTATCTTTGTTTTTGGGATGTTGTTTTACCCTGTGTGAGGAAAGTCAGCATTTTACTAGCATTTTCAGGATGACCAGAACACAACATGAGGGTCCGTTATCTGATTTGACTGTTTGCAGTGTGCATCTGGTGGATAAACGCCTCATTCATTCGATGGAGACTGTTGTGATCGATTGGAGTCATCAGGTCTATAAGGTCTTGAAGAAAGACTCGTCAGAGCCGTTACTCGAGGGCAAGAACCCCACTCCACATGCAGAAATAAAGTTTTGGAAAAGCAGGTTAGTGCTGGCACTTCAGTCACTCTGAGGTTGCCCGGAAAGCTCCTTCAGCCTCATTTTTCCTCGTCATGATGTGTTGATGTGTTCTCCCTGAAGAATCCATAACCAGTTCCAGTCCAGTGCTGATGCTGGCTGAGCGGAGTTATTATCCTGCCTTTGCAAAAATGCTCCGGGACATTGCAGAAGGTATAACAACAGCTTCTGCCATAAAACATGTGATGCATTAATTGTGTGAAAGCTTTGAACCTCAATTGGATTTGTAATGTGTTTATTAAGCTCGAAATGAGACTAGGGATATCAGTACCTTCCTCAAGCCGAGAGAGAGGCTGTGTGGAGCTGCACACATGCTCTTTTGGACATTATGCATAGACAAAGTCAGTGCTTTTTCTGTCTTTATTATAGATACCTGCATATTATCAAGGCCCAATCAGGAACGCAGTCTGAATTTAAGACTGGAATGCACACAAATCTCCACAGACTCCAGATCTTTAACAGAGCTCAGTTTGAACCCTGCAGGAGAAGAAAACATGCTTCAGGCTCTTTGTGTGTTTGTGTAGTCTTCCATATTTTCATTACTGCTATATTTGACCTTTGCATTTGATAGTGCAGTGAACCGTAATATTAAAAAGTATGTCTTTGTATGTATGTCTCAACAGTACAATAAACACAGCACAGTTTCGTCTGTGCTTGGCAGGTCTTGGACATGTTTGGCAGACTGCTGGAGCAACCCCTGATGCTCACGCTCGATATCAGACGCTGATCATAATGTTGGACAAGCAGCTGATCTTCATGAAGCAGATGCAGACCAAGGAAACCCAAGGTTCGGTGTTCATCTTCATTATCGACGAGCAACATCACTTGTGTTTGCCCTTAGCTGGCGTTTTTGACTTGACATCTGCTGTTTATTGGTCTTCCAGTTTACTCTCCTGTCTCCAAAAACATGCCTGTGGTTGCCGGAATTTATCCAGCAATTGCAGGAACACATACAGATCCCTTACAATAACTTCAGATTCAGCAGCCACCTGTAAATAACTTATGCTTGGTGTTTGTTGGGAAGTCTTGATTGGAATTGCTTCTCTGTTAAAGCACCTCTTTATCTTTGTGGTAATAGATGCATGGAGTCTGTATTGAAAGGAGATGATCCAGAAATAGATGATTGATGCAGCAAACTCAACAGTGAAATAGTTATATGTGTGTGTGTGTGTTGTGTGTCATTATGAATCTTGAATCCCCGTTTTATTTTTATTGTGTTCCCCCAGCTGATTTGTCCAGAATACTGATTTATTTAGCCAATGTATAGACCTCTTGATCCACCTTGTGAAATAATGAGCTTTTTATTAAAGGCCCTATATACTTGAGCAAAGCGTGAAACAAGCGGTGTAACATGAAGACTTTGTGGTATTGCTGAGAGACCTTCGCCTCTACACGGATCAACAAACAAACCTGATTATTTGCGCAGTTAGGTCTAGGTCTGTATGATTATTACTTCGGGTCTCATTTTCTCTAATTATGTGCAGTGCTTCCAAATCACGGCATGAACAATGGCTGTGTAAAGCGTCACTGATGTAGGAATGCATGAGAGTGTTACCAAAGATGTGAATGCATGTGTGTGTTTGGCTTCATATGAGAAACAAATGATGCATTTCGCAAAGAGCCAGATCTCTGTTCTCTCCAGTCAAAAATTAAGCCCCCTCGTTAGATGATGGTAATCAGTGATGTTGCGTAAGCTGGAGCTGTTATTGGTATCTCTAGTCATTATGTCTTGACACTGAGACGTATGACTTGTGTGAAGCAAAGCGATATTTGATTTCATGAACCGCAGCTCTGCAACTGTAATAAGATGATAAACCACACAGAAATCCAATAAAGGCCGGAGTCTCTCACAGTCAGCCCGTAAAGAGATTACTGTAACAGTACAGGGACCCGGCACGCTTGATGAATGCTGTGCCAACAGTTAAAACCTTCTAATAGACATGTAACCCTACTTCGATCAGCATGTGATGGTCTAAATGAGTCTAAACTGTGCATATGTTCAAAACTGAGATTTGAATACTTAAGAATTTTTCTGTTCAGAGCCGTGATCCTCTCAGCGTTCCTGTCTGCACTGTCCTTTGAATAAATGTAGCTCAAAACATTTGCTAATATGCAGTTCTGAGCCCATATTTATTCTGTGTAAAGCAAAGAGAGATGTTTGAGAGATAGTGATTGATACTTCAACACGCAAAACCACGCATCATAAAAGTGGTCCATACGGCTTGTGCACTACATTACAAGTCTTCTGAAGAGAATACAATTCATGCCATCATGTTTCTTTCCATCCAGTGTAGCTGGAAATCTCATTTGTGATTGTTTGATGCAAAAATGGCATCTTTAAAAGTGTTGGGCCATGTTTGACATCAGAGATTTGAGAAATACTGTAGAGGCGCAGATTATTTCTGAAGAGTTCTGTGTAGCTTCATTTATATCATTGCACACAAGTTGTATGGTCTACTCTTACTTTTAAGAAGTTTCTTTATCTTTTGGGAATGTTGGCAGGATGAAGCACTGTATGAAATCCCTAATGCATGCTTTAAAAAAAGGCATGTTAGTCATTCTCAATAACGCTCAAAACGACAGCGTCCTGCAGGCAAACATCAGGAACAACACAGGTGTGATATCACAGGGCACTTGCTTCAGTGATAGCTGAACATTTTCCATAAAATATTCCATCAAAAACATCTCAAACAGGCTTAACATAGTATGCAAATTATTATATAGATATATATATAGTATATATATTCTATAAAATATATACAAAATCAACTAAGAAAATAAATTCTAATTCAAACTATTAATAAAAACTATAATAGTAATTCAAAGATACTAAAATAACAGATGATGGTGGATTTTTTTTTTATTATTATTAAAGAAATAGTTTACCGTCATGTTGTTCCAAACCCATATCTGTTGAGCACAAAAAAAGAGAGGTTTAGCAGAATGTTCACGCTGCTCTCGTCTGTACAACAGCAATGAACACACCACATAATCATTACAAAAATCATATTGTCTGAAAATCTCTCCACTGTTGTAAGAAGATCATACAGGTCCTTCACAGACCATCACATAAACACAGGTCCATCACATAAACCGACCATCACATAACCTCAGACCATCAATGAACCACAGGTCATCACATGAACACATACCGAGTCACATAACACAGACCATCCTAAACACAGGTCATCACATGTGACACAGTCATCACATGAACACATACCATCACATAAACACAGACCATCACATAAACACAGGTCATCACATGAACTCAGACCATCACATAAACACAGGTCATCACATGAACTCAGACCATCACATAAACACAGGTCATCACATAAACACAGACCATCACATAAACACAGACCATCACATACACACAGACCATCACATAAACACAGGTCATCACATGAACACAGGTCATCACATGAACACAGACCATCACATGAACACAGACCATCACATAAACACAGACCATCACATAAACACAGGTCATCACATAAACACAGGTCATCAAATAAACACAGGTCATCAAATAAACACAGACCATCACGTAAACACAGGTCATCAAATAAACACAGGTCATCACATAAACACAGACCATCACATAAACACAGGTCATCACATAAACACAGGTCATCACATAAACACAGGTCATCACATGAACTCAGACCATCACATAAACACAGGTCATCACATAAACACAGACCATCACATAAACACAGACCATCACATAAACACAGACCATCACATAAACACAGACCATCACATAAACACAGACCATCACATAAACACAGACCATCACATAAACACAGACCATCACATAAACACAGACCATCACATAAACACAGACCATCACATAAACACAGACCATCACATAAACACAGACCATCACATAAACACAGGTCATCACATGAACTCAGACCATCACATAAACACAGACCATCACATAAACACAGGTCATCACATGAACTCAGACCATCACATAAACACAGGTCATCAAATAAACACAGACCATCACGTAAACACAGGTCATCAAATAAACACAGACCATCACGTAAACACAGGTCATCAAATAAACACAGACCATCACGTAAACACAGGTCATCAAATAAACACAGACCATCACGTAAACACAGGTCATCAAATAAACACAGGTCATCACATAAACACAGACCATCACATAAACACAGGTCATCACATAAACACAGGTCATCACATAAACACAGACCATCACATAAACACAGACCATCACATAAACACAGACCATCACATAAACACAGGTCATCAAATAAACACAGACCATCACGTAAACACAGGTCATCAAATAAACACAGGTCATCACATAAACACAGGTCATCACATGAACTCAGACCATCACATAAACACAGACCATCACATAAACACAGACCATCACATACACACAGACCATCACATAAACACAGGTCATCAAATAAACACAGGTCATCACATAAACACAGGTCATCAAATAAACACAGACCATCACGTAAACACAGGTCATCAAATAAACACAGACCATCACGTAAACACAGGTCATCAAATAAACACAGACCATCACGTAAACACAGGTCATCAAATAAACACAGACCATCACGTAAACACAGGTCATCAAATAAACACAGACCATCACGTAAACACAGGTCATCAAATAAACACAGGTCATCACATAAACACAGGTCATCACATGAACTCAGACCATCACATAAACACAGGTCATCACATAAACACAGACCATCACATAAACACAGGTCATCACATAAACACAGGTCATCACATGAACTCAGACCATCACATAAACACAGACCATCACATAAACACAGGTCATCAAATAAACACAGACCATCACGTAAACACAGGTCATCAAATAAACACAGACCATCACGTAAACACAGGTCATCAAATAAACACAGGTCATCACATAAACACAGGTCATCACATGAACACAGGTCATCACATGAACACAGACCATCACATGAACACAGACCATCACATAAACACAGGTCATCAAATAAACACAGGTCATCAAATAAACACAGACCATCACGTA
>JADLZN010003143.1:285312-331893 GCA_018155175.1 Sinocyclocheilus anophthalmus | reverse complement strand
AAACATCATGCTTTGAGGAGATCTGCATGGAGGAATGGGATAAAATACCAGCAACAGTGTGTGAAACCTTGTGAAGACTTACAGAAAACTTTTGACCTCTGTCATTGCCAAAAAAGGGTACATAACAAAGTATTGAGAAGAAACTTTGTTATTGACCAAATACTTATTTTACAACATAATTTGCAAATAAATTCTTTAAAAATCCTACAAGGTGATTTTCTAGATTTTTTTTTCTCATTTTTTCTCTCATAATTGAGGTATACCTATGATTAAAATTACATGCCTCTCTCATCTTTTTAAGTCGGAGAACTTGCACAATTGGTGGCTGTACTAAATCTTTTTCCCCACGTACATACTAAATAATGAACACTAATAACAAGACATGCGTGAGTTTTTAGAGTTTAGGTGCGTGTTTCTGCACGTTGGCGGAAAAATCATCCCCAAAGAACTTAATTTCAGATCCGCACCGACACGTCCGTCCCCTTGGGGCATTTTGTTCAGATAGCCTATTAGATTTTCATATTAACATTCTTTGTATAAATAAGCAAAGCGTATTCTATATGAGATCACTAATGTTAAATCCCATTGATTCAAAACCTGCTGCTTCATCTACTGGTCATTTTTCAGCGCGTGCAGTCAAAACAGGACATGCGAACATTCAAACTACTGTCAATACCTACCGTGAAGAATGAAAATAACTAAATTGGTAAAAAAATTGTTAATTCTCGGGTTTCAACTGACGTTTAAGTTAACTATCTTTTAAATCAAAACATAAAATACGTTATTTACCCCGTTTGTATCTGCGAGGCGTCCTTACACGTTTTCCCTGTGTGTTAATGTAATTATGGCTGTCGAATGTCTTACTTGACTCTTGGTAATGTATTTTGCTCCGCCCCCAAACATATGATTCGACTATAAGTCGACTGTCAGCAAGATTCGAAAATTCCGATTCGACCATGAAAATCCTTAGTCGGGGACACCCCCCCATTTTGCATAAATAGGTGCCCTTTAAAGGCCATATTGTACACCTTTCTTACTTAGTTTTATTTTATGTTTTGATGTCCTTAAGAATATATATTTGCGGTATAATTACCAAAAACCATCTCAATATATTTTTTTACAGCTCCTCTCTCAGGAGCTTTGCTGAGAACAGGTGGATTTTGGCCTGTCTGATTAATATTCATTAGCCTCTCTTCTGATTGGTCTGTTGTGTTCTGAGTGACGCACGGCCAGGGCATCCACAGGTAACTAGGGTCAGCGACGTTACAGCGCTAGGTGGAGGCAGCAAAACAAAGGGGAAACGGGTAGTGGCCCATTCAAACCAGCGCAGATTCTGCTACATAAGAAGCTTAAAATATCATCTTGTTGTGATAATCGACGTAATACAGCCTCAAATTAGAAATTTGATAGCATATCTGCTGCCACTGACAGCCCAGAAAAAAAACCGACGACAGCTGTGGTTAAATGTGATAAAATGAGCAGACTGGACAGAAAGGATTGTCAAAAATGCTCACGTTTGCAGTGCGCACTTCTTATCAGAAAAGGTTCAATAAAGTATTGTCTTTTGTTTTTATGGGTGCGTCTACAGATTTCTTGCCACGTTTCTTGCATCTCACGACTATGTCGTGTATGAAATAATGTCTGTTTGCATGTGTGTAAAACAACAAACTGACGATCTATATATAATCATTTGTAATTGTATAAAAAATGTTGTGATTAATTGTGGCTGGAACAATAATGTAGCTGTAAAAAATTGTTGCCTGCTGAAATCGAAATGTATATACATCATCATGACTAGATAGACACAGTGAGTTTGTCTTTACTATACACGTTAGATGTGATCCACCTCATAGTAACAATCCTGTCAGATCGTCCATCCTTTGAGTGAGAGTGTAACGTTACAGGTCGGCCGATCTGGTTTAGTGGTTAAAGTTAACCTTTCGACATGTTTCCGTGTTGTTGTTGCTCAGCAAAAGCATGGACGCCATGTTGTCTGGGGGTTTGGCAAAAGGAGAGTGGGACTGTGGGCGGTGCTCGGGGTGGTGACTGAAGGCAGTGACTGTGTAGTTCTGACGTCAACTTTTTACGGAAGTCACAACGGTTTGTGAAAAATAGCAAGAACTTTATGCAGGCTGTGTGCATTTTACTGTGGACTGACTGTTTTGAAATTTATATTGTAGTTAAATAGCCCCTAGACCTCAGTAATCATGAAAAAAGCCAGGAAATTTCAGTTTTGACAATATGGAACCTTTAAAGCAAGCAGAAAACAGTGTCAGTGTAACTTTCTTATCACTTACCTTTATTTTGTTCCATAACCCATATGACTTATAAAAGGAAATGTTAGGCAGAATTATGTATCAGTCAGTTACTTTTTGTATACAGCTAATTAAATATATATCTATATCTCGGTCAGTCATCTCATTTTATGTGACAAATGCCTAGGTTTTTTCATGAAACTCTAGATGGCGCAGGCTGATGGGTCTTAACATAACTGATGATATTTATAGCGTTAAACGACTTGGCACAAGCTGATTGGTTCATGCTGCATACAGTCAATGAGCTTGCTGCTTTACATTTAAATGGCTGGTTAGCATCCACTTGAGCATTTTGCGGAGCGCTTTCAGATTTTATCTGAAACTCAACCGCTAGATAAGTGAACGGTCTTCACTTCTTATTTTAGTCAGTTTCACATTTCTAAATTAGAAAACATACAAGTTGCAAAACTTCGCACAGGTTATTTGCGAGAGGAGCAATTACTAAGCATATCGTGATCATATAATAGCAGCGGCAGCAGCAGGTGATTTATCTATTTCATGTATGTGAGAATACAACGTCAAGACGTGACGTTAGAAAGTGAATTGGGGATTACCTTATTTGCCCAAAACCTCCAATGCTTTTAATATTTTCTATGGCCTTTCATATATACATTAATTGTGAACGGTTCAATTTTAGATGCATGCCACAGTGGGATCAGTTTGCAGTTGGCGTTTTATTCACAGTTTTAAGTCAAGGTGAACCTGTATAACTGTCTAACATAAATGTCCTACTGTCAACAGCCTTACTTATTAAACCAAAACAACTTAAATTAGCAACAGAAAATAATATACCCTCTTATACATCTACTCGTGGTGCACATGAGATGCACTTCAGATGGGAGCGCTCACTCTTAAAGGTGCCACATCTCTATTTAACTTGTTACATTTGGTTCAGCGATAGTGAAGAGTTTATTATGAAAGTCATATTTAGTGATAGCTTAAACATAATTAATCATTCATTTGTTTAAAATGTAAATATACTACTACTACTAATAAATAAATTCAGATCAGTAGCCCATGTACAATGTAGCCTAATAGTAGGACACTTTTTAAACTTGGAATTTACTTATTTGTTTAATCAGCTGGGCTTACAGCAATTGTAGTACTTTCATGGAGTGTAGCAGCAGTATCCATATAAATTAAGATTGCGTTATTAGCGAATTATTAATAGCAATATGCATAGCAAATCAATTACTAATGTTTTTAGTAGCAGCAGCAGTAGGTAGACTGTAGTTGCTGAAATGTCAGTGACTAAGCATGGATGGTACGTGAACTCTTCAAAGCGAAATAGGCATTATTTGTTTGTGTTTCATTGTTTAATAAAGAGGCTTATAGCAATTCTAAGTACTTTTGTGCAGCTGTATGCGTAGCTATTCAGGTCACATGTACTGAATTTTATTGGTGTGTTACATGTGTCCACCAAATTTCATACATGTATGTGAAACATAGCACTAATGGCACTATTGATACATTTTGCCACACCCACTTCTGAAACCCATATCAGATGTAAATTTTTGCCACTTCTGGCGCATGTGCAAAGTTTCATGAGTTTGAGCATGTTTAGGCCCTCAAAAATGCAATTAATTTTGGAGAAGAAGAAACTGAGCAATTCCAATAGGGTCCTCTCACCACCGGTGCTCGGGCCCTAATAATTATCCTTAGAAAAACAATAAGGCCCTGCGCCTACTACTGGCTTGGGCCCTAATAATAATTAGGGGATCAATAGGGCCCTGCGCCTTACTGGCTTGGCCCTAAAAACAAGAGGGCCCTGCGCCTTACTGGCTTGGGCCCTAATAATAATTAGGGGATCAATAGGGCCCTGCGCCTTACTGGCTTGGCCCTAAAAACAAGAGGGCCCTGCGCCTTAGTGGCTTGAGCCATAATAATAATCCTTAGGGGATCAATAGGGCCCTGTGCCTTAGTGGCTTGGGCCCTAATAATAATAATAAACAGAGCAGATACAAGAGGGTCCTCGCAACACCGGTGCTCGGGCCCTAATAATAATAATAAATGGAGCAGATACAAGGGGATCAATAGGGCCCGCCACCGGTGCTCGGATCCTAATAAACGGAGCAATTCTAAGAGGGTCCTCGCACCACGGTGCTCGGGCCCTAATAAACGGAGCAATTGCAAGAGGGTCCTCGCACCACGGTGCTCGGGCCCTAATAATAATCCTTAGGAAATCAATAGGGCCCTGCACCTTAGTGGCTTGGGCCCTAATAATAATCCTTATGGGATCAATAGGGCTTGGGCCCTAATAAGAAACGGAGTGATTCCAATAGGGTCCTCACACCATCGGTGCTCGGGCCTTAATAAAAAATAAGTATCTAATTAAGTACCTAACTGACACAACATGCTGTAATTTTTATACCTTAAAACCCTTTTAGAGGAAACAAGTTATTGTAAGAACAGGAAGGAGGGCTAAAACAATATTAATAAATACATATTTCATAAAAATGTATATTGATGAACAAACTTATTAATAAAGTTATGTTTTATTAATAAAGCTCTTTAAAAATGATATAGCACTTTCAAAGCATTGTTGTTTATGGAACCTTATAAGATGGTTTCCATTTAAGCCCCATACGTTTTTCTGCTATTGTTACAAGCCAAAGAACCCTAATGTGGCACTGTTAGAAAATTTTCCTGAAGAGGTATAGTGCCCATGAAGTTAATTTCATATTTATCACTAAGATTCTGTTTTCATGTTGTTTTCTGGATTTGTGTTTTGCTTTAATAGAAATCTCAATCACCTGGTCTCATGAAATGAATAAAAACTTTAAAATTTAATCTTTAAGCTTTGTTCAAACGAGATGCTGCACAAGGGGACACTCACATTAGTAGTTGCCATAGATGTAAACACTCAGTCCGTGATAATGTAGTGTCACAACCGGTGGTGCAGACAACAGAATAGTTTTATCTACAAAAGGTTCTTCACAAAAGCCACAGAAAACAAAGCGCAGAAGTTCTGTTGTAACGATGGGGAATTCTTCTCGCTGTTACACCCACTCTTTAGTCTAAGAGGATGATATCCTTGGAAAATTCAGCGTGACAAAGTCAGTGCACTCATTGGTGAGTGACCAAGATGTAAACTGAAAACAACATTAACTACGATTAATGGCCTTTCATTTAGTACGCGCTCATCCTGCACCTTCATTGTCAGGAGTAAGCCAAAAGAGTCATTACAAAATGTAGTTAACCCTCCAAGAGCATGTTGGAACAGCCCGAGCTCACCAGAGCCTCCCAGACTCCCGGCTCCTAACTGTCACCACTGATGCAAACGACACAACCCCGAGGGACTCAACACACTACCCCACCTGAACAGTGTGACACAGGTCCTATTTTACAAAATGCTGCAGACTAGCATCACCGACAACAAACACACCATCAGGTGAATAATGGTATCCACCATGACAATCTGACAGCCACTATTGAAACTGAAAAAATGTAGGCCTCGTTATATACTAGAACTTCCTGCAATAATACCTTATTTTCAGATTGTGCCCACCACACACACAAGCACTACCCCTGTAATATATAATATATATATATGTATATATATATATATCATTTCTCCTCACCCTTAGATGTATTAATACCCCCCTTAATGTTAAATCAGGGCTCTGAACCGGTTTCAATGAACTGAAATGAAAACCGGAAACGCAACGCATTGACAGTAACAGACCAGAAACCATCAATTTTTATAGTTCCGAACAGAATCGATAATTTGAAATGGCCATTAACCGGTTAATAATGTTATTTTATCTTTCCATTTAATATTTGAAATTTGCTGTCAACCAATCACGAATTTCAGTAGTACGGCCTATGCAAATGTGACGCTGAAGCCAGAGAGTGAAATGCCCGCTCAGCTGTGAACTCATCATGGGTAAGTCGCAATGGCAGTGATAGCTTTTAATAAGTGTTTGCTTCTGTATAACCGACCCTGTTGGTATGAATCGCGACGATGCCTGACCGCGCCACAGACGCAACATATTTTTGTTACTTACCTGTTCAATATCAAAATAAAATACAGTTAAAGAAATATATAAAAAGTTACACTGCTCCGTTGTACAATCTGTTGCATTCAGCGTGACAGCGCCTCACTGTGCTCACTATGTGAAGGATGATGTTCGATGCGAGTGAAGTACAAAGCCTATATAATAAATAATATTTTAGCATCCAGATACGTTGCGAATATGGAAACAATTGGATTTGTGCCGAATGAGAGAGGTAGACATCAGTTTCATCTTAAATTAATTTGTTTTTGGATTTACGTTTTTATAGCCTAAACTTTATAGGATTTGTTTTGGAGAGAAACTAATAACTGTGTTTATGTTTGTAAACATTTTGCTTTAGCCTACAGGCATTTTAGCCTTCATTATTTCGGAATGTAGGCTAATAAAATGTGGCGTGAGCCACGACTTATGTTTTTTTCACTCTCAAACCCCAATCTTATACAAGTGTTTTTTTTAACAATGCAGCAAACGTTTTTAAATATCTTAAAAATACTTTTCTTTTGTTTAGTAGCTTACATTTGACCAAAATCTAAAAAAGATGATGCTGTATTTGCTGTGACTAAGCGCAGCAGGTTATAGGCTAACGCTACCAGATCTCTCTTTTTTCCATTTCTTTTTGAGTAAGAAAACGCTGTACTTATTATGATTATTATTATTATTAAGGCATATTATAGGCAAGAAAATGGGTTTTAAAAAATAAATCTTATTAACCGGGCATTTCTCTTCTTCCTCGAACATGTTTTCGCAACGTTCATAATTCAGAGGGCGCGACACAGCAACCTTAAATATCGTTCTGCTCGAGTGAACCAATTGATTTTTTTTTTTTCGTTTCAGCCCTGTTAAAATTTTAAACTGCTTCAAATTACTTTTTTTCACATCAATCTACACTCCATACACCTTAATGAAAAAGCAATAAACATTTATGGCAACTTTGCTAATTTTTTACAAAGGAAAAACTGAAATAAGTACACTGCATAAATATTCATATTCTATATAAGTATTCAAGTCTTTTTGGGTATGATGCAACAAGCTTTGCACGTCTGCATTTGGCAATTATCTGCCATTATTCCCCTCACCTCTTCACCTTTAAAGCTCCGTCAGATTCCATTTTGCATTCATGTCCATTTTGTTCATCTTAGGCTCTGACAGTCACAGAGTGGTCCATAAGCCACTCTTGCATTGTATAGCTGTTGCTAGTAGGGTTTAAAATCGGACGGTTCCACTATCCTGATATGATATCGTTCCATCAATATCCAGCGATATGATATTTGCATTCCCTCAAAAAATTCTATGATACGATTATTGATATGATTCGATTTAGGAGTATATCAACTGATATATCAATATATCTATATTATGTACATATTTTACACGACCAGCTAAATTTTTATGAACTCACACATGCAACCAAAATATATATTGAAATTTCCACATCCTATACCCCAATTGGGACATTCACAACAAAAAAATAGGCCTACACTTTTTTTTAAATAATAAAGAAAAATAAATAATTGGGGGAAAAATATCAAGTATCACATGAGATCCGTTTTCTTATCGCAGCTTATGAACGGGCAACAGTCAAGAAAGTCTTTCAGGAATCTGTGCTAAAATGCGCAATATGTAAAAAAAAAATAAAAAAAATAGTGTAAATCCTCATTAGGAAACAACAAAAATAAGATACTTATTTACTTATAGAAATCAGGTAGGTCTAGAAGGTTTCAGGTAAATAAATGTAATCAAATGTAAAAACACTGCATTGTCATGGTTCTGTTAGTTTGCACATTTTCCCCATTCTTGTCATGGTTATTGATTTGATTTCATAATTTTGTTCAGGTGTGTGTCGTTAGTGCCCTCGTTTGCTTGTGTATTTGTGTTGATCTCTTTGTTCATTATTGTCCAATGTTATACGTAGATTGTGTTGCTGTTCTCTCTCTTTGTGGATTATTGCCCTTTGGATTTATAAAAGATTACCTTCTGTATTCATCTTCGTGCATTTGTGTGTTGTACAGCAGCCAACCATGACAGAAGACCGGACCAAACAAGTGAAAGTGTGTTTGTGATTTCGTTTAATTTTAGTTTTTTTATCATTGTGTGTATTTTGTTTATGAATCACTTCACCGTCATTGCCCTGCTTTGCCTGGAGCAGGGGAACCGCTCCCTCGAGGAGCATTTAGATGAGTTTCTTGGTCTCGCACATCAGACCACCTTCCTGGACGACTGCTTGAGCACGTTCTTGCACGCTGGACTGAGCACCGCTACACGTGCACAATTGTCCGGGGAGGGCCCTCGAGGAAACTTCATGGACTATGTGGTGTGGGTGCTGATTTCATGTGGTTCATCCCTGACTTTCAGACCAGTGGACAACGACACCCACCCCACTCCAGACCCAGAGTCCAGCAAACCACCACCCTGCTGCGCGGAGCATCAGCCAGAGCCCACCGAAGACGGAGAACCAAAGCCCGCCGCAACTGATGAGCCATCACTATCAGGAGCGACAGAGCTGAGGATCGCCCCAGAGCCATTGCCTCATTCGACATCTGACCAGGGTAGGGTTGCACCAGCCATTCGTAAGTTCTTACTAAAATTTGAATTTGAAGTCCACACTAGAGGCTTAATAACTACTAGCTAGTTTGTAACTAAATATATACATTATTTGGTTGCACCAGTTGTTCGTAAGGCAGGACGTAGCAAGTAGTTCATAAACTCTCCGTAAAGTCGCATATAATGTTTACCCTAAATCATCCAATAGAAACCTTCAAATACGCGAGCAGAACTTGTTTAAATGCTATGAATTTTAATTTATCCTTCATTCTAACTTCTTTTGCCTCACGTATACTAATGGTAAAAATATAAACAAGTTTCCGTTAAAAACGATACATTAATAACATTAAATACATTAATAACATTATGTAAGCTATTTTTAAATGTAAATAACATTCAGAAACTGTAATTGAAATAAATAAGGATCAATAAATACTGAAAGAAAAAAAAAAAAGCCATTTATTATTTAATCTGACATGCGCAACACGGACCGACGCGCACAGAGGCACACTGTAGATGTTGAAGACGTGCTAAAAAAGAAACAAAGTACGCTTATTCACATATTGTTCTCTATCTTAATATGTACGTGAGTGTAAATGTCAGCAGCATCATATATGCCTAAAGGATTGAAGGTTGTCGGGTAAAAGAAGAGCATATTGATGCAGTTCACTCAGTCTGCTATTTTATTCCAACCGTTACTCCTGACCAGACGCTTCCGTAAATATTTAGTTTATATGTAGGTTGACACTTCAACTACGTGCAATGAAAAAATATTTAGTAGTGCGTAAGTTGTAACTTAGTGCCCCTTTACGTCAAAACTAGGCTATGTTGTAACTTACGTATAGCTGGTGCAACCGGCCCCAGGTGCGTGAGCCAGCAACGAAACACGCCATGGAAGGTGACAGTGGAGAGTGAGGTCGCAGAGGAAAACCCCACCCACTGTTCCACCATTGAGTTAGAGGATAAGGAATTATATTTGGACTGGCCCATTCTTCTCTCGTCTTCTTCTGAACACTCTGCCTGTCTTGTTATGGCCAAGGAGGTCATTTATTAACTCCCTGTCAGTCCTGAAATGACCATGGCGGTCGTTCCCCTGTCAGAGGAGCTTCCTTTAACCCCACACCGGTGTGGTCTCATTTTTTCTTGATGACCGCGAAAAGAACTAAAAATACTGTCATTTTTGATTGTACAGATAAGAATAAGGTATCGTTTAAAACGGCAAAGAGTCTATTTTTATTTGTGTATAGTCATAATAACAGCTAAACAATGTGCTTTTGTAAAATAAAGAAAACAAACAGGGTGCACTCTCTGCAGTCTCGGTCAAGTTTCATCACAGACACGTAAATAATATATTGTTATCTGTGAATGAGTACGATAATGTTCACATCATTTTGAAGCAAAAACTCGAGTTCAAGATCCAGTTCTCAAAAGTCTTGTGAACAAATGTTCTGTATGCGTTTTATGGCCTTATTTCAGTTACTTTAAAATTTTAGTTTTTCACTAATCACGCATAAACGTAGTTTTCTCAAAAAACACAATCACGTACATGCATGCTGCTTGAATATTATTGTAGCCCAGTATGTGCTGATTACAGTGTTATTAAACTTTAGCCATTAAAATTTTTATAAGCAACTGAAAAAAGCACAAATCAAAATTCTCCAGGGCCCCAAATACCCTCGGACCCCAAAGGGTTAAGGTTCCTAAGAGTACAGTGGCCTCCATAATCCTTAAATGGAAGACGTTTGGGATGGCCAGAACCATTCCTAGAGCTGGCCGTACGGCCAAAACTGGAGTCTATCGGGGAGAAGAGCATATTGGTGAGAGAGGGAAAGAAAGAACAGATGCAGGCGGGGAGATGGGAGAAAGTTGTAGAAAAGTCAACCATCACTGCAGCCCTCCACCAGTCGGGCTTTATGGCAGAGTGGCCCGACGGAAGCCTCTCCTCAGTGCAAGACACATGAAAGCCCGCATGGAGTTTGCTAAAATAAAACACCTGAAGGACTCCAAGATGGTGAGAAATAAGATTCTCTGGTCTGATGAGACCAAGATAGAACTTTTTGGCCTTAATTCTAAGCGGTATGTGTGGAGAAAAACAGGCATTGCTCATCACCTGTCCAATACAATCCCAACAGTGAAGCATGGTGGTGGCAACATAATGCTGTGGGGGTGTTTTTCAGCTGCAAAGACAGGACGACTGGTTGCAATCGAGGAAAAGATTAATGCGGCCAAGTACAGGGATATCCTGGACGAAAAACCTTCTCCAGAGTGCTCAGGAACTCAGACTGGGCCGAAGGATTACCTTCCAACAAGACAATAACCCTAAGCACACACCTAAAATAACGAAGGAGTTGCTTCACAAAAACTCTGTGACTGTTCTTGAATGGCCCAAGCAGAGCCCTGACTTAAACCCAATTGAACATCTCTGGAGAGACCTAAAAATGGATGTACACTAACGTGTACCATCCAACTGGACCGAACCTGCGAGAGGATCGCAAGGGAGGAATGGCAGAGGATCCCCAAAACCAGGTGTGAAAAACTTGTTGCATCTTTCCCAAAAAAGACTCATGGCTGTATTAGATCAAAGGGGTGCTTCTACTAAACACTGAGCAAAGAGTCTGAATACTTAGGACCATGTGATATTTCAGTTTTTCTTTTTTAATAAATCTGCAAAAATGTCAACAATTCTGTGTTTTTCTGTCAATATGGGGTGTGTGTACATTAATGAGGAAAAAAATTAAACTTAAATGATTTTAGCAAATGGCTGCAATATAACAAAGACTGAAAAATTTAAGGGGGTCTGAATACTTTCCGTACCCACGTATGTATACCAAACTGGAAAGCCCCATACAATAAATGTACCTTTACACCCTAATTAAAGTAACACAAACACAAGCCATGCCAGTAGTACAGGTGAAGATTCTTATCATTTAGAGAGTTTTCCCCCACATTTTATCTGCCCTCACGGAGCATGTTCTCTTAGTACCACACATGGCTTTGGTTCAGAAAGATGGACGGACCCCCCATCAGCTCGTATCCGTAAGTGCTGATCAGTGGTTTATAACAAAAATCCAATACACCATTAATAAAGAGCCTAATTAAGGGAGACGCACTGTTGGCCCACACACACACAATACACACACACAACACACACAAAAAGCAATAACCATCAGATAATCATATACGAAACCACACCAAAAAAAAAAAAAAAAAAAAAAAAAATTTATTGCAACTCAAGCTAATTTACAGTAATTTAAGAGGTAAACTAGCTTACTCTTTAATAACAAAATGTTTTCAGTGTTTATTATGTTTATCATCTGTATTATGACATAATCGCCATAATCTTTACCATCATCAAACAGCTGAGAAAAAGGTCCAATAAGTCTAAAGGAGTTTGTGTGTGTGTGTGTGTGTGTGTGTCCTCTGTCACGCTGGCTTGCCCACTTTGAAATTGATCGAATCAGACTTATAAAACACATGACAGGGGGTGACCGCTCTCTGAGAATCAATAGAGAGAGAATGTTAATTAAGAACAGTGGCAAACAAACACACACCAAAGATACACGTGGCTGTGCACACTCATGCCATCTCACCTATAGCACTAGTTACCAAATACAAACTATTTTAGAAATCATACATAACTTATCAGCAATAGCTGAAACGCTTGCCTTATGCATTGCATAGTGCTCTTTCACTACTAAAATATTTTGCTATTAAAAAAAACGTTCACATCTGTTCTTACTGCAAATATTTACATCCCCAAGATTTTTTTAAAGGGCATGAAACCCGAAAAAACATTTTTTGCCGATGTTAACGTACAAGTTGACAGCAGTGAAAAACAGCGTGTTTCAAGTTTTTGTGCGCATATTCATATTCTCTCGTGCTCCAAACATGAACCAGTACCGTGTATGCGCACATATCATGTCTTCTTCAAATGAAAGACGTGCAAATAAGGGCACCGATAGAGCGGTACATCTGATCATGAATGCGATGACATGACGGATTATTGTGATACACAGCATACAATAATAAACAGCAAAAATTCAAAGAAGAGTGAACAAAAAGTAACTATGCCTTTATTCTTTCCGTGTTAAACTGGGTGTCATTGGATTGAGACTGTTAATGTGGAAACGTGAAAAGATTAGAACTTCAAATGTTGTCGTAAATTTTCATAATAACCCATATTTGCTTATGTTTCAAATAATAATTTATCAAAACATATTGGATTTGTTCATGATAGTTGTTGGTCTCTAATGATAAGATTTCTTGAGTTAATTATCATTATTTTTATATTTTTTTAATATATTAAGGTAGCCCCTATCTCTATTGTTGTTTGTATTTTCTTTATTTTTCTGCTTATATTTTAATATTCATTTGTCTGTATAATGAGTGTTTTGTAGGTCTGTGTATTATTGGTTGTTTTCGCCCCTCTTCACTCCCATTTTTTCACAGCTTTACATGCCCATTTATTGAGTCTGTTTCAAATCTGAGGTGTGAACGACCAGTGCTAAAACGGGGGTTTCATGACACTTAAGAAATTAATTATGACTTGAAGCACTGTATAGCATGATATGACTGGGCCATACATACATTATACTTTTGTATTTGATTGTATAATTAAATCATTCAGAAATGAACTAAAAGGGTAATCTCAAAAGTCTCAAACATAAGATAAAAAAATAAGATTCAAAACATTCAAAAGTGAGCTTCAGAAAAAAATCTAGGCACATTATTCAGTTAAATAATTAAGGCATATTTTATGCTGTTTCAGTAATGAACAAAACTGACAATTAAAGAAAGTTATACCACAAAAATGCACAGCTATGTTCCAGGTCTGTCGATCATGTTACAGTTCTATATCACTTTGCAAAAATATTAAGGTCCTGACAGCCTACAACAGCAAACGAACCAAAAACCCACAATGACTCCGGCCAAATAAACAAATATGATAAACAACAGGATAAAAATGATTTTTGCCGACTAAGTTACCTTTTATGATCTATGGAAAACTTTCTCGTCCTCTCTCTTCACATGCACACACATACTGTACAAACACACACTCGTACATAGACGGAAATATACACATGCACAGAAACTTGTTGTCAGTGCTAGCTGCCAATACATTTTTTTAGGAATGCTCCGATCTGCCTTTTTCGCTTCCGATACCGATCCGATACCAGTGAAGTTTTTTCCCTCATTTAAATAAATGTAGAATTTATATATCTCTGTGTGTGGAACTGATAATCATTCTTTCACACGCTACTTAGATACAAATACTTCATTTATAAGAGAAATAAAATAAACATTCATTTATAATCTATGACAAAAATGTATCAAAAACTAGGTTAGTGGATAATTCGGCAGCAAAAGTTATTCTAGAAAAATCAGTGCACAATCATTTTAGAAATCCAAACATTTAGTGAAAAACAATATTTTGTGGGGAACAAATAAAAGTGCTAAATATGGTAAAATGCTACACATTGCTATTTGTATTATTATAAAATCCAGTGCATAAAAAACATTCATGAATTGTATTTATATACACGTATGTACTATAAAAATTTAAACTACATTTATTGTAAATGTATAGCATATTTTTAATAGGGCAACAACAATGATAGATAAATAGGACAAAACAATACAGTGCAGCACGAACGGTTGTAGATACATTTATATTTATTTTACAAACATATATAATGTTTGTAAAATTGTACAGCTTTTTAAATATCTGAAAGTATACTCTTAATATCAAGCAGTCAAGCATTATAATATGACAGTCAAGTATTATTTAATAATAGAAGTTTAGTCATTAGAATTAAAACTTGGTAACCATGAACTTAGGACTGGTGCTGGTGCTTTTTTTGGTCAATAATACTGATAAGATATTATTATTATTATACGAATTCTACTAATAAGAACAATATAAAAACGCACTAAGGATTAATGAGCTACTGGATTCATGAATATGAATCAGGTTGTGTGCGTTTGCTCGAACTGATTCGCTGAAATCAAAACAGGGCCGATAATAGGTGAGCGCCAGCCAATGAAATTGCCGTTTACGCATTAGTTCCGCCCACTACCGGAGAAACCAGCAGTTCTTAAACGCTGAAGAATTCCAAAGGAACTCCGTTATTTTTACAGGAAAATACAAAGTATATGGTTTACATGTAGCGCATCAATTTTGCATGTTATGTAAGACTCTCGCTCTTTGAGCGTGTGAGAGAAAGTGTCAGCGAGTCGTGCGCCTTCACACTAGAAATACATTACGCCAAATACACAAACACAGGTGTGCTACGCATCCATTGAGATGAAATGATAAACAGCACAGATCGCTTGACGGAGAGAGAAACTCTGAAGCGCTCAGTCAGTGTTCTGTGAGTGAAAATATATCTGTGCTATTCATATACTCTGCCTCCAACTCACACACTGGCGAGTAAATCTGAGAATTTATTAGCAATTGGCTTATATTAGACATCATTTAGTCGCCCAGAGTGAAGATTTAGTCGCACATGCAAGTGATTTACTCGCAATGTAGAGGGTTGACAGTCTATGAGCACGAAGCGCTTACAATGTGCGCACATTAAGCGCTTCGTGTTAAAAACTGCAAAGCACAAAGGGAAGAGAAATTGATGCGTAGTGTATTATATCTGTGCAATAGTTATTGAGCCTTTCTTTTAACAGTATTAAATTTCAGTTACTGTGCACGTTAAAAAAAAAAATTATAGTCTTTTCTACGCCCGTGTTTATTCTCACAGACACCCGGTAGCAAGTAAAAAAACAACATTAAACTCCGGCAAGAAGATAAAGTCCTTTTGCAAAATCATAGACATGTATTTACAAATCACGTACAATGGAACACAGAAGATCTTGGAGAGCGCTTTACAAGATTGGATGCGAACCGAACGCGATCAGGTGTTAAAGGCTGAACGAGTATGATGGACAGCCACAGCGGAGGAAAATAGTTTGTGTGAAACTTTAATTTAAGGACTTAAATATGCAGTGTAGCTCAATTATGATATCGATGGCTCAGAAGTAAAACAAGAATAATTCGCACAATCGAGGGAAAAAAAAAAAAAAAAAAAAAAAAGATGTTGGATTGGATCGGCTCTCTCTGACCGATACCCGATCCGAGAAAATGGCACTATCGGAGCCGATACCCGATCTGAAGATCGGATCGGCGCATCCCTACATTTTTTATTCATTTTATTTACTTTTTTTAAATGTATTTTTTATAAAGTGTTTTTTAATTAAGTGGTTCACAAATGAAAAGCTACATGACATTTCTCAGTAGCAACGTGGTAATTTTTTTGGAACAGTTAAACTTGCAGCTACTCTATAATTAGAGATGCTGCTCCCGAATGCTGTTAAGAGATGCACTAAAATACTAGCTCTAAAATGGCATTTTGGAATTACCAATGTGATCTTAGATAAGATGCGTAAGAAATTAGTTTTACACGTCACTTGCTACAGTGCATTTTGAATGCAATGCCTGGACTACCATTTTATGGTAACACGTAAAGTTAAACACTAAGCGTTTTCCTTAGTAATCTGTTAGTTAGGGTTAAAGAAAATGCTTAACATGGCTCAATCGATTAAAGTAGTGATATTAAAGTGCCCCTATTATGGGTTATGAAAGGTTAATATTTTGGTTTTGGGAGGCCCCAACAACAGGTTGACATGCATGCAAGGTCAAAAAACACTTTCATTGTCTTATAATATGCATTTATTTTTTTCGACTCCCAAACGTTCACTCAAAATGATTAATTTTTCCAAACCCCTCCTTTGTGTGATGCTAAACTGCGGTGATTGGTCTGATGACCCAGTCTGTTGTGATTGGTCTAATGTGTGCAGCGCATGTCAATAACGGAATGCCCATCACCGTTACTTATGCTGCCTTCAAGTGCTATCAGAAATTTCCTATTTCCCACTTATGAAGTCGTGATTACGAGCTTGTCGTATTCAAGTGCTTTAATGTCGGAAAGAATAAAATGTAGCATCCCATTGGTTGACTATCATAAACATTCACCGCACTACACATGCAGTTTGCTGACAATTCTGGAATTTCATTCAAATACATGCTTATTTCACTGCTTATAAAAAATACAATATGCTTCGAATGATCGTTCATATCTAGCCTATAAATACACTACTTTAGCGACAAGACAAAGGGATGTAGTTGTTGCGAGAACAGCATTTACAGCAGCAATGGTTGTCCCCTCCACCATGTTTAAAGATTATGACCCGCCAAACTCGTATCAAAATTATTTCAGAATTTCCCAGTAGTAAATACATCTTGAGAGGCGTTCACGTCTAATTTCCGAATTAGACTTTCCGAATTTTGAATTTATTTATGATAATTTCGATAGCACGTGATTGGCAGCGGCTTATTACCCACCGCTCGGTGGTAAACACGCAAAACCCTCAGGCATCCTAGGTGTATATGACTTTCTCTTTTCCTCTTTCAGACTAATCCAGCCGGAGTTATATTAAAAATGAACTTTGATCTTCCAAGCTGTTTAATGGCAGTCATGAGTGTGTTGCAGTGTATCAGTCCAAAATAAGTGAAATAAAGCACATCCATCCATAATAAAAAAAAAAAAAACAAAAAAAAAAAAAAAAAAAAAAAAAAAAAAAAAAAAAAAAAAAAAAACAAAAAAAAAAAAAAAAAAATAAAAAAAAAAAAAAAAAAAAAAAAAAAAAAAAAAAAAAAAAAAAAAGAAAACAGAAAAAAAAAAAAAAAAAAAAAAAAAAAAAACAACAAAAAAAAAAAAAAAAAAAAAAAAAAAAAACAAAAACAAAAAGTGTCTCTAATTCTTTTCAAACACGCTCCAGAGGGTGACAATGCTCCTGTACGATCGATTTGGGTTTTGTAAGAAAAATAACCAAATTTAAAACGTAATAATCAATTTAATGTAGCTTGTGCTCACTGTTGTACATGGTAGCAGCTCCGGGTGGATGACATAGGACGTCGGCGTTGCGTCGGCGATATTAACTCAGAAGTGATGAACACGGAAGCACAGGGAGAGATCAAAACAAAACAACGGTAAAGAATTAGAAGTACAAAACGAGGATTTGAAGACGAATGTGTGAGGATTTCGATATAAGCCAAGAGGAGACTCTTTTTCCTTTGTTTAAGTAAGGAAACTTTGCTTCCTTTGATTCCTTTAACAAATGTTGATTTTCACGAGACTCACCGGCGCATGCGCAAGGCTGAACTCATACACCATCCTCCGTGTAGGACTGTTGGTGCAAGCTAGATTAAAGTGATTATTATATTTTGAATATGGATATTTTTCTAACAAAAATGCATCGATTCGCTACAGGAGGCCTTTTTTTCACCCCCCGGAGCCGTGTGATGCACTTTTTATTATGGATGGATGCCCTTTATTTCACTTCTTTTGGACTGATAAACTGCAACAAACAACCCCTGCCCACCCATTTAACGCTTTGGAAGATCACGTCCAATTTTTTATATAACTCTAACTGGATTCGTCTGATAGAAGAAAGTCATATACATCTAGGATGCTTTGAGGGTGAGTAAAATATGGGCTAATTTTCATTTTTGGGTGAACTACCCTTTAAGCCTTGTTCCATGTACTGGTTTAAGCTGGTCATGTACTGGTCCTAAACTGGTCCTGAGCAGGAACTAGTTGCTTAGGAACAGCTTAGGACCAGCACATGACCAGCTAAAACCAGCTCCTACGCAGCTTAAGGACAAGCTCAAAACAGCTGCCAGGCTTCAAAACATACCTAACCAGCATAAGCTGTTTTTTTCAACAGGGTAATCTCAGCGACGATCGGTCATTTTCTAAAAAAAAAATAAACATTTATATACTTTTTAAACCACAAATGCTCGTCTTGTCTAGCTCTGCAAGGCGCATGCATACTCTGCCTGTGTACAACGGTTCAAGACAGGGTATGTCTAAAAACTCCCAACACTTTTCTCCTCCAACTTCAAAATCATCCTACATCGTGGTTTTACCTTTTTTTTCTTTAAAGGGTGTGTGACCCTCCTTGCACATTCACTTTGTAAACACTGGGTCGGCGCTTCTGCAGCGATGTAGGATGATTTTGAAGTTGGAGGAGAAAATCAGTTGGGAGTTTTTCGACATCCCTACAGCAGTGGTTCTCAATTCCAGTCCTTGCGTACCACCGCTCTGCACATTTTGTGTGCATCTCTTATCGCTTCAGACATTTGTTATATTTGACTGTAAGCGCCCTGCGAAGTGGACATCACCGGATATTCCGCCATGATTCCAGTTCAAAGCGAGCGTATATGTTCCATACAAAGGGCATTAAAGTGTGCTAGATGTGAATTTAAATTGTATTTATTTACAGAGTTATATTATGTCCCACTTCAGGCTTCTGTAGTAAGTTTTGTCTGTGTGTGAAGACGCTGCAGGCAGCGGCGCATTGCAAATCTGTGAATTAATATTATAATATAATACGGATTGTCACCCTGCCAGGGAGTGGGAGCAAGGACCCCGTGTAGGACCATGTCCATCGGAACTAGTTCTGCACGGAGCTCCTTCTACAGCTGATGAGCTGAATCAGGTGTGTTACATGAGAGAAACATACAAAATGTGCAGAGCGGGGATACGCGAGGACTGGAATTGAGAACCGCTGCCCAAACGGATTTACCCTGAGTGCAGAGTACAGCGTCTTCTCCACAGGAATCTGCTACGGTGTTTGAGGGAGCGGAGGTTCAAGTTTTCCTGGGTCTGCGTGCACAACAAGTGGGCGGGCATAAATATGATAATGTTTCATGTTGACGTCAACTTGAAACGGCTTAAGATTCATTTTAAAAACTACTCGTTTTCATGACTCTGAGTCGACTCTTTCTTTTGAAAGACAATAAATTTATACACGGTGCACTTTTAGATTTAAAACTTTGTCGGATGTTTTCATTCACTTAGAGCTGTGTTCACACTGCATGAAAGGTAATTTTCAAAAATCCATAATAGGGGCACTTTAAAAGACCTCAGTATACACCTTACTGATGATGTAAACGATATAGAGCAGCGTTACGCATTGCGCAGCTCGCCAAGCTTTACTTTGTGGCTCGCATGGCAGTAAATAATACGATGATATGATCATGCAGTCAATACAGATATTTCATAAAAACATTAAAAACAAGCAGGGCTATAACATAACCCATTAACAACACTCACACCATGTCTACACGGGATGCGAGTGGCGCGATCCGACAAAAGACAATAGAACACAGTAATGTTGTCTACACTGGATGCGGTACTGCGTGGCACGATGCGACCTGATCCCCTCAGTAAACTGATGCCATTGTTCATTTATGACGCACTGTACTGACACTACATTCAGATTATTTGCAACTGTCGCTTTGTCACGTCAAATGTAGACAGGCGCGGCACGACAACGCAAACTCTTAACATGGTTTATTGCCTCATGCACTGATATAGTACACATTTTGTTATCTTATCAATAAACACAGACTATTTACAATTAAATTAAATTATTTACAAGATTGACCCAGAATATTAACGCAAAGCCTAAAGTTTAATATTAAATGATGTTGCTAAAAAGGTGTAATGAAATGTGTTTATGCGGTTTAAGGTAAAAAAAAAACACTTATTTTCCACATACTTGATAAAACCCATTATAACGAGGCATTTGTTGCATCCAGTGGGGACATAATTACGGATTATAATGACTTATACTCAGGGGCGTTGCACAAGATCCCGGGCCCTATGCATAGGCAGTCCTGATGGGCCCCCATGCCCCCCACCCCAGGACTTAGATAGTGTGTTAACCTTGACCCCTCTTTCTTCTTTTCCCTTACTTTTTCCAGGTGCTCGTGTAAAATGGGATCATAATGTGCCAACAACTCTAAAGTGCCAAGAAAATGCCCATTGTGGACATCATCTAAATTTGAATTTTTGCCTCTGAATGCAAGGTTTCGTGATGCCAAATGTTGGGTCACATTCAAAAGCCTCTGTAGAATAAGCCTATTCTTTTCTATTTCTGCCAGTATTTGTCTTTGAAGGTGACCATCAACTCCAGTTGCTGCCAGTAATGAGTGCTGAAGGCTTTTCCATTTCACATAGCACTGCTTACGAGGCATGTTTGTCTCATGTTCTGGCAATTTGTTGTACATTCTTTGCCATTTAATGTGTGCTAATTTAACTCCATCCTTGCTGTTCAGAGCACTTCTTGATGGCTTTGTCAGCTCATGAGAGAACAGAAGGCATGGGATGCAATATAGAGCCTCTGCACTCTCACTATGAATAAGCCAGTCTCTTCTGATTTTTTCACGGCCGTTTGCTGACTTTAGAAAATTCAAGATAAATGGGAAATGGTTTCCCTTCCATATCTTTAGGTGGCATTTTGTTTGTTTTCTCTGTACCTTTACTTGCCAGCCTGAGTACTATGGTGTCTCTCTGATCATTCATTAATTGATCTGGCCATAGTCCTGGATCCTCTGACAAAAACTGGTCTGAATTGCTCTGCCTACTTTCCAGTCCCTCTCCATCTCTCATTTGCACACTGTGCTCAGAGCAACACTCATGCTCCCTGCTCTCTTCACTTCCACCATCATCCTCAATCACATCTTCTCTATCTTTATCTACATGAAGGATACATTTGATATTAACCTCTTATCCTAATTATAACCTACTATAATAAAACACACTACAATGTTAGTGTCACTTAACACCTTTCAGTCAGAATGGCTAAACATGGTTTGCTTTCATTTTGAACTATATTAGCTCAACTTGTCTCAAATCCAAGGAAGAGGATGAAGGGTCTGTTGCTACTCCACTCCCTGATGTGACAGTTTCTGAAACTGAGGGCCATGTGTTTCACAATGTTAAGATCTGCTTCTACTAAATCTGACAAATATAATGTTGTTAATTTGTAAACATTAGTGTACATAATGTACGTTCATTTCAGTAATTCAACTTAAAAGGTGAAACTAATATATTACATAGACTCATTACATGCAAAGTGAGATATTGCAAGCCTTTATTTGTTGTAATTTTGATGATTATGGCTTACAGCTATGAAAACCTTTTCACAATATTCTAATTTTGAATTTGGGGTTTTCATAAGCTGTAAGCCATAAATAATCATTAACATTAAAACAAATAAAGGCTTGAAATATCTCACTTTGCATGTAATGAGTCTATATAATATATTAGTTATACCATTATATTAATATTAACTATATTGTATATTAGAATTACTGAAAAAAACTTTTGCACAATATTCTAATTGTTCGAGTTTCACCTGTAGCTACCGATGAGCTAACAAGCTACCTATGACACTGATTAGCCTACTATTGCTAATTTTAGATATTATAGCCTATTAATTTAAAATTAAACATGTTTCAAAATTACGCTATTATAATGGTGTGTTGTATGCAAACAGCATTGTTAGTGTACAGTTTATTTATGTAACCTTTACCTGAGATTACATGTATAACCAAATTGCCATCTGAAATTGTATGTTCTGCTCTTTCAATGGGTTGTCTCGGTTCATTTTTAGCACTAACGATCGCGGATTCGCAGGGATATTCAAGCAGTTTAGCACTATAAATTTCGTGTTCTAGTTTGTGCTCACCTTTCTTTGAAAATAAGTCAGTAACCAATGGTTTCCCCTCATTTTGTTTTCTTAACTTCTCCTGTCTTTCCTTTCTTTTTTGGTGGCCTGATTTGGCTTTCTTTGAGAAAGACATTTCTACAGCGCTCCACCAGATGCTCAACTAACATAAACAAACTGCGTGCAGATGGACTAAACCATTTGGCGCATTAGCAAGGGGGGTGGGATCATGAAACCGTCAGTCAATCAACCAAGTTATTCAGCCAATACCGTCAGTCAATCAACCAAGTTATTCAGCCAATACACAAAATTTACGTTTCATCTGACATTCATTATGAAATTTAATTAGGAAATGAAAATATCCAGGTAAAATAAAATATATTCCATACTTTAAGGGCCCTCTCTTCCTTTGGGGCCCTGGTAATCAGTACTGGTTTTACCCCCAGTCTGACGCCCCTGCTTATACTGTCTTTTTACGTGTTGCATCGCGCCACGTAAACATAAAACCATGTCTGCTTCGTCCATAGTGAAAGCCGATCTGGCGATCCACAGCGCGAAGTTGATGTATTTCCTCAGCGACCAGCACGGATCAGCTCTAGGCATGAAAAAGCGGATATCGTCCTCTTTTGGAAGGCCAAACAAAAGTAGTTTCGCTTTCACAACGAAACACACAGCATCTTCACGACATGGTGGCAGCAACAATACTACAGTGAAAATAAAAGATACGCCTTCTTTCTTTGCGTGAACTTTTGGCCGGCGTTATGCAAATCTTCCCACATCGTGACGTAGACGTGGGGACAGGGCTCTATGCTTATTTTTCTTTTTAGGAGCACTTGTGCTCCAAACTTAAAAAATTTAGGAGCACCTTCAAAATTTTAGGAGCACCTTCTAATCAATAATCAAAAATTCAGATCAAAAATTAGCCTTCCCATTACGAGGTGATATTTGACTCCTTAAAGTGATTTACAGTGGAATTTTGTTTTACCTTTGTAATGGCATTTTTCTAACTTTTATTAAAGTATGTCATCTTTGTCAAATTTTTAAAAAATTATATTTTATAAGCTTTTTAAAAATTCTACTTAAAACCATAGAATAAGAGCAAGAATATTAAGTTACTAATCAAATGAAATCAGTATTAAAATTAATTTGTACAGAGGTGGCACAGAAGAACACAAAAGTGGGTTGTAGGTGTATTTTCAGACATTTAACGAGGTTCAGAGGTGGCTTGAGTGCAATTAAATCCATAAATTCATTATGAGATTAATGTTTTAGATATAAAATTTTGAATATAGAAATTATTTAAATAACATAAAAGGTGCTTTAAAAATTAAACAAACTGCCAGCAGGTGGCGACAAGTCACTGATTTTATCACTGAATCATTCATTCAATTGATTCATTCGAAAGGCTGATTCATTCAGGAATGAAGCAAGTGACGGTATTTATGAATGGGTAATCATGAATCACTAACTCACTAGATTCGTTTAAGAATGCAGTTCATTCATAAACGAAACACTACTGTGTTTGAATGGAGATGAGCAGCGGCTGAGCTGTTACTTTGTTTCAAACTATTTTCGATGACGAAATAGAGGAAAATCAGACAATAGTGTTTTAGTCAGACAATGTAAGTCACTTAATATTAAACTTGTCTATTGAACTGTTGTATTAAATCAGTATCACATTTACAAACTCCCTTAAAAATCATTAAAAGCTGTCACTCATCTTAGTTCATCGCGATCTCACATTTATAATCAACGAAGCTCTCTACACTGCACAATGAATCTCTTATTTACACCCTGTCTACACTTTGCTTATGAAAGGATTCATGAGCTATGTCTGTGATACATTACTCAACGCTGCAAAAACACATAGAAATCTTTGAAGCTTCCCTGAGCGCAGTCACATGTATGATGAAGATCTGGTCAGTCGCACTGGCGCTCCTAAATATTTTTTCATAGTCGCATGAAGTAGTTTTCAATCGCAAATGCGACTGAAATGGTCGCACTGTAGAGCCCTGGGGGACGTGTTAGAACGAGCCGTTTTAGGTAGGCGTGGTTGACTCTTAACTTTTATAAAGAATATCTCTTTGGATTTGAGACTTTAGTCTTTGCAAGTTTTTCAGATCTTCTTTATGCACCAAGAGCTTGTAACACTTCAAAGAGAAAGGAAAAAATGAAATTGCATCATATGACCCCTTTAAGCAATTTTCTACCATAGAAAACGGTTATAAAGCAAATGCTTAGCATGCAGTGCAGTGCGTTGCATTCTTCTGGCCTCATCTAATTGCCTGTAACACTAATAAGCTGCATACCAAGTTTGGTCTTTTTATATTACTGTCTTAATGCATTTAGCCACTTTTTTAAATAATGGTTTTCTATGGGAAAGCACTTGTTGGGTTCATCAGCCTGTTGCCTGTTAAATTCGGTCTCTTTATATCTTCAACTATAATTTTCAACTAAGACTCCCTTGTTCTCAGTTGTTGAAGACTTTAGACTGGCAAGAGCAGCTTCCAAATCTTCAATAGTTATCTTGCTTTTGATATGGTTAACCACCTGATCCTCCTATCAACCCTATTGGCAAAGGGCATCTCAAGAAACGCACTCCAGTGGTTTGAGTCTTACCTCTCAGATAGGTCCTTCAAAGTATTTTGGAGTGGTGAGGTGTCCAAGTCACAACAGCTAGCTACTGGGGTGCCTCAGGGCTCAGTTCTTGGACCACTTCTCATCTCTGTCAACATGGCATCATTAGGATCTGTCATTCAAAAACATGGCTTTTCATTTCACTGCTATGCTGATGACACTCAACTCTACCTCTCATTCCATCCTGAGGATCCGACGATAGCTGCTCGCATCTCAGCATGTCTCAGACATTTCTTGTTGGATGAAGGACCATCACCTTCAACTCAACCTTGCCAAGACAGAACTGCTTGTGTTTCCATCAAACCCCTTGTTTCATCACAATTTCACCATCAAGTTAGGCACATCAACCATAACGCCTTCAAGGACAGTCAGGAATTTTGGAGTTGTAATTGATGATCAGCTAAATTTCTCAGACCACATTACTAAATCTGACCACTCCTGCAGATTTGCTCTATACAACATTAGGAAGATCAGGCCCTTTCTTTCAGAACATGCTACACAACTCCTTGTTCAAGCTCTTGTTTTGCCTAGGCTGGAATATTGCTCTCTTGGCAGGACTTCCAGCCAGTTCAGTCAAACTCTACATTAATCCGAACGCGCTGCCAGATTAATCTACGAGCCCAAAGAGTGCCACGTCACAACACCTCTGTTCTCAATTTTACAACCGACCGACCAATATTGCCACATAAAATTCAGGCATTGATTGTGCCTACAAAACACCACTGGCTTACTGGCTTGCAACCCCTTTACACCCCTCAATTCACCTACTTCGACTAGGCTGGTTTTTTTTTTTTTCCTGATAATATCGATTAATTAGAATTTAATGTTTTGCCACAATTTAAATTTTTAGAAATCGAGGAATCATGATTGGGACTTGAGACCGGTGAGTGGCGCAGGTGTCGCGCATTAGCATTTACTCCACCGGCCTCGCTCCGTTCCCACGGCTCTCGGCCCCGCCCCACTCGTCACAATAATATTTAATAAAATATTACCAAACATTCTAATTAGACACTTGAAAATATGCAGGTGATAACAGTAAAGAGAAAACAAAGATTAACCACTACGTGGACTCGCACCATATGCTAGGCCCATCACACAGAATGCACTTTTGTGTTCATCCAGCGATATCGTTGACTTGATTGCACAGATACTATTTAAACTGAACTGAGCTGGGTGATGACATCACTGAATTCAATGATGAACTGCCTTTAACTGAAAAATGAGTGTTTACTATTGTCACTTTGCATTATTGACATACTATTTTCCTAATTAATGCTGCACAGTTGCTTTGACACAATCTGTATTGTTAAAAGCGCTATGTAAATAAAGGTGACTTGACCAAGGATGCGACGCAGGCAGAGGAATAGAAAAAACATAGAAGAAGATGGGAGTGAACTTCTTTTAACTTGAGTGCTGCGCTTTTAGAATGCCGTTTCATGCAAGAGATGTGAGTGCAACAGTCAAACGCATCCATGTTTACAAAAAAGACAATGGAAAATAGGGCTGTGCGATATGGACAAAAAAAAACTATCACGATTTCTTCGATCAATATTGCGATTTCGATTTTAATCACGATTTTGACACACACAGACATGCTTTACAGTCATTAATGCATTCAGTGTGAATTTGAAACATATTTCCAAAAGAAAACCAATTAGACCTTTATCAAAATCTTTAAAAAAATCCCGTGTCCAGGGATGCACTGGTCATAGAGCTCTTTGTGGAGTTGCCTCAGATGTTGAACTAGATTTGTTGCGCCAAGTTCACACGTACTCCGTCTGCAGTGCGTATACAGTAAGTGTATGCGGTGCAGAAGCAGCACGGACTCAATTTGCTTTCGCACAGGACGCGTTTTTCAGCATTGTGCTTTTTCAGCATTGTGATTCTCTTTTATCACAGTACAGTAATACAATCTTTCATAGACATTCACGTTTAAACTCAATAAATATAACTTTAACTACCACCACGAGTGCCTATTATTGCCTTGTTTATCTAAAAGTGCACTTTTCCTTGTTTTAAATCTAGCCAAAAAGCCATGTGTTGACTGTTGACTGNGTGCTCCATTTAGGCGCGCTGCATTCTGATTGGTTGGATAGCATACTGCGGGGAGGTCGGGGGCGTGGAAAATCGTGCTATGAAGCGATTTAGAAATTGTGCAAGCTCAAATCGCGATTTTATGATGATTTCGATTAATTGCACAGCCCTAATGGAAAAGCAGCACAAACAAATAAAAAACCTGTAACTACTACTGTATGTCTGATATTTCTTGTTTGCATCATGGTGACAGGCTGAAATCTGCTGTTGTTTACAATAACATTTATAATTAATAATAGTCTACTGTTGTTATACCTTCAGCCATTTTGAATTTGAATTACCTAGACTTTTGAGATTTTTTTAAAGCATTTTCCTCAAATTATTTCTGAACATATAATATGTATAAGACAAGTTTTTACAATATGTAGTTGTAGTTCATGCATCATTTCTGCAAAGATATTTAACAAGTGATTTGTTTAACATTTACATCATGTTGACAACTTCATGTGTGGTGCACTTGGAATAGAATTTTCTTTAACTAGAGGGTTAATAAAAAAAAAGTTACTTGAATGTTGTAGTTACATTTTCAAGTTGACTAGTTAAAAAATCGTAAAAATTAACAAAAATTAAAAAACAGAATCGTCAATGTTCAAATATTATTGCTACTTTGTGATTTATATTTGTCCTCATTTGTAAGTCGCTTTGGATAAAAGCATCTGCTAAATGTCTAAATGTAAATTTCACTATAATAGTACATAAGCATTTTTCACATTAAGCATTCTTGGGGAATCCTGAAGTATGGCATTTGTGTATTAAGCCCAGTATTAAAGCACAAAGTCGCACAAGCCATTATATAAAGTTAACGAAACTAAAAAACAGAGCAATATATGTTTTGTAATATTTGTAATATTTGATCTGTGCACAGCGGTGTATGAAAGGAACTTATACATGGTATATACAGGAATCATGGAGTTAAATTTAATACCTTTTATTAAGACTCTTTCCATACATTTTAAGACCTCATCGCCACTCCAAGTTTTAACTGGTTACATTGGCGACACTTTAACTTACATTTATATATTGATTGTAAGATAGCACAAATAAACATTCTTACTTTGTGATAACTCCTTATGAATGCAACATAATTCAGAAGGGTGGGAACGAAGCACAAGATAATTAATTGAGTGACTAACCAATGCAACCCAAGAAACAAGAATTAGACCAATAAACAAAACAACTAACAAAACTTACTGAGGAGGGAAAATAAAGCTCTCCGAGCTAATGGGGCAATGAGCTCACACAGTATATTCAAAAGATGTATTTGTCACATCAACTCAAACCATAGTTGTTTTGTGGAACACTTCTCATGACAAACATCAGACTGATCAGACAGTTTACCGGTGATAACGGAGTGCTTGATTTGATGCAGACTTGACAGTGTGTCCGTACTGCGCCTGATCGTGTCTGAATGATCATGGACGGTAAAATAATGATCACAACTACTACTTTTTAATTGTGCATCCCAAGCCCATGCCAGTAAAAACAAAAAACAGCCCAAAGTAGCGCAATTACCATGTTCCAAATATAAAAATGTAATTTCCATCCCTAAAATACATATTTTACATAAACACAGCCTAAATGCTTCCTACAAGTGTGGTCCAAAACATTTAGCAGTTTTATTACAGGTAGAATGCAAAATGTTTCAGTACAAGCATTTCAACTAGGGATGCACCGATACTGGTATCGGTATCGGGCCCGATACTGGTCTCCTGTACTCATTAAAATGCCCCGATACCAAATCCGATACCACACTGCATGTGATAATATAGGGATGCACCGATACACTTTTTCCAGTACTCGCCCGATACTTTTATTTTTGGTACTTGCCGATACAGAGTACCGATACCAATATTTTTATTGCATTTGTAAATTTTTAAAATATTGGGTACAGAAACCAAAATAGTATGCATAATGTTAGTTGGTTAACTTAATTTATCAAATAGATACAATCAAACCAATATTTATTCAGACTAGGGCTGGGTATCGTTCAAAATTTTTCTATATCAATACCGATACCTTGACTTCAATACCTGTTCCTGAACTATACTTTTTTCGATACCAATTTTATGGTATCTATTTGAACAAGATTACATTATCTAAAAAAAAAACTTGTTTTATTTTTCAGCTTGTTGATGTTTATACAGACACAAAGACTGATCTCCTGAGCCACTGCACAAAGGAACAAAATGTAACTAACAAAAAATCAGTGTAAATAGTTTTAATAAAGCTCAAATACTCTTCAGTTTACACATCTGTTAGCTACATTTACACTAGTGCGTGTTTGTTTTAAAACGCCTAGCTCAGACAGAATCTGTGTGTGTGTGTGTGTTTTGTTTTTTGTGCAAATTTTTATTCTATTCCACTAATCTCATTAATACCTTCATTTCAAATTCTTACATTTGATCTATTAATTCAATTGACACTGAAAAATACAACTGCATTAAATAATATTATGAGATTATTTTAAATATTTTTTAATATACAAACAAGAAATGATGGTGGAAATGATACTTTTCAACTAAATTTAAACGCCAGTAGTGAGCGTTTAATGAGTGAGTCATTGAGTCGTTCATTCAAACGGCAGATTCATTAGATGTTTATGCGTGGGCTAATGAAACATTGACGCAACCGTTTCGTTCAAAACATGGAATCAATCAGCAATGAATCGGCTGGTTGCTGTGAGATGCGCTGTGTTTCCGCCTAAATTGTAAGTGACCTAATATTATTGTATTTGCTTTATTGAGCTGTTTATAGATCTATTAAACAGTTGTAATGGTGAAAACGTTGTTTGATGTTGCCTAACTAACTTTATTTTAAATATAAAAACTTTCCATTTGGAATTTTTACCTCAGGATGCTGAGTTTCTTAGTGTTGCGCGTTTTGATTTCTCCTGGAGAGACTGTGAGCCTGGCCTCAGCAGCGCAACCTTATTCTGTAAATAGATGCATTATATACATTAGATATCCTCTATTCGCCACTTACTCTAAATGTAAGAAAATCTGATTAATATTGTGTTTTGGTGTTTACATAGTTATTTTTGGTTTCTGATGTTACTTGTCTGGCATTAATGAAGAGTTAATGTCAAGCCCTGGAGTCTATGTCCCGGGGCTCAGCCCCAGACGGCCCAGCCCAATTTAAACCCTGGTCTTATGTAGCATGATGCTACAGTGTGCATGAATGGTCACATAACACGTGCTTTCGGTTGTGTAACGTTAGTATGAACTGACATCTGCATATGATTGGAACTCTACAAAGCTCCCGCGCTTCTCTCCATTGGAAATGAATGACTTTCCGTCTGTCATTTGTCGGAGATAGTGGAAAGCCGGCTTGAAACACAGTGGAAACGCCAGTAAGACGAGGATCGTTTTCATTTTATAACAAAAGCGCACCAGTGTAAATGTAGCTTTACAGCTACGGGGCTGGGACGCATTCACACTAAATACTCATCTCTGAGTGTGGCGCGTGACGCGGACCGACTGTGCAGACCTATCGGTGTATTAGGCTATAGTACCACGAGCAGACTGCTCCGTACGTTTTCGCATCGCTCTCGCGGATGTCAAACACTGATCGATCTGCGCCTCACTGACGTTGATGAGATTAACCCCTTAGGTATCAAAATTTGGTACCGAATGACAAGACATTTTTCGATACTCGATGGTATCAAGGCAATTCGGTCGGTGCCTAAAAAGTATCAAACTCGATACCCAGCCCTAATTCAGACACCTTCAACATTTCTCACATAATCAGTTTATTTGCTATAGTTTAGAAAATGGTAATAAAATATGACAAGAAGTTCTCAGAGTTAAACTGTGTCAGAACAATTTCAGCTTGATAATGTTAGATAACTTTTGATAGAAAGGTATGTTATGGATTACAATCAACCAAAAATTAGCTGTTAGTATGACAGTATTTACACAACTATCACTCAGCCCTTAGCCTTAATGACAGCATATAGTCTCCTGGGCATGTTATCCCACTTCATGCAAACCTGAACTTACATCTTTTTTTCCCAGACATCGGTCTGAATAATTATGGTCCCAATTTGTATCAGTTTTACTGGTAGTCCACTGTATGCAGAATTTTTGGGTATAATATGTCACAATTCACTTTATTTTGCTATCCTCACTTACAAAAATTAACTATAGTGTCCTGCACCCAAATTATATCTGTCTCGATAATTTTTGGTTTGCCTGTATATTCCTTTGATATTTTCACACTTCATTGGTTAAACAGTAATACTTTTTGTTACTTTCACTGTTCATTTTTTTTCACTGTTCATCTTTAAATTTAATAGCATTAGAGCTGCTCCATTGCAGCGGCTTAGTACTGTAATCATGCGATTTGCTGTAATAATGCAGGGAACCACTCGCTATAAATCTCTTAACTGTGATATTTTCATAAATAGAAAGTCGCATTTTTTTTTTTCATATCCGAAACGTTTTTTAATATACCGAACAGATCGTATCCCCTAGATAAGTGGCCATTATTCAGACAATGAACACACGACCGAACAATAGACAGCAGAATGGAGTTTATTAGAGATAAGGATGTCTACGAAGTATATGTATGCAATGAATATAATGTTAAACATTCAGTATTAACGCCTGTATAGCTGATGTGCGCGAGCTGATAAGCAAAGCACGCTGAGTGGATTGATGATGCGTGAGCTTGTCGAGTGAATATACCTCTCTCACACATCACTGGAAAGTTTGTAGTTCGGTCGGATATGTCAAAAACATGTAAGTAAAACAATGCACAAGTTACTTAATGGTATGGAGAGGGAGAGAGAGAGAGAGAGAGAGAGAGAGAGCGAAAGGAATGCCATTTCTGTTGTGTGATCTTTGATGTTCACTCACTTCGCACATGCATCATTTGGATTAAAACTAAATCGTAAAAATAAGACCATTTATAGGGGCATTCACTATAAACATCATTTATTTTCAACCTTAGGCATACACGACTTTCTGGCGAAAGTGAATCTAGCAGCCTGTGTGAAATGCGCTAGGCTGTACTACTGCCCTCTCATTCTGCACCAGTACAAATACGTGCACGCGTTGCGCGTGTTTTGCTTGCTTGAGTGTTTCTGCATTATATGAGTGGCTTTGGAAAATAAAATCGCAGCACGTTTCAGATGAAAAAACACGGCTTCTATTTCTGAAAATATCACAGTTAGAGATTTATAACGAGTGGTTCCCTGCATTACTATGGCAAAGTGCGTGATTACAGTACTAAGCCGCTGCAATGGAGCAGCTCTAATGCTATTAAATTAAAGATGATGTACCATAGAGCAAACAAATGAACAGTGAAAGTAACAAAAACTTGTAAAATACATTTTAATGGGCATAATTAAGTGTGAAAATAACAGAAGGATATAGTCAAACCAAAAATGATTCAGAGACCAGATATCATTTTTTATATTTTTTTACTAGTGGGTGTAGGACACTATATTTCATTTATGTAAGTGAGTATAGCAAAATAAAGTAAACTGTGACAAATCATACCAAAAATTCTTCATACAGTGGACTACCAGTAAAACTGATACAAATTTGGGACTAAAAATTATTCAGACCGAGTCTGGGAAAAAAATTTAAGTTCAGGTTTGCATGAACCTGGATGACAGCATGTCCAGGAGACTACAGGCTGTCATTAAGGCTAAGGGTTGCCCGACTAAGTATTGATAGTTGTGTAAATACTGTCATACTAACAGAGGTCTAATTTTTGGTTGATTGTAATCCATTAGGCTACATACATTTCATATTTTATTATAATTTTCTAAACTATAGCGAATAAACTGTGATAATGTGAGAAATGTTGAAGGTGTTTGAATAAATTTTGGTTTGACTGTATCTATTTGATAAATGAAGTTAACCAACTAACATTATACATACTCTTTTGGTTTCTGTACCCAATATTTAAAAAATTTACAAATGCAATAAAAATATTGGTATCGGTACTCGGTATCGGCAAGTACCAAAAATAAAAGTATCGGTATCAGGCAAGTACTGGAAAAAGTGGTATCGGTGCATCCCTAATTTCAACCAAATTTAATTTATGCAATATTTCAAACCTTTAACCTACTTGGGAAAAATCAACCCATGGCAAGAGTTTAAAAGCAGCCCAATTTCGAGGAAAACAAAAACCCCGCATCCAACACGAGCTGCAGAAGTCAGATTTGACTGATCATGGGTCAAAAGTAAGGAGAGATAACTGAGAAGATGGTGGAGGATTTACTCCCTCAACAGATCCCGAGGTCAATGACAAATATATTTTATCGTAAGATATGCTCCCTTTACACAGTGGACGCAGCGCGCAAAATCGAAAGTGAAAGTGAACTGCGACTGCGAGCGCTCATTCAAAAGGGATTTAAATACCCCACATACTGATAGCGGCGCCCTGATGCACGAAAATTATATACAATATTAGAATATTTGCGGGAGCGGACAAGAATTGCGGGAGCGGATGGGAGCATGCGGTAATGGTCAGAAATTCAGCGAGAGCGGGATCAACAAGCCCCGCTTTATCACGCAGCGGCGCAGTCAGTCAGTAAGCACCGTAGCAGACGACATCAAATATTGCGGGATTCCATAAATAAACTACACAGAACCCCACTATTCGGACAAATATACATAATGAAAAGATGATACAAAATGTATTAGCTTGTAAAATGGCATTTAAGACTTTTTAATGGCCTTAATTTTCTCTAAATTGATTTATCTACTTTTTAAAACCCCGTGGACACCCTGTTATAAATCCCTTCGGTCCCTTCTTGGAAGAGAAAACTGCTTGTTTTATTTTACTGTGTAATGCATGTACACAGTAAAATTAACCCTTACGTTTCTTTTCAGTCTTCACGCTATTTGTATTTCACTCTTAGGTAATGGTAATGTAGGTATTGTCTTTCCAAAAGTTACTTTTGTTACAACAGTCGGTAGTAGTTGGATCTTTTCATGCATAAAAGATACATTAGACATGTTTAAATTCAAAATGCTTTTGAATTTAACTGAATGTCAGGGAATCATTAACAGGCCTACTGTATATTATGAATATCTGATATATCACCCAGACCTAACAATGGTATGTTTATTTTTCTATTTCTTATGGTGTCTGACATTACTTTGTGGATAACTGTAGGTGAAAGACACTAAAATAATGCTAAAGTTACTGAAAACATTTGCAAATAAGACAACATAAATACAGTGTAGTTCAAAGCAGTACGGTTCATATAATTATTTAACTGCTCTGAATTAAATGAACAGTTTTATTTGGGCAACACTGTAATGTTAATGGAAATGTGGTAATGTTAGAGATTTCCTTCCAAAATATGTGTTCACTTTTAATGCATTACGGTCCTCCAAATGGACCTTTTATACTTCATGCTGTGTGAAATGCCAAAAATGTATGTCGTAATACTTTTTAATCATGTAATAACCATTTTAGAAAAACTAGTATACACCTGAGGCTATACTATTTTGTGAATGAAGACTCTGCGTTTTGAGCTTAACAACACCCTTTAGCCATATGTATGTACAGATTTACTAAAAGTCTTCTGGAGAATCAACCATGCTGGCTTGACTCACAAAAACAAACCTCACTAGATTAAACTTCTCCCTTCATGTAGATGTATTTTTGTAAATTTTAATATGTGAAACATTCGGCTGTGTGTACTTTCAATGGATGAACAAAAAGAATGAGAGAATGTTAAAAAATATCTTCACTTGTACTCCAAAGATGAACAAAAGTTTTTTTTTTTAGATTTGGAACAACATAGGACTAAGTACATGATGACAAATTTTTATTTTGGGATAAATTAACCCTCTAATTCATGTGTTTATTATATACCTTATTCCACTGGACTTATAGTATCTACTAAAGCTGATCAATTGTTTACATGATCTTTCAAATGGACGGTTTTTAAGGTTATTAAGCTATTGAAAAAACACTCTTAGTCCTAACAGAGTTAGGAGGAGATTCATAGTTTACAAGCCTTAAAAGGAATGGCCTTGGCCATTGCACATTTGTTTATTGCTAAGTACATGAATGAGCATGACATGGAAATGATTAATGACTGCAAACAACTTCAGATATTTCAATACAGTAATTAAGAAGCTTTTTCTCTATCATTTATCAATAAAAATGAGAATACACAAAAGAGTTATCAAAATGGATTTATGTTGGCTAGTAGTATTTATTCTTGTCTGTCCTGTTTTTGTTTGTATTTCGCACATGTAAATACGGTCACAGTTTTGCTTGCATAATAATAATAATAATAATAATAATAATAAACAGAATGTGTGCGCATATTGTGACTAGTGTTAAAAAGTCAAACAGAATAAAATGAAACCATTGTAATTCATGTAACTAAAAAAATAAGTTACATTTAACATAAACATATTTAATTAATCTGCCCTAGTTAATGTGATCTTTCCTAATACCAAAACAAACAACCCACAAAAGTTATAACATTGACTGACATCTACATCAAAGCATGTGTAAGAATCTATTGCAGAGAATACATTATGAAGTATGTGTCTGTATTATTGACAGGATTTAAAAGGGAATTTGTGCACCACTTCAACCATGATGACACACTTACACAGAACTACTGTCTAATCAACTCAAGAACCAACATTTCTATGATCAAGTATGTGACATCAATTTCCCTTTTAGCTACTCCGCTTAGTGCTGTAACAGATTGAGATGTGGTGTCTTACCTCTGTGTAGTCAAAATCTGAGAGTGGAGCTATACTTTTGATGTACTCAGCTCTAGGTTGATTGGACGGGTTGGCAATTGACACAGGGGGCGTTAAGGTGCTCATAGCAGATACTATAGTCTGGAATATGGAAACAGGGGTGTTAAAGCATGCTGAATGTGGGCACTAATCAGAAAACACAACTACTAGAGATAAAATAATTATTTACAAAAATGACTTACCACAATGGCATCCTTAACATTTTTCCGGATATCCAATATTTTTTGCTTCTTTTCTCTGAACAGAGGAGGAGGAAAATAGGAGGGAACAACTGTCATTAAAGAATGAATGACATCTCAAAATTAGGAGTGTCAAAATAATTCTCCATAATTTACTAATGTGACTATAGCCTAATATTACTCAAAGTTGGGCCTTATCAGTTGGCAAGTTGTGATTATAAGCAGTCACATGCCTAAACAGCACATATTGCACACAGTGTGACCTCATTTTTGGCCATCCTGCTAGTGAACATGGAAATAACAGCATATCACTCTGATACATAATCAATTCAGTTATTATCTATTACAGTTTTATGCCATGAGATAAGGCCTAAATATACGGTCTAGGTACACAACACAAAAACGAGCCTATACGGTATGCGCCAATTGAGAGGATCCTAAAACAGAGAGGATGTCTGGGTACGCAGTACAGAAATGATGCTGAAAATACTGCACACACCTATAGCCCAAAATGTTATATAGGTGGTCGGTCAAATTTTAGACTCGAAAGCGTCTGTGATGACCAAAAATGAGGCCCAAAATGGTACACACGCCTATGATAACCAAAAATACAGCTCACTAGGTTTAGCGATAGCCCACTGAAACCGGGCGCACATCTGAAGCCCGTCAATATTGTAACATCCAAAACATAAATACCGCATCCCGTTATAATAAACACAGTACAGGCCCAGTGTCAGTAAATACTAACGCTAAATAAACTCACACTCACTCTGCGTTAAAGCCGTTGACGTGCAGGATCCGCATCTGTTTAACAATAGTGCTCTTCCCGGATTCCCCAGCGCCTTAAAAAGCATAGAAAAAAGACATAAGATGGTACATAGCAAAAATATGAGTATTTCCAGAGCCATGGAGAAATTATCAATCCATCCATGATGATGATGATGACGACGATATATCTATATAGCTATCTCTGCTCGAAGTTTGCGGACACATCTATCTGATAATGTATCGGTTATACATTCCTGTCTTACCTAATAAGAGCAGGCGGTGTGTGGCTTTGTACGCCTGTCTCTCTTTCTGTAACTGTTTCTCGATCTTTTTATTCGCCTCTCGTTGCGCCTTCTCGTCGATGCGCTGATCCTCTGTCTTGCTGTTGCCCAAACATCCCATGTTCAAAAGCGTCTCTCTTCTCAAATACACAGTAAATAATAATAGTATCTCAAATATCTTCTGTAATGATGATTTGAAGTGTATCGGACTAATTAATAGGGCGAAAAATCCGGGCGCCACGGGAAAAAAGGTTTCGCTTTGACTCCTTTACACACACAAGCGACAGATTCAGTCGGATCCTCTCAATATATTCATGATCAATGTTTGAAAATCAGACAAGCAGCTGAAGCTCAGATCATCTGCCTCTCTCTTCCCTGTTGCCGTTTTGCTGTAATGTGTCCGTTTGTGTATCTTTGACTCAGCACTGCCTCTCTCTGCACTTAAAGGAAGTGACACTCAACACTCAACCTGCTGATCCCAGGCAAAGAGTATAGAAGACCAAGCGTCCTTTTTCTCACGCTGAATAACACTATTTAAAGGGGTCATATGATGCTTTTTTTAAAGATTATTATTTGGTGTAACAGAATATGCTGACATGCTTTAATGTTCAAAAAACACATTATTTTTCAAATACTGTACATTATTGTAGGTCCTCTATGCCCCACCTCTCTCAAACGCTTCATTTTCTACAAATTCCCTCCTTCCGTCAAGCTCAGTCTGCTCTGATTGGCCAGCTGACCCAGTGCATTGTGATTGGCCAAACTGTAAATTTGGAAATGTAACGCCCCTTACCATAATATTGAGCTTCATCTTTCAAAATAAATGTATAGACAGAGCCCGAAAGGGGAACATAGTCGCGTGACAGACACAGTGATGATGCTGGTATGTGTTTGCAGTACACAAGCAACGGTTAAGACAGCTGACTCCACTGTGATGTTACCCCCTCTCTCTATAGCTTCGTGCGCTCTCTCTCTCTGGCCTTTTGCTCAGCCCATCGCTCTCACAACACAACCACACACACCACACAATGCGCAAACTCACAACATTTGAACACTTTCAATAGCAAATTACTTTACTATAACCAAACAGTAGCTGATTCCGAGCGCCAGATTGTCCATAGCAAAGTCCGAATTACTCCTCTCACTAGGTTTCACGAAACGTCATCCGATGAAATTCATTGCCTGTTCCTTTTGGAAGTCCATCTTAAAGCTTCCTAATTGTATCTACTTTCGGAAGGCCAAATAAAGTGCTGTTGCTTTCACCTAGAAACACACAGCGTCTCCATGACATGACTGCTTCAACACTAACTGCAGTTACTGACACCACGCCTTCTTTCTTTGCGTGCACATTTGGAAATTGCCATTATGCAAATATTTCCACATAGTGAGGTATTTATGTGGGGGCGTGTTAGAACGAGCCTTTTTAAGTAGGCGTGGTTGACTCTTAAATTTTAAAAAGAATATCTCTTTGGATTTAAGACTAGTCTTTGCAACTTCAGGAACTCATCTATTGCACATCACTTTGTAACCTCCACAGAGAAGGAGAAACTTGAAATTGCATCATAATGACCCCCTTTAATGTATCTCTGCATTACTGTAAGGGTGGTTTAGGGTAGATGTAGATTTAATATTACACAAGGTATAGTAGAAAAAAATATTATTGTTGGTTTCCTGTACTGTATCCCTTCTAGCCACAACCGCAAATATGACACTTACTGTATTTGCATTACTGTAAGGGTAGGTTTAGGGTTGGGGTAGGTGTAGATGTTAATAAACCATAATTTTACAGGTAGCATTTTTCATTGGCGAATTGTACCACTGTTTTACCTCTGGAGGTAGCAAAATCTGACAGGGTAGCACAAATCGACAGAACACCACCATTTTGGAGTGAAAATTCCAACTGGACAACAGCACAGATATACAGAAATAGACAGAATAACAACGAAAGAGAAGTCAAAGTGAAATAAAATAACGCAATGTTGGGCAATCCACTGCAGAAACTATCAGTGTGACAGTAAAAAATCTTGCCTTTCATAGTTTTCCCAAAGACCCTGACAGGTAATTATTCACAAAAGTGTAAAAATATTGTGTGTTTTGAAGTGGGACGTAGCGCTGTCTTATGCACCTGCTAACTTTAAAGGGGTCATATGATGCAATTTAAATTTTTCCTTTCTCTTTGGAGTGTTACAATTTCTTGGTGTTTAAAGAAGATCTGTAAAGTTGCAAAGTCTAAGGTCTCAAATGCAAAGAGATATTCTTTATTAAATTTAAGAGTCAGCCACTCCTACCTAAATGGCTCGTTCTAACACGACCCCACATGCCTACGTCACTATGTGGGAAGATTTGCATAACACTGCCCAAATGTTCACGCAAAGAAAGAAGGCGTAACTTTTATTCTCGCTGTAGTATTGTTGCTGCCGCCATGTCGTGAAGACGCAGTGTGTTTCGTTGTGTAAGAAAAACTACTTTGTTTGGCCTTCCGAAAGAGGACGATATCGCTTCGTCATGCCTAGAGCTGCTCCGTGCTGGTCACTGAGGAAATACAACAACATCGCGCTGTGGATCGCCAGATCGGCTTTCACCATAGACAAAACGGAGTCCAGCCCGGGGTCCGTCACATGTGGTTGCCGCAAGCCCACCGGCCTCCGCTCACTCTAGCTCGCCGTGTGTGAAAGCGAAAATACTTTGTTTGGCCTTCCAAAAATGGACACGACTAAATAAGTGGTTAAGTTGTATTTACACACTGTTCCAGAACAGTTCAACCCAAATATATTCAGATGTGTGCAGCACATTTTAATGGAGGACTGTTTCCTGATCCTGGTAGAGTAGAGACCATTGTTTCCAACCTTTTTTTAGTCGCGGCACCCTTTGGAAATTTTAATAAACTTGTGGCACCCTAAAAAATTTATTTTGTCACAATATTTGAATTTATAACTTTGATGTGATAATTTGAAAAGTATATATATTTGGTACAGCAGGGAAGAACTGCAGAATCTAATGTCATACAGATATTTTTAATATAAAAAAAAAATGTGTCCATCAATGGTGGCAATCAGTAGGCTATTTTCTACTGAAGAGACCAATTTATGACAGATTTTAATGTAGGCTTTTATTTATATGTAAACAGTTTAATTCCCATTATAACTAGCTATCTCACAAATTTTTGCTCACTCTGTGTATTTTTGATTTTACATTTGGGTAATTTTGTTGCAGTAGCACGTGATAGCTTGATTTCAAATTTTGAATTGAATTAAAATGACAAGTAAGCAGTCAGTAATTAAATAAGAACAAATAAAGAAATTAATAATGATAGCACAAATAAGAAATAATGACAGGCCTTCGAATTAAATTAATTGCTTTTTTAGTTTTTCAGGTAGGTCTAACAGTAGGGTTAAGATATTTAAAAAAATGTTTTACCAATTATGCAAATAATGTTTAGTCCTACAAAGCTATTATTATCAGAACACGCAAACATAACATAACGGTTAGCAGATCAATAAATGAGAGGGCAGAGTTGCCCATATACCACACAGTAGGGCTATTGCAGACAGAAAAAATACTGTACTACATCGATGTTTCCTATCGGCTAAATTTTTGAGTGGACTTTGCAGTTCCAATTCGCATGAACGGTTTACGAGTGGAGCGACTGAGCAGAGCGCACACACACAGAGCGGGATAATACGCAGAGCGTCACCCCTGGAAAGTGAAACCGGATTTGTGACCTAATTTTCCGGCCCCGGAATTTCGGTGCACTTTGTGAACATTTTAAGCAATGTAAAATATTAAAAAATGATTTTTTTTCCCGGACCCCTGCTCCTCAACAGATGGCCACCCCAGGTTGGGAAACACTGGTAGAGTAGACTACAATGCCGCTGTTCTGACTCACAGCCTGTAAGTAAATTTTTTTATATTTAAAGAATTTGCCACTGACGATTCAAGCGTGAGTTTTGAGTAGTGTAGAGTAGAGCTTGTTGTTTGTAATTTCTCAGATCACAAAAGCAGACATGGTTTTATGTTTACACAGAGCAATACGCAACGCAACGCGTAAAAAGACAGTGTAAATCATTATAATCAGTAATTATGTACCCACTGGATGCAACAAATGCCTCGTTTTATAAAATGTGTTTGTAATGTTTTTTTTTGTTTCCTTGTTCACTTCTCCAGCTGGACAGGGCATCACATTATGGTAAGGGGCATAACATTTCCGTCACACTCTTGAGGTATTCGGCCAATCACAACGCACTGTTAGCTGGCCAATCAGAGCACACCTCGGCTTTTCAGACCGATGAGCTTTGTAAAAATCTACGTGTTTCAGAAAGGCGGGGCATAGTGGAGAAAAAATAATGTACAGTATGTGTAAAATAATGTTTTTTTTACCTTAAACCACGTAAAAACCACGTTACACCAAATAATGTTCTTTTTAGCAACATCATATGACCCCTTTAACTGTTTATTCTAGTAGTAAACTTAAATCCTTTTAGGAACTGCAGGTCCTAGCCATAGAAACCATAATAATAATTTATATGGATATGACACTAAGTAATGAGCTTATGCAACTTTACACATTTACAATTACACAGTAAATTCCCGAGTGTTAAATTAACACTGCTTGGAGCATATATGGTCCCACTCTAAAAGAGTGTTAAAGTAACACTGAAACAGTGTTAAAGTTAATGAGATAATGATGTGATTAATTAAGTGCTGATTGATTCATTAGTGATGAACAGCTGCTGCTAACCAGCAGAATCACTGAAGAAAAGAGAAACACAAGAATTACAACTGACTTCAGCCACAGCCTTAGATGAAATCAACTGAAATAAAAGACATTAAATCCATCAAGATTTCAGCAGATGATAATTAAACAACTCCACAAACAGTATCACCAGCTTCATGCATTACTAACCAGTTAGACTTTATTCCTGGAGTATCTAAAACAGAAATTCTTTATTGAGAATTAAGGTTTAGATTTTTATTTTTTTTTTAAACTTACCGTTTTGGTGATTATTGCAGTCCTATGATATGAGAAAACTAAATGAACCATTTTTAGAAATATAGTTCATAAAGGAGTTTAAATTCTGGCACTCATAGACATGAAGAATCAGCATGTGAATCTCAGCGATGGTGACTAAATATTCTGATAATTTTGATATGTTTTTTGAACGTCACAAAACAAGGTAGTAAAAAGTCAAATAGTAAGAATAAAAGAAAATCCTAAAACAATGCAGCGGCATAATTTATTCATGATGCAATGCGTGCTGGGAGCCATGTATGAGTTATGATTGGTGCACCCAGAATGCAATACAACATGAATCTGTCTGATGATCATCACCATTGTTGAGATTCATATGCTGATTCTTGATGTCTGCATGTCTAAACAGAGCAGATGTTCTGGCAACACTGGACTGTGACTGGAGCACTGATGGCAGGAAATGACGGTAGCTCTGGTAGTGATCCGGAAATGGAAGACGAATCGTGTAGCGGGAGTGCAGGAGGGAGTGAATGGTGGAAAGTAGTCAATCGGAAAAGAAAGAAAAACAATAGTCAGGGATCATTTACGGATAGTGGAAAGGAGGATCATGTGAGTAGGAAAAATATAGAGGAATACAAAGTAATGATGAAATTTGCAGAACCTGGTATGACGATAAACCTGATTAAACTGACCAAATCTCTGAACAAAGCGTTAGGAGAAATAAATAGTGCAAAGACTCTGAGAGATGGAAACTTGATTATCATGTGTAAGGACGAAAAACAACAAAATAAGGCACTAAGTATAAATTCGATGCTTGGATACCCGGTATCATGCACATTGATGAAGACGAAGCCTTGGGTTAGAGGCGTAATAACTGGTATTCCTATTGATGTACATGCTGATAAAATTAAAAGTTGCGTTGAAGGGGGGAAGGTAATTGGAGCAAAACGGCTTCAATATGTGAGAAATAAAGAAAAGATGGACAGTCTATCGGTTATGCTTCAATTTGATGAAGAAAGAATGCCAGAGAGGGTAAAAATAGGCTATGTAAGTTACCCAGTAAGACCATACGTACCTCCTCCACTTAGATGCTTCAAGTGCCAGAAGTATGGACATGTTAGTGCAGTTTGCAGAGGAAGACAACGTTGTGCGAGATGTGGGGGTGATCATGTATATGGTAAATGTGGCGAAGGAGCGAAGGCACAAATGCTGCAATTGTGGAGGTTAGCATAGTGCTCTGGATTTGGGGTGCATTGCTCACAAACATGCTGTTGAAAAGGGGGGGGGGGTGGGGGGGGGGGGGGGGGGGGGGGGGGGGGGGGGGGGGGGGGGGGGGGGGATCAAATGTGAATACTGAGGTTGTTGACTATTCTGAAGCAGCCCAACAAAGCAAACAAACTAACACGATACAGCTAGAGAGAAAATACAAGACTTGACGGGAATACGGACTGGTGGCCTCAGAGAAAGACCAAGAGGATAGTTTGGTGACATCGGGAAAATTGAATTTGTTTCATTTATGGGGGCTGAAGTTGTGTAAAATTGTTTCTGCTCAAACAGAAAGCAGGAAACGAGGAGAGAACTAAAATCATAATAGTAATAAGGGTCAAGCTGAGAGATATTGAAATGTACCCGGTGTAACGTTTGGAAAAAATAACTGACACGCACGCTAAAGCCTGCAAGCCGTCTATCTCTCTCTCTCTCAAACAACATGTGGAAGGTACATAATAATAATAATGCTTGTTGGTAGGGTGGGAAATGTTTAAATAATATTTAATTTAATTAGGGGAAAGGGCGATGGTTTGTTCTGTGGTGGGGTCTATTCCTAATTCCTTTTCTTGTCCTGCATGGACTGATGCCAGAAGGGTTCGGGGGGTTAAAGAAATAGCCCCATTATGTTCCATAATTTCACGACACCTCACGCAATGCTTAGCCTATATCTAGCTGGTGGGGCTCCACTGCTGGCCTCGCCACCTAATCTTGTATCTTGCCAGCCACGTATACCAGATTGCAGTCCCTATTACTGCCAATAACCTACTTAATGTTGTTCTCCAGGATATCCTTTGGTAAGAAGGAAGAAACATCAGGGAGGTGGGGTGGCCACTTTTATAAAAAATGAATTAGAATATAGAGTCATTAATGAGATTGAAGAACATGAAGTGGTGGTTATAGATGTATGTGCAGAGAAACAAAATATCAGAATAATAATTTATTATAATCCTTGTAGTAGATTAAGTAAAGATTTAGAAAAGGTTATTGGGTTAGGAAATCATAAAATAATTTGGTGTGGAGATTTTAATGCACATAGCACTTTATGGGGAAGCAGTAAGGATGATCATAGTGGGGATGTTGTAGAATAAATAATAGACTGTAATGGGTTAGTATGTTTAAATGATTGTAGAAACACAAGAATATATTTGGTACGTGGTATTGGGTCAGCTATGGATTTAACATTGGTTTCTGAAGATATAGCAAGTAAATGTGTATGGGATGTTTGGGAAGATAATAATATTGGTAGTGATCACTATATCATTTTATGTAAGGTAGGGATGAGTGTAATGTAACATAATGTGATTTTAGCTCCAAGATGGAGATTTAATAAAGCAAACTGGGAAGCATATACGTATTTAAGTGAGGTAGAACTAACAGCAGTAGAAATAAATATGATGGAAGACATAGATGAATGTAATGGGAAAATATGTAAAGTATTGTATGATGTAACTAATAATATTATAGGAAAAAAGGGACAATGTAAAAAAAGGAAAATTCCTTGGTGGACAGAACAATGTAGTAAGGCGGTACATAATAGGAATAAAGCATTCAGAAAAATCAAAAAGACTAATTTATTTGAAGATTTTATAAAATATAAGAAAGCGCAAGGTGAGGTAAGAAGAATAGTCCGAGCAGCTAAAAAGAAGTACTGGAGATATTGGTGTAATTCAGTAGGAGAAGATATTGACATAAGTGAAGTATGGGGGTCAATTAGGAAAATGGGAGGAATTTATAGAAATCAAGCTCTTCCAGTTTTAAAAACTGATGAAGGAAGAATAGCTGTGTCAGATAATGAAAAAGCTGAAATGCTGGCTAAAGTATTTGTTAAAGTCCATAGTGATGATAATGTATCAGAGGATATTAAAAAGTGTAGAATCCAGAACAAGAATCTGCACCCAGATGTGATGATGAAAAGAAGTCTTTCTGGAGACACTTTAGATGCAGAATTTACTATGTATAAATTAAAGATGGCTCTAGGTGGAGTTAAACATGCATCTCCTGGAAGAGATTATATATGTTATGTAATGATTGAACATTTATCAGATAGATCCTTAAAAATTATTTTAAATCTTAAAAATAAAGGTATGGAATGCAGGAAAGATTCCTTCTTCGTGGAAACATGGAATAATAGTACCAGTAGGCAAACCTGGAAAGGACAAATCCAATCCAATTAATTATAGGCCAATTGCATTAACTTCTAATTTATGTAAACTGATGGAAAAATGATCATACATAGACTAAATTATATATTGGAAATAAAAGGTCTTATATCGCTATATCAGAGTGGATTTAGGGCTGGTCGGAATACAATGGATGCTGTTTTAAGTCTAGAAGCCGATATCAGGAAAGCTCAGATAAATAAAGAAGTATTGGTGGGGGTTTTATTTGATATTGAGAAAGCCTTTGATATGCTTTGGAAAGAGGGACTTTTAATAATACTTAAATGTATGGGAATTGGAGGAAAGTTATATATGATTATGGATTTCCTTCTTGAAAGAACATTACAGGTTAGAGTAGGAGTAGAGTATTCTGAGACATACACAATAGACAATGGAACTCCTCAAGGAAGTGTATGCAGCCCAATATTTTTTAATATTATGATTAATGATATTTTTAGTAATTTTAAAGGTGGTATTGGAAGGGCATTATTTGCTGATGACGGGGCAATATGGAAAAGAGGACGTAATATTGCATGTGTGTCTCAAAGATTACAAAACGCAGTAGATAAAGTGGAGGTATGGGCAAATAATTGGAGCTTCAGATTATCTGTGGCTAAAACACAAGTTATATGTTTCACAAAAGGGAAAAATGTTCCAACGGTTAAGTTGAAGTTGTACAAACAGGAGCTGGAGCAAGTCTCTAGTTAAATATCTCTGTGTTTGGATGGAATCTAGATTGACATTTACAATGCACATTAAAAAACTGATTAAGAAATGTAAAACAGGAGTAAATATCTTACAATGTCTATCTGGGGTAGAATGGGGAGCTCGTAGATTGTCATTGAAAATAATTTATTGTACATAAATCAAACCAAGTTTAGATTATGGAAGTATTATTTACGAATTTGCATCTAAAACCACACTCAAAAAGACTGAAACTATACAGAATCAAGCTCTTAGAATATGTTGCGGTGCGTTCAAAACATCTCCCATTGCAGCCATGCAGGTAGAAGTTGGGGACGCTCCTTTATTCC